>JADBJO010001492.1:67500-70000 GCA_016801955.1 Conus betulinus
GGCGATTTCACGTAAAATGGCCTACGTTTTGTTAGTTAGTTAGCTAAAAAAAAAAAAAAAAAAAAAAGACCCGACCACATACAAATCATTTACATTGGACAATCCATTGTCCGGTGATGCACAAAAGTAAGTTTTTAACAGAAAAGGCAATGTTGTGTCAGTGTGCAGTGTTCCATTTCTTCAGTCTCCATTCAGATGGTATACTGGATAACTGTCCTTGATAAGTTAGCAATGCATCGGACTCTTGCAGCCAAATCTTTCACAAGCATGATATTTAAACTCTTGAAGCATTTAGGGGGAGGGAAAATGCGACAACGACAACATCAACACGGTCAGAAACATCTCTCACCTCAACGAAGGCGCGAGAAAAGCTCACTGGGCCCAAACGAACGCAATGACACTTCCACGGTGGCTGTAGATGATGACAGTCATTGTTTCAGACTCTGGGAACCGGAGTGCCAGAAATACAATATGGCGCTGTGAAGTGGCAGAGTCCGATGTGATCGCCAAGCTGTGACAGACGTCAAGGGACAGTCTTCGAGATGAACAGTGAGCTGCAAGTGACGTCATCACGCTGAAGAGCGAGGGGACAAGGGAAGTAATCGGGGTGAGGAGGGGAAGGACAGATGGCATTATTGCGTTGAGGAGGACAGAGACAAGTCACTGAGTTGACACTGAGGAGGGACGGACAAATGACGTCACCACACTGAAGCGAGAGAGAGAGAGAGAGAGAGAGAGAGAGAGAGAGAGAGAGAGAGAGAGAGAGGTCACATGACTGAATGTGTCCATCAAAAAGATCTGCGCAGCCACTACATACTAACAATAACTGGAATGAAAATATGGAGATATGGCAGTGTTCTTAAACGTAAGTTTGCGGACAACCTTAGTGTTCGCTCTCAGTTTTTGTGCTTCTGTGTTGGTGCCAACTGCATACTATTTTCAGTGAAGACGGTTTTAACGGCAGAACAAAAAAAAAAGAGGAGGAGGAGACGAGTGAAAAGGAAGAAAGTGTGAAGAAGACAGAAAGAAAGACCCAGCCGCCGTAGAGAAATGGTTAGCGTCGCGGACTCCCGGCTGGGAGGTCGTGGGTTCAATTCCCATCAGAGTCATGTGGGATTTTTCTGCTCCGACAGGCTCCTACCCAGAGTTGAGTTTGCTAAGGGCTCACTTGGGAAGACTGGGACCACACAGTCGAGTTTCATCCACTTAATGGATGCGTCTCTGAGACTGTTGCTAAAAATTTCCTGACCGACGCTGCAGGCGTCTCTACATCTCTCGGGCCTGGTTGACGCCGGGATATATTATAAAAGGAAGCGTAGTAGTACAGCCCTGTCATGCGGTCTCAGACTGGAATGAAAATCCGTAGCATCATCTTAATCATTCTCATTCTCATCGATCAGCATTAAAAAAAGTCCCAAATATTGTGGCCTTTCATGCCCTGCACTCATGGTGACCTCAGTTTCGAAGACCTCTCCACGTCTGTGGCCTTGGTTTGGTTCCGTCGGGATCACCTGTATCGGCGAGTTTAAGGGGGCTGTCGTTGGACGGACGCGGTGGCGCCCTCCGGAGGGGAGCTCACTCACGCTGGCTCCGGGACTAAGCAATTATTGTCATCAGTAGGGGGCTTAGTAGGTAGTGTCCTGCGTATGTTGGATCAGAACAGGCGCCACTGAACACCACCGAAGTGACTCGGCAGCAGTGCAGTGTCTCCTCCGGTGGGTTGCCTCCTGACGACTTGACGTTGACTGTTTCCTGTGGTTACCGGTGCCGGCCTGCGGCGGGACTGATTGGGCTGTGGTGGTGGACGGAATGTCGGAATGAGCAGCGTGGGTGCAATGCCACTGAGGTGGCACAGAAAATGGGACAGCAAAAGAAAAAAAAAAAAAAAAAAAAAAAAAAAAAAAAAACAAAACAGACAGACAGACAGAGATATGAATGAATGAATGAAAAATGAATGAGAGAAGGAAAGAAAGAAGAAAAAAAAAAAAAGTAGAAAGAAAGAAGGAAGGAGGAATAAATAAAGGAAGGAAGGAAGGAATGAAAGAATGACAGATGTAGAAGGGAGAAAAAAAGAAGAAGAAGAAGAAGAAGATGTAAAGCAGAAAAGAAACGGAAGAAGGGAATGAATTCACGGCAACACGTGGCAAATTAAGTTCCATGGTTCACCACACTTTGATTTGTGTGGAATTGGAACACCCAACGTTTCAGCCCCCTCTCGGGTTGTCGCTATGTCTGTTTCGTGCCTCTCTGTCTTAAGGTGTCTCATCATCCTCTCCTCACTGGAATGAAACCACGGTGTAATGGTAAAAAGTGTCTCCACATGCAAAATGTCTGGACAATATTAGTGTTCGCTTTTGTTTTGTGATTCTGTGTATGTTGAAACCAACTGAATGCTCTTTTACGACGCTTTTAATGACAGAATAAAGAAAAGGAGAAGGATAGAAGGAAAGAAAGAAAGAAAGACACACACACACACACACACACACACACACACACACAC
>JADBJO010001492.1:95000-125000 GCA_016801955.1 Conus betulinus
TGCGCAGAGGATTTAGCAGATGGCCATTTTTATTGAGCTGCAGATAATATAACACATCACTTGGGCGAGTTCCCTTTCAGGCATGATTTCATCAGCAAATGGGGACATTATGAAATCACTTGCTAACTTCGTTACTAAAGCATTCAGCCAGAAGCTGAAGGTGCTTCCCATTTTCAGAGTCTCTTGACTCTTTCTTGAGGTTCTCCTGTCCTGACTGAGATGCTTGCTTTCACCTTCTGAGATTTCGTCGTTCGGATTCCTGTCACGTATCGATTACTCCCCTTCTCCAAATCAGTTTTTCTACCATCGACAATAAAAAATAAATTAATCCATATCGCCTGGCATTTTTTTTCTGCAATTTTCAATTTCTTAGAAACCTGCCAGCTGCTCCACGTAGCACGAGCACTTCAGCATGCAAAGGGACGCAACTATTTAACAGCACGTGCCGATAGGAAGACTATCATGACCCAGCTTGCTTGTGTATCTTTACGTGCCTGCGATAGCAATGTCTCACCATTTCATCATATGTGACAGCTGTTCGTTTATGAGCCTATTATTCTTTGAGAAGTTCAAGGGAAAAAGAGTTGATCTATGTGATTATTTTAAAATGGTGACTGCCCTTCACATGGACTGTGGAAAGAATGTGCATGTGGTGCATTATCTCCTCCTACTTCGTTCGTTTTGTAGATATATTTAGCTTTTGATTGATAGACTGTTTTCTGTTGTCCCCATCACTTTGAAATGGTCAAACTGCCAGTTCTCTCTCTATGCTCCCTCCCCCCCCCACCCCAACTCTGTCCCGTTTCTTCCTCCCTCTCTCCTCTCTCCCTGTCTGTCTCTGTCTCTTTGCCTCTGTCTGCCTGTCTAGCACTCTTTATTTCCTCCCCTTTTCTGTTTTCGTGTGTGTGTGTGTGTGTGTGTGTGTGTGTGTGTGTGTGTGTGTGTGTTTTCTCTCTCTCTCTCTCTCTCTCTCTCTCTCTCTCTCTCTCTCTCTCTCTCTCTCTCTCTCTGTGTGTGTGTGTGTGTGTGTGTGTGTGTGTGTGTGTGTGTGTGTGTATGCTAATGTAATGTGTCACTCAAGTTCAGGCGGTTTCAGAAATGGTCATTTATTGAGCTGCACATAATATGACGCATTACGTAGCCAAGTTCACTTTCAGGCATATTTTCATCAGCAAATGGAGACATTATGAAAAAAATATATCAGCTGCAAACTTCATTACCAAGGCATTCAGCCATAAGCTGAAAATGCTTCCAATTTCAAGAGTCTCTTGACTGAATATCAATCAAAAGATGTTTTAAATCGTATTGTTATATGATATTGTTGTTGAACAGTTGAAGAGGCATAAACACGCTGTTGCTGCTGTCCAGGTGGTTTTTTTTTTTTCTTTCTTTTTTTTTTTTTACGAACACACTCCCACTCTCTTTCGGGATAGGGGTGGTGGGTAGATCCCTCAAATCTGAGTCATAGCAAGCTTTTTTATATTATAATTTTTTTTTTTCACAATATTTAGTTTTCAATATGATATCAAATCAGTAAGAATTGTAATAATCGTATTTTAAAATTTCTTTTAGTAATGGATACAAATTATGTAACTTCATATTTCAGTTCATGCCATTCTTAATTGTACTAAGCGCACACGCACACACGCACACGCACACGCACACCACACACACACACACACACACAATCGCGCACACACATTTATACACACACACGCACGCAGGCAGGCAGGCAGGCAGGCACGCACGCACGGACGCACGCACGCACGCACACACACACACACACACACACACACACACACACACACACACACACACACACACACACACACACACACACACACACACACAAAGCTAATGCCTTAGCGGTCAACATAAAAACGATTATTTCTTATTTGCAGTGTTCTGAAATCATGATCTAATTTGATGGTTGGGTTACGGTCTTACTTATGATGACAAAATTACATGAACTATCTCCGCTGAAGGGACTCCTCTCTTCTCTCCGTTGTTAATTTCCAAACCGTCTTCCATGGAGGGCCTTTAACAGTTGCGATGCTTTCACCTTCTAAAACGTCATTGTTTGGGTCCCTGTCTGTCACGTACCCATTACTTCTCGTCTCCGAATCAAATTCTACCTTTGACAATTAAA
The DNA here is from genome assembly GCA_016801955.1 of Conus betulinus. NCBI lineage: Eukaryota > Metazoa > Mollusca > Gastropoda > Neogastropoda > Conidae > Conus > Conus betulinus. The sequence continues at coordinate 97,150 of JADBJO010001492.1, forward strand.
TCAAGTCAGACGCACAATGCCCCACATTTTTCTTTTTTTTTTTTCTGCAATTTGAATTTTCCTGGAAACAGTTCGAGCTCGGTCTACTGAACAAGGGGTGTGCGTCGGGCAAAGGGACGCAACTTTTCAGTAGCACGTGCTGATAAGGATATAATGGCTGGCTGGCTTGTGCTTCTTTACGTCAGGCCTGTGATGGCAGTGTATCACCATCTCGTGATCCGTGACGGTTATGCGGCTATCAGCATAGACGAAAAAAAAAAAGTAAAAGGGAAAAACCAGTTGATCCATGTGATCTTTGTGTAACGGCGGCTGCCCCTGTACTTGGGCTGTATTGAGAACGGCGATGTGGTGCGCTTTCTTCTTCTGTTTCTGTTTGTTATGCGGGTCATGTATTTTCTTTGTGGCTTGAAGGACTATGCTTATTTATGCATGTCAGCATAAAACTCAGATTGCCTCTCTCTCTCTCTGTGTGTGTGTGTGTGTGTGTGTGTGTGTGTGTGTGTGTGTGTGTGCTTGTCAGTCTGTCTGTCTGTCTGTCTCTCTCTCTCTCTCTTTTGTCAATGTAATGTGTCCTTCATGCTCAGATAGTTTAGAAAATTATCATTTTTTTTAGGTGCAGATGATAATATTATGACACATTACGTAGCCGAGTTCTTTCTTGGGCATATTGTCATCAGCAAATGGAGACATCATAAAATCACTTGCAATCTTTACCACCAAAGGACTCAACCACGAAATGGCCATGTCTCCCATTTTAAGAGTCTGTTGACTTCGAATATCAGTTGAAAGCCAGTGCTTTAAACCTTAATGTTGCACATTATTGCTGAACAGTATCACAGTTATAAAAGGGTGATTGCTAGTGCAATGTCATTGGATGGTCTCTGATTTTCACGTCCCCCCCCCCCCCCCTTCCCCACCCCCTCTTTCAATTTCTTAGAACGAGGTAAACGGGTAGGTACCCTCATAATTGAATCCTAGTAAGCTGTTTTTTTTTAATTTTTTTAACAATGTTGAGTTTTCACCATGGCGTCAAATCAGCGTCAGTTGTAGTATGTATAAATGTGACTTACTTTTATAACATATACAAAATATACAAAAGTATATTGTTACTTTTATCAGCGTATACAAAATATACAAAAGTATATTGCTATTCAAATCAATGTTGATTGTACTAGTACTAGAACTAACACCTCTGAAGCCAGTATGAAATGATTATTGTTATACGTCGTGTGATAAAATGAATGATCTGATTCAAGGGGTTACATTTTGCTAACGGTTATGAAATAACTAGATTATTTCCCCTGAAGGCACTCCTTTCTCTCCGTTGTTGAGTTTCAAGCCATCGGCCATGAAGGTCCTTTATCGTTTGAGATCTTTTCACCTTCCAGAACAATGTCGTCTAGGTGCCTGCTAACTTATCTTCTCAAATAAAATAAGACACACAGAACTCCCCAATTTTTTTTTTCTGCAGTTTCAAATTTCTTGAAAAACATATCAAGCATGCTCCACGTAAACACGGGCTCTTTAGCATGCAAAGGGACGCAGCTTTCCAGCAGCACGTGTTGACAGGAAGAATATAATGACTAGCTTGCTTGTGTCCCTTTATATGCCTGTGTTAGTAATATCTCATCTGCTGGCGATCCTTGACGATTAGTCGTTTATTAGCCTTTTGCCTTTAAAACTTAAGCTTTGTCTTGTATTTGTTTGTCCCTTTCGTCCGGCGAAACAGTATGTATTTTAACTTTGTTTCAATATGCCCCTGCAAGTCACCTCACTTTGAGACTAAAGGGGAAGGAAAAACAATTGATCCAGTGATCTTTAAGTAGTGGTGATAAATTTTTACAAGAACTGTCGATGTTGTGCATTTTTATTCTGTGTATTGTGTTGCAGCTTTTGCGTTTTGCTGATAGCTAATTAGACTGCGTTAATATGCCCCTATCAGCGTAAAAAATGACAAATCGTCGGTTTTTTTCTGTATCTCTGCGAGTCCCCTCCCCCCTCTTTCACTCTCCTTTCACACTGTGTGTTGGTTTCTCTCCATTCTACGTCCATTATCATTTTTTTGTGTCACATTGACGATTTTTTTTTTACAGATAATATGAGCATACCTACCAGTTACTGTGTGTATGGAAAGATTGCGTTTACTTTATTTTTAAAAAAAAAGGAGAGAGACTTTGATTAATTGACTGCTCTGAGTTAAAATATGCGAGTCTGCATCCACTTCATATTTTCAATGCACGATTATTAGTCTAGGACAGAAAAATCAAATAATTTTAATCTTCTCAACACAGATGATAAAAACAATGAAGAGATTAAAAACTATGGAGTTCTTGGTGTCAGTAATAACAGTGTGTTTATGCTCAATCACTTGACAGTTACTTGCAAACCTGTTTTCCCCAGAAGACTAACGAATCGTTAAAAATAAAGCACATCATGAACATGAAAACTTGAAAAATCATTTCACCCGCCTTTATTAAATGGTATTTGAATTATGCTTGAATGATAGCCGACTCGGCTCCAAAAAATGTTTTAAAATGTGTGATTTTTTTTTTTATTATCATACAGCATTAGGAAAACTGCTGTTGTTAATTTAAAACTAAGAGACCACTGCATTTTCACGTTCAAAAGTGTATCTCAGATTATATTTCACAGTCACATTCATAAATCTATGCTGCTTGTGCCTGGAAACAGTCGCTTAAAATATGAGCAGAACAGGTAAAAAGTGGTAAGGAAAAACGAAGTGCAGGCTGACAGTTTTTCCCGTTATTACAGCAATCGCTTGGCAAAAATTGGGAGAATGATATCATTGCCAGATGTGTTCTACAATGCCGCACCATCATGCACCGCAAATCGTTCAGAAATTGCTCCACGAAAAATAATCAAGGCAGTTTCAAAGTGAAGTAATCGCAGGCGGGAATTGAAACAAATCTAAAAGACAAATTATCAATATTCCTCCGGACAAAAGGAAGAATCAACTTGCAGGCGAAACACGACGCGTTTCTACCTCTTGGTCTTCTTCAGGCAAGATAAACAACATCCAGGACACTGAAAACGAATGATGGTATACCTAGATGAACTCGCAAAAGCAGCTTTTCTTTTCTACCAAACTGCGTTTGGGGATATTTCTTCAATGTTTAGTTGTCGTTGGCAAGGTGATTTCCATGATCCAGATGTCTTTGTTTCCTGTGAAATATATACTGTGACAACGAGATTTCAAGCGCCCCCCCCCCCCCCCCCCCACCACCCACCTCCGTCTGTCTGTCTGTCTGTCTGTCTGTCTGTCAGTCTCTCTCTCTCTCTCTCTCTCTCTCTCTCTCTCTCTCTCTCTCTCTCTCTCTCTCTCTCTCTCTCTCTCTCTCTCTCTCTGGAACTGGCCTAATGGAGGAGCCAAGCCAAAAAACTAACCATCCCCTCAAGACAAACACGGCCTACGGTTGAGATAGTCCAAACGTGGTTCAGTATCTGCATCAAGCAATATCCGGATTCCAAACTTTGACATTTTTTTTTCTTCAAAAAGAAAACGAAAGACAGGAGGGCGCCGTGGAAGGGTCCATGGAGGGGAGGACAAATCGACTGGGGGAGCACAAACAGTGTACCTCACCGCCTTTCTGCAACGCAGGCACGCGCGAGGCCAAAACCAGCCACCAGCGAGCAAGGACGATAACTCCCAGCAATTGACTCCAAGCAGCAGACGTGAATGTGATTAATTTGGGGGAAGAAGGATGATTCCCACAGAATTTCACGGGACATGTGCAAACTTTGTCAGATCGTCTGAAAGTGGCGGGAGGTTTCAAAGATAGCAGAGACGCAGAGCAAATTGACCAGTTTGTTTTCGACACGTCTTTCTGCTGTTGAGATGATTCTGATCTTGCTCTTCATAGCTTTACTAAATCTGAGGTGAGTTTTTTTATTTACGTGATGTGAAAGAGTTGATTTCTAGCAGTATCGAACAACACAACCAACAATTTTGTTCTGATTGTTCGCTTTTCTGTGTATTTATTGGTTTGCTTATCAAGACTTCCACGTTAAGGCGGACAAAAAAATTCAACATTTTCCTTCACTTTTTTTAAACTCTTCTTTTCGTGAACTCAGTTTTCGGACGGAATTTCAGGAGATATTGTTTTTTGTTTCCTATCTCCCGTCTTGAAGGGGACAAAACATGTAGGATTTCATGCAAACACCTTCTCATCACGTGTTCTAATCATGGTCAAGTATGCAGCTTACAAATACCGTAATTCTGAATTAAGCTCCTAAAGCCTTTAATTGTCTGTATTTCTTCTTTGCTTCTTTGTTTTTCATCCAGACCAGACCTCAGAGTCGGTGGCGCTAACCTGGCACTGAGAGGGGGTGGGGGGTGGGGAGGAAAACAGAGGAACTGAGATTGAAAAATTCCCCCCAAATAAAACTAGTCCAGCGCAGCTGATCTGGAAGCAGCAGCAAAACTCCCCCATAAAAAGGGGAGGGGTGCAGTGGGGTATAGGAGGGAGAGGAAGGGGGAGGGGAAGAAAGCGAGTAAGCGAGGAGAAGGACAAAGAGAGAGAGGGGGGGGGGGGGAGAGAGAGAGAGAGAGAGAGAGAGAGAGAGAGAACTCAGAAAGCTTTAATGTACATCGGCCTTGGGCCACAATACAGGGTACAAAGGGAAGGGGAAGGGAGTGGGTAGGAACGGGGAGGAATTAGCATATATGTATTGCAAACAGAACAAAAAAGCATTGCATAATAATTCCCCAAAACTGCGTGTAAAAATATGATACATTATTCAGATACGTTTAGAGTACACGAAATTACAATACAAATGAAGTCAGTCATTTCAAGGAAAACCAAGGTAGTGGTAATTGTCCACAGCAATTTATCAAGAGAGAGAGAGAGAGGCAGGAAGGGAAGATAAAAGACAAAACACTTTCAAACTCACATTAGACGATGTGCAGAAGTGCAAGGGGTACGTGTATGCAAATGAGTGTGTGGAAGCCAACAGGCGTGTTGTATGTTTGTAGATTAGTGTGCATACAAGTAAACGTGTGTGTGTGTGTGTGTGTGTGTGTGTGTGTGTGTGTGTGTGTGTGTGTTTGTGAAGATAAAACGTACTATGTGTGTGTGTGTGTGTGTGTGTGTGTGTGTGTGTGTGTGTGTGTGTGCGTGCAAGTGCATTTTGTGTGTGTGTGTGTGCGTATGCGTGTGTGTGTGTGTGTGTGTGTGTGTGTGTGTGTGAGAGAGAGAGAGAGAGAGAGAGAGAGAGAGAGAGAGAGAAATAAACGCATCGAGTCTAGAGTTGCACGAAAAAAAAATCATTAGCCTTATTGAGGTGATGCCATCACAGGCTTATCCGATCAAAAGTTGGACTCCCCTGATTAGATGCTGAATTAAAATGGCTTGATAAATGTCACCCATCTAAAAGACAAACTCGCTCGAAGCTTGTCCATCAAAAAGATGGTGATCGCCAAGACAGAATCGCCCAAACGAGACTAGCCGCTCTTCTACTCCATATCACCTAGACCACATATCTGCAAAGCCAAAGCCAGACTGTTCACAGACTTAATGAGGGTGGTGGCCAAGCCAGACCCACCAATCCAAACTACCCCTACATCTGTCGAATATTGTCATCTCTGCATAAACGCGAAGTCAAAGCCAGACTAGTGTCAGCCGTAATGAAGATGATGGCCAACATAGACTCGTCCACGCTATGCTACCGCCATATTTATCACCTACTATCAAGACTGCATGATCGCAAAATATGGTCCAAATTTTTCTCAGCCTGAATGAGAGTAATGACTATTGCAGGTTTTTCTAGCCAGAAGTGGGACTCGCATGATCAAATGGCAAGGACTTGTTAAGAAGAGTCGTCCCCTTAGAAGACAGCCTCGCCCTAAGCGTTCGTCAAAAGACAGATTTGACTAAGCCGCGCTACTATGAAAACACGGGTTTGATAATTGAAGGTGCCGCAAAGCGTAAGTTTGTGGACATTGCTCTCGTTCACATTTGTTACGTTCTTCTGTGTGCTGAGGTTGTTTAATCAATCTTTTGATTTGAGGCCATTCAGTATGTGCATCATCCAAAAAAAAGTCTCACCAGGAGGCGCATCAACACCTATTCCAACACTGTTAATTCCACGTTAATTTTGTCCTGCTTCTTTGACATAGTCATCACCATCATCATTACCTTCATCGGCTACTACTTCCAAAATCACGTCTATTCATGTCACCACTATCATTACATTTTTTTGTTCTCAGTATCAAACGGTTGGAATGGCGATCCCGTTGTTATTCTGGCATTAGAAGTGGTAGATGTACAACATCCGACTTTAATCTAGGGTCTTCCCTCTTTCTCTGTCTGTCTGTCTGTCTGTCTCTCTCTCTCTCTCTCTCTCTCTCTCTCTCTCTCTCTCTCTCTCTCCTGTCTCTCTCTCTCTCTCTCTCTCTCTCTCTCTCTCTCTCTCTCTCTCTCTCTCTCTCTGTGTGTGTGTGTGTGTGTGTGTGTGTGTGTGACATAAATGTGGTTGAAATCATTATTGACTGAGACAAGTATGAGAAAAGAGAGAGATGGTGGAAAGCTTTTGTTTTCTTCCTTTATGGATGTTCATGATTCGTCGACCTAGCAGCGTGCGTTTCTCCACATACTGTTGCCAAGGATGTTTTATTTTTCTGTCGCTGCGCGTTATTTCTTTCTAAGCGAAAAAAAAAAAATGTGCGTTGCACTTACCACCTCTGTTTATTGCTTCATTCAAAAGAAATTCCGGTGTTTACTACACGTGTGCCAATCTCTGCCCCCCCCCCCCCCCCTCCCCTTTGTCTGCCTGTCTGTTTGACTCATTCCCTTTATTGATCCCCCCCTTTCTAAGTCTCTCTAAATCTATCAGTCGCTCTCTCTCTCTCTCTCTCTCTCTCTCTCTCTCTCTCTCTCTGTGTGTGTGTGTGTGTGTGTGTGTGTGTGTGTGTGTGCCTCTTTTCTCTCTCTCACTGCTGAAGGAGAAAGAGAATACACGCTCGCTTCCTTATCTCCCAGGCCACAAACTAGCGCTCCCCTCGGGCAAAACACTCCCCGCTGTTGAGATAATCCAGTCTTGGTTCAACAACTCCAGCACAACGGAAGCAATTTCCGGCTTCCAAAATATTGTTGGGTCTTCGTTACAAGATGAAAAAAAAAAAAAAAAAAAAAGAAAGAAAGAAAGAAGGGGATATGCCGTGGAGGTGTCCGCGAACAGGAAGGACCGCTGCGTGTGACGTCATGTGTCCACGCGCAGGCACGCACGCACGAGACCGAAACCAGCCACCAGCGAGCAAGAACGATAACTCCCAGCGATTGACACCCAGACGCAGACGTGAATATTAATTCGGCGGAAGAAGAGTGGTTCCCCGCAGAGTTTTTCACGGGACATGTTGCAGACTTGGTCAGTTTGTCTGAAAGAAGTGTGAAGTAGTTGATTGTAGACGGCAGGTACCAGGCAAAGTGTCCAGTTTTGTTTCTGCTGTTCTACATGTTGTTGAAAGATGATTGTGATCACGTTCGTTATAACGTTACTGCTGCATTTGAGGTGAGTTTCACTTGATATTTGTGTTATAGACCTACCTGGAATAAACCAAACATATGTCATTGCGATCGTTCTTTTTTCATTAATTTCTCATCGATTTCTTTAGCAGGTGTTCGAGCTAAACAAACAAAAAAAGCAATAGAAATGAAGTTCTTTTAACCCTTTTCCCCATGGATTCTTTGTGAACGAGGTTTTCACAGGTAAGTATATGCTGTGCCTCTTTTTTCCGTCTTCCATTGTATATGAGGCCAAAAGCAGAAACCAGACTGAACAGTTTCTGATAAAGTGATTAAAGTGGAACACCTCTGGTAAATTACTTTTGAATAAAGCTGTTAAAATGATTGATTTTCTGCATTTATTGTTTGTTCGTTCGTTGTTTTTTTGTGTTTTTTTTTTTTCCTGTTCCGTTTTAATTAACTATCCTCTCAACTATTAACTATTTCCCTTCTGCTCCTACTCCTCTTCCTCCTTCTGTCTGTCTGTCTGTCTCTGTCTCCTTCATTAACCCTCCTTCCTCCCTCCTTCCCCAGTCCCCCCACCCCACCCCCCTCTCTCATTCTGAAACTCTTCTTTTTCCCTGTCTCATTTTTCACTTTCAGCTACTGCTTTCCTGCCTTAGTGTAGTGGCCTACTCGTATATACACTTTGTTCAAGAAGGCCTGCACAGGTTTTTTTCCCCTCAGTCTGTGAGAATGTTGTGGAAGACGGGGAGTGATCGGGGGGGGGGGGGGGGGGGGGGGGGGGGGGGACTTTTATTATAATTTGTGTCCCCTTCTGGCAGATCTGTGCTTATAGTTATTTCTTTTCTATTACTCTCTCTCTCTCTCTCTCTCTCTCTCTCTCTCTCTCTCTCTGTCCGTCTCTCTCTCGCTCTCTTCTCTCTCTCTCTCTCTCTCTCTCTCTCTCTCTCTCTCTCTCTCTCATGGCAGGCAATGACAGCTTAACCATTGAAACATGCACCTACCGTCCATCTTTCAGTGTTGTTTGCTGCTGTGGCGTTTTTAATGGGTGACGAACAGATTGAGAAAGAAACGCAAATGTCTGACGCTCTCACTGTGTGCCTTGAAGACGTCACTACTTTAGCTGTCATATTATCATTTGATGTGTACTTTGAAGACGGCGAACTGAAAGTGAAATTCTCTCTCTCTCTCTCTCTCTCTCTCTCTCTCTCTCTCTCTCTCTCTCTCTCTCTCTCTCAGTCTGTGTGTGTGTGTGTGTGTGTGTGTGTGTGTGTGTGTCTCTCTCTCTCTCTCCTCTCTCCTTCGCTCTGGTTTGATACCTGCATCTAGAAAAGGGAGATCACTTTGATTGGCTGCAGGCAATATGATGCAAACAGCCTTTGTGGTGTCATTCCTTCAGCAAATCAAGACGTTATCAATAACGCTCGCCGAGGTCATCAATAAAGCATCTCACTTGCAGAAGAACATGCCTCCGTCGAGATGGAATTTCCTGTCAGTTAAAAGACAGAAATTTCATTTGGTCGTTACACATTATCTTTGAACAGTTAACATATGACAAACTTCTGATTGATATTGATTATTTTTTTTCTCCTTGAATTAACACTGAGCCATGTAATGTTTCTGTAGCGGCAGTTTTCGATAACTCTGCACGACGTAGCTTGCGGGCAGAATGTCGATATGGGGCAGCTTTTGTCTCTGTTTCTTTTTAGACTTCGACGTTGTAGTTTATATGTTGCTTGGAAAACTTTTTTTTGCCTCACTTGACCTAAAAAACAACACTGTCAAACTGTCAGTTCTTCCTCTCCCACCCTCCCTTTCTCCCCCCCCCCCCCCTCTCTCTCTCTCTCTCTCTTGTTTTTCATTCATTTGTTCTTTCGTTTTCTCATTCGTTCTTCTGTTTCTGCTTTCATGAACTATTTCTGTTCGTTTGATCCCCTTTTTCCTTTTCATCTGTTTTGACCTTCTACTTTCATCCCTTTATTACTGACAAGGGAATGAGAAGACTGACGAAGGAACCCCATGTCCAAACACACAGCCCATATACAAGATTCAGGAGAACAACCCCATTCTTTTAGGGTTGGAGAATGGCATCTTCTTCTACATTATGAAACTTCTAGAAAGTTTTTTGAGGACGAAGATGACAGATGTCAGACGGTCTGCTGCCAACACAACCTAACGGAAAGACCAAGCAAATATTGACATACGACTCGTCCTTCAAGCAGCTGTCCTATAACCTCTTGATTGAAAGGCCTGTATCTGTTTACAGATCACCCAGCCTTCAAGGTCTCTGAAGAATTGTCAGCTGTTACAGAACCGGACTGAAAGACCGGCCAAGAGTTCAGGATCACTGGCTCTTCAAAACTTTTGCACAGTGTGACAGAGCCCGCCAAGCCGTGCTGTCACAAAATGACGACGATACACGCATGCCAAGGATGTAGATATTTAATGCTGAAAACAATTTAGTAGTGAGGGGAAAACAAGTGCAGGTTAACAATTCTTCCGTTTTTACATAACGACCTGGCAAAGAATTAAATATACTAGAAAAGAAGGGGATGGGGAAGAGAAGAAAATATGTTATAAATACTAAACTCTTCACTGGCAGCATATATGGGAACCATTGCAATCCCTCTCAGAGACAGATCTCTTCATATTGCCTGCTCCTAGGCAGGACGCAATTATTTCTCTCAATAACCAGAAGAAAAAACGCGAAACTGTCGTTCAAATAATGACTGTTTTGTACTCTATGGGATTTGTAAAATAAAAAGGCGAAAAAATGGCAAATACCGAGATCTCAATTCACATAAAAGAACTAATATTACAATCACGACTATTAATCTTTAAAATGATAGTAACTGGGGAATAGAGGCAGACATATTGAGCAACCTGAACTAGACTAGAGGCAAGACTAGAATCGCGGTAAAATTTCCATTTAAAACGATGGAACCAGCTGTGTAAGTCAAAGGAAGTTGTGGACTTTATTAGTTGCAGACAGTTTATATAGCAAAGCGGAGGTACATTCAGGTCAACTTACAAAAGCAGTATTTTCTGTTCACTCGGACTGTGCTAGGACTGTTTCCTTCATAATTATTATCGTTTTCTTTTATCGATAAAGGGAAAACAAGATGCAAAACATATAAACGTACTCCCAGTTCATCTTGAATACGCGTGTATATGTCTAGAGCATGTTTACTTTGAAAATAGCAATGTCTCAGTGGCGTTAAGCGTCGAAAGCATGATTATTTTTCGGTATGGTTACGTTAAAATTTGAGATAGGCCTACACTTTTGAAACTGGTATTTTAGTCCTCACTGAGCTGAAGCCTGTGTACACACTAGATTTCATCCAAATCGGACAATCTGTCAAGAACAACTGTTGTTTTAACGGTCAGGTTTTGAAACACTATATGGGAGTGCCATTTGAGTGTGATAACCTTTCTTATATACCAAAGTTTATTAGAACCCACCAACATATAAGAAATAACGGCAAAATAAACGGTTTTAACGGTTATATAACCGATGTACACTTCTGAAACTGGTATTTTAGTCGTCACTGGGCTAAAGCCTGTGTACATACCAAATTTCATCCAAATCGGACAATATGTCAAGAATAACGGCTTTAACGGTCAAATTTTGAAACAATATGTAGAAGTGCCATTTTGTGTGTGATAACCTTTCTGTATACAAATTTAATTAAAATCCACCTATGTATAAGAAATAACAGCAAAATAACGGTTTTTAACGGTTGTTTAATCAATTTTCAGTATTGCATCACTTACATTTTGGAAAGAGGCTCCGATTTGTTTCAAGATCATTCAAACCGCTTATGAATCGGCCAAGTACTTTCTGAGATATTCCATAAGGAAGAAAAACCGTTTGGTGGCCGTTATAGCCGTTAGTAGCGGCTATTCTGCTAAAAAAAAAAAAAAAAGAAAAGAAACATCATCATCGGGCATCATCCATGGCCCATAATGAACATACCTACAATTTTTCAGAAAGATCAGCCCAGAAGTTTTGACTGGAGCGAGTGGAACACATTTTGACCACGGACAGACACACAGACAACATTTCTTCGTTCCCATTGTAAAGTACTCCCTGTTCTATAAGAACTTGGAGCACAAAAATGCATTGCAAGAAAAAACTCTTTTCCAGTGGCCCATGCAACGGTCTCTGTGTCCAACGTTTTTGAATCACTGGCACAAGTCATCATCGATTTTACAGATACACGTACACAGATATATCCCATCATGTCTACACACACATACACACACACACACACACACACACACACACACACACACACACACACACACACACACACACACACACACACACACACACTGAGAGAACAAAAGTGGAGATAAAAAAAAATGTTGGAGTGCCTGTGCCAAATATAATGTAGACAAATATATAAACGAAGCATTACATTTGATACGCTGCACACCAAAACAAGAGGGAAAGGAATCTAGAAAAAAATGCAACTTACATTCATAGAAAAACAATTAAACAAAGCAAGTACTAGATTTTCAAGAAACAAAAAAAACAAAAAATGCTGTAAATGCGAAGTCAAGAAGAAAGTAGATACAGGAGTGGAGGGAGTGGGTGGGGGGTGGGGGCGTCCAGTTTTGTTTCTTTGTTTGTGCGGTCTAGAAACAGAATTTTATTGGAAAACACTTTTCATTGTTAGGTAACAGAAGAACAGGGAATCGATAACAGATCAGAACTGAAGGTACCGACACCAACAGTGACAACCGCTCTAATCACGATATACTTGAACAATCCCATCTTGCCCCACCCAAACTCAATAACTCTTCTGAATCACTGTACAGTTATCAATTCAGCCTCATCGAAGGCGCATGCCGTGGAATGAACGTCATGTTGTGTGGAGCTCCATGCGACGTGACCCCACAAACTCTAAGAGAAGCCACCAACACTTGAGATGGGGAAGGGGGGGGGGGGGGGGGGGGGGGGGGGGGGGGGACAAGTGACGTCATCACACTCAGTAAGCAGGGGACAGGGTACATCGTCGCACCATGAAGACGGACGGAACTACTGACAATAGTCACAGTAAGATGGGAGGGGACAAGTGACGTGTTGACACTGAGGAGGGAGGAGACGAGTGACATCTTCACACTGAGAAGGGGAGGGGACTAGTGACGTCTTCACATTGAGGAGGGAAGGCACAAGTTAAGTGTTCACATTGAGGAGGGAGGGGACAAGTGACGTCTTTACACTGAGGAGGGAGGGGACAAGTGATGTCTTGACACTGAGGAGGGAGGGGACAAGTGACGTCTTGACACTGAGAAGGGGAGGGGACAAGTGACGTCTTCACAGTGAGGGAGGGGACGTCTTGACACTGGGGACAAGTGACGTCTTGACACTGAGAAGGGGAGGGGACAGTGACGTCTTGACACTGAAAAGGGGAGGGGACAAGTGACAAGTGACGTCTTGACACTGAGGATGGAGGGAACAAATGACGTCTTGACACTGAGGAGGGAGGGGACAAGTGACGTCTTGACACTGAGAAGGGGAGGGGACAAGTGACGTCTTGACACTGAGGGAGGAGGGGACAAGTGACGTCTTGACACTGAGGAGGGAGGGGACAAGTGACGTCTTGACATTGAGGAGGGATGGGATAAGTGACGTCTTGACACTGATGAGGGAGGGGATAAGTGACGTCTTGACACTGAGGAGGGAGGGGACAAGTGACGTCTTTACACTGAGGAGGGAGGGGGGACAGGTGACGTCTTGACTCGGAGGAGTCAAATGACGTCTGGAGAGCGCGGTTACAGGTAATGTCACCCAGTCTGAGGAGGGAGTTAGATAAAGGAGGGATACACTAACAGACGTTGTCCCCGTTGAGGATGAACGTGTCGTGTGACAAGTCGACAACACTTCGCCCAGCCATGCTCTGGGCTTTGCAGTGATTCCATCCAATTAATCTGCATCCAGCAGTGTCTACATAAAAATGACCCTGCGTGTTGTCAGTGTGTGAACATCGTCTACTTCATTTTCTGCCCACTTTGTTTGGGAATGGCGTTATACTGAGTCCCCTTTCCTGTTCGTCTCATCCTTTGTGGAAGATGAATTAATGTATGAAGAGCAGGACGAGGAATTAGCAAACCACCTGCTTCGTCATTGTCATCACCGCCGGCATGAACTCCTTGTGTTGACCTTTTCCAAGGCGTCACCAGCTTCTATGCTCTATCGTCGCCAGCATCCTTCATCGCCATAATCAGTTTTGTTCTTGCTGTTGTTATTATTGGCCTTGGCATCATCATCATCATCATCATCATCATCATCATCATCAGTATAAGAAAATCACCACCATTTGAACTATTTTACAAGTGCTGAGGTGGCAACATCCTAAGCTGGCTGCAGTTATGAGAAAAGTATAACTCGGTTACATTGTAAGAGTAGAAAAAGAGCAACGCTCGTAGAGATATAATTGCAAAATTAGACAGACGGGCACACAGACATTCCACATAAAAGGATATAGAGTCAGAGAATAAGCAGAGAGAGAGAGAGAGAGAGAGAGAGAGAGAGAGAGAGAGAGAGAGAGAGAGAGAGAGAGAGAGAGAGAGAGAGAGACGCTAAGGAGGCAGAAAGGAAAAATGTTTATGATAAAAAAAAAATAGCCAAGAGAGTGAAATCACATGAAAGAGGAGGAAAGGGGGAGGGGTTGCTACATTTGTGTATGAAATATAATCGAACCGGTTTAAGACCAGAGAGAGAGAAAGAGAGAGAGACAGACAGACAGACAGACAGAAAAGAAAGAAGAAGAAGAAGAAGAAGAAGAAGAAAGCAGAAATGCTGAAGCAGCAAAGTGATTTCCATGTCCGGCACAATGGAAGCAATTTTCAAGACCCAACAATAAAATCCGGGTGCTGTTAACATGATGGAGAAGGAAAGATGGGAGGCTGGGAGAAGAGCAGATGAAAGGATGGGCATATGACAGCAAAGAAAGGACAAGTATGAAGAAGGGCACAGGCATTGTGTGTGACACCGCCTCTTTGCACGCACGTCTAAAGACCGAAACTGCCCCAAATGGCGAATTTGGAGCGTTTCTCTTACCAGTGGCGAAGATCTTTACATAATCCGGCGAATCAAGTAGTTTTACATATATATTGATGTTTATAGATAAAAGAGAGAGTTTAAAAAACGAAGACAAAGTTTACACAACGTAGTTTTCTCATTATGCCTTTTTTCTATTAGTTTTTGTTTTTGTTTTCAGTAAAAATCCTCTTTAAGCTTCCTCTTCAGTGCAAACGTCACCTGATTGATGAACGAAGCGGTCGGGGTTTTCGCACGGGCTCAGAGTGAGCAAAGAGCGATTACTCCTGGCTATTGACACAAAGAAGCAGACGTGAATGATAATACGACGGAAGATTGATTCTCACCGAGTTTTACGAACATGCACAGACATGACCAGGCTGTCTTGATAATGATGTAAAATTTAGTGGCAGTGTCCAGTTTGGTTTCGTTTTCTTGCCAAAAAGAGATGAATCTCCTCTCACTCCTGATAGCTATCCTGCATCTCCAGTGAATTTGCTCCCCATGTGTACTTCCGTAATGTAAATTTGTTAAATGTAGGTTACGTAAACCAGGAAAAAGTACCATCTTTACAAAATGCATCTGTTTTTCCTATATTTCATGTGATGACTGCTAGACTTGATTAGTTATTTTCCATAAATACCCCTTTTCTGCAGTCCATACCAACAAAAGATTAATGACCTACGCTTTGTTGCAGGTTTTTTTTTGGTTGGTTGTTGATTGGTTGGTTGGCTGGTTGGTTGGTTGGTTGGTTGGTTGCTATTTTGCCCTCTCCGCCACACATCACGCAGACAGTGGATAGGTTTACATGAACAGCATCACGTTGTAATGTGAGAATCTGAGCCGTTTGCGAAGGCTGGATGGGACGAATGCAGAGGGACAGAGCCATGTAGAACTTGTTGGTGTGATCAAGGTGTATCATCTCCATGCTGCATGGATTTCATGGTTTTTTCTCAGGTCAGTCTGTCGTCTACAGTGTACCACGTCGATCACTTTGTGGCCCAAATGACGAAAAAAGTATGTAGAAAAGTGACATAGGTTTAATCTTGAATGTGGTCATGGTCACCTTTTGAACTAGCAGTCGCTAATCTGTCCGACGCCCAACATTCAATTGCTGACAAAGCATAACATTTTCAGAGATGATTTTAAAAGAAGAAAAAAAAAATTGGGGGGTCAAAATTACAAGCAAATGTGTTCTATCATGACGACAGGTAAAGGCAAGGCAATCAATTCATTGACTATGGTACATGACATTTCATCAAAGCATCGACTTAATACAGAGAAAAGTCGCTATTTCTTTCTGTTACTTTCCACAACATATCTGATAGTGACACCACTTTTTCCTAATGATTAAATTCTGCTATTTGCATTTCCATGCAGTACATAAATGAGGAAGAATTGTTTTAAAATAATGTTTAAAACAGCTTACCGACATGCTCACTTCTGTTCTTAAATTGATCTGGCGACAGGGGTGGCGTACACTGACCAAGAAAGAGAAGAACTCCACCACCAAACAGTGTGCAGCTGCCAGCATGATAGGCCACTGCAATAGCAGACTGAGGCATTTTGATCCTGAATTATGTCTGCTCTGCTGTTCCACTCCCCCATCCCTCTCCCCCTCTTGTCCCAATCTCCGCCCTTAATTGCTCTGCTGAGTTTATATGAAAAATAAGCTCATTTGGGGAGGGGGGGGGGGGGGGGGGGGGCTTACCGCCGGGCTCAGTTTAGCTGATATCCTATTGTGTGATCATGATACACGATGCTAGTGGAGAAAACGTGAAGGAACAACAGTGAGCGGTGGCGACGTACTTGCAGTGCAAGTTCTTGCCACAAAGTTCGCTGCAAATTTGGATGATGCGAGGAATTGTTTTCATTCTTCGCGTTTTAATGCAGATAAGGACAAGCAAAGCATAAGATTCACTGATTGTTTCTTCTGTGTGAGTAACGTAGCTGTCGAACCAGTGCATCGAGCTTAGGATCTATAAAGGCTAGAGTTACCTGGATTTAGACACTGGCATAAAGGTTGGTCGTCTAAACCATAGGTCCTAAGATAGCGATTATGTGTGAGGCAGTCTTGCAGGAAGTGTTCCACTGTCATTGGGCTGTACCGCATGGGCAACTTGAAGACTCGCCAATGTGGAATTTTGTGAACATGTGAAAACACATAAAAATCTAAGAGCAGAGATGAGAGGGAAAAGCTTTAAGGATCTCTGGAGGTCGACTTGTGAGTTGACTTCAACGCGGTGACAGCCTGATATGGCCCTATGCGGTCGGCTGGGCTGTAAGCAACATTGCCTTACCTCACCTCACTGGAGGGCTGCCGCCGTACAGCAGCCTTCGTCAGTGCCTCTGGGGGTTCCTGTCTGAGTGAACGAGGAAGAAGAAATTAACAACATCAGTATCGAATGTTTTAAAACCGAATGACGGTGTCTTTGGATGACCTTTTCCGTGAGAGGGGAGGGTGTGAGGGAGATGGGAGGGTGGGGGTAAACTCTATTTTTCCCCAGTCGGGCTGATGGAATGAATACAGTCACTGAAGTTAACGTCATGAAAAGCAAATCACACTTAGAGACATACGCAGGCTGATCTTGTGTGAAAGAGGCGTGCGCGCTCGCGTCGTGCGCGCACCCACCCACCCACACACACACCCACACCACACAACACACACACGCACACACACACAGCACACACCACACACACACACCCAACACACACCACACACACAACACAACAAAACACAAGCACACACATTCAGTTTTCCATCCAAAGCTTGCCGCACAGAAAAACTCTACCATGTTGCGCATCATTGGCTTCTCATCTCTCGTCTTCTCTCGCCGGTGTCTCTCCCCCGTTGCTGCAATCTCCGGATAAACCAACACCAAACTCATCCTCTCACTCGGCTCTCCTCGCTCACAATTTCTTTCTGTCTCAGTCTCGTCTCGCGATCGTTCGCTCTCATCGCGCGCTGCTTTTCCTTTCTCTTATGCTCCTCTTCCAACCCACATTCATCCTTTCCCCCTTCCTCGCGTCTTCCCCTCACGTTTTCTCTCCGTTCTTCCTCGCCATCTTTCTTCCTCACTTCGTTTCTCATGCACCCATTGTCTTTCATCATTCTGTTCTTTTTCCCTGATGCGTTTTCTCTAGTCACCTTCCTATCATTCTTTCTCGCCATGTTTCATTGCTCTTCATTCTTCGTTCCCTTTTCCAGTCACCTCGTCGATGCATTCCTGTCGTTTATGTCTTTCTCCTAGCTCTCGCTCTCTGCTTGTCTTTCTCTTCTTCTTTCACTTCTCCATCTCTTTCTTTCCCGCCCATCTTAGTCATTTCCTTATTTGCACGCTTCGTCTCTCAGCAAGCTTCTTTCTCTTCCATCTTCCTACTTCCCTCTTCATTTCCCTTCCTTCATTATCCTTTCTGGTTTCAGTTTCTCCGCTTATCCCTCCTGGATGTCTCCCACATCATCATTTCTGCTCCACCTCTCACCATTTCTTTTCTCCTCTCTGCTCTTCTCTCTGTTTCTTATTCTTCATACAGCCGTATCTTTCTCTCTCTTTTCATTCATTTCTTTCTTCACGCTGTCTCTTATCCATCCATTCCCTCTTCTACTCTTTCATTCCTATCTCTTCCCTGTCTCGCGGGCTCTCTCCCTCTCTTTCCATTCTCTCCGATTGATTCGCCATTTCTTCCTCTTTGCGCCTTTCCCCAATTCGCGCTCCTCTTCCTTTCATCTTCTCTTTTCACGCTCCCGCCCTCTCCTTTTCTCTTCACACTCGCACATTCTCGCTTTCTATCTATCTTTCGACTCCTTCCGCTTCCTTCTTCTTTCCCTTTTCTCCTCTCCTTTCACCTCCTCTTCTCTTCCCTCTCAATTTCTTCGCGTTTCTCACTCTTGGTCCGTCTCTTCGCTCTCATCTTTTCCTTGTCTCCTTCCTCCCTCTTCGCTTCGCCTCGGTCTTCTCTCTTCTCCTTTCTCCCTTCTCCTTTCTTTCCTTCTTCCCTTTTCCACTTGTGGGTCTTCTTCCTGGGGGGGGTGGGTCTTGTCGTCCGTTCTCTTCTCCTCTCGTTCCATTTCTCCAGGCCCCCTTTCACCTTCGATCTATTGCTTTCTTCTTACGTCTCACTCTCCTTTCCTTTCAAATTTCTCGCAGTTTCTCTCTCTTCCCCCTTCCGTCTTCTTCCCTTTCCCCTTCTTCTCTCTTCCTCCCTCTTGCTTCTTCCTCTTCTTTCTCTCCCGTCCATTTCTCTTTCACTTTCCTCCTCTCTTTCTCTCTGCTTCCCTCTTCCTCCCTTCTTCTTCCTGTCTCTCCTCCTTCGTTCCTCTCTATCCTTCCCGTCTCACCCTTTCCTCTTCTGCATTCTTCCTTCTTCTTCCCCCTCTCCCTTCGGTTCCCCACCTTTCACCTCTCTTTTCAGTCTTTTCTCGTTCGATTTCCTTCTCCTTCCTCCCATCCTTTCCTTCTCCTCCTTCCTCTCCACTGCCTTTCCTCTTCATTGTCTCTCCCTTCTTCTCTTCCTCCTTTCTTCTTATCTCTCCTTCTCTCTTCTCTTCTTCTCTTCCCTTCTGTCTCTTCCTCTCCTACTCCCTCCTGTTCCCCCGTCCTTCTTCCTTTCCCCTTCCTTCTCCCCCCTGTCGTCATTCGTTCTTTCTCCCTTCCTTTTCTCCCTTCTCTTTTCTCTATGCTCTCTTCTCTTCTTTCGTCCATCGAGAACTTCCTTCCCTATTCCTTCAAATTCTTCTCTCTCTGCTTCGCCTTCCTTCTCCCGCTCTTCTTCTCGCTCTATTCGCTCTTCTTCTCTTTCATCGTCCTTTTCTCCTTCACTTCGCGATTTCTCTTTCATCCTTGCTCTCATCTTCTCTCTATGCCTCTTTCTCTCGTTTCTTCCCCCTGCCTCTCTTTTGTCCCGTCTTCTCCTCTTATTCCCCTCTCCCCCTTCCATCCTTTCTTCCTTCTCTTCTTCTCTCCTTTCTTTCTCACCTTCTTCTCTTCTTCTCCCTCTATTCTTCTTGCTCGTTTTCTCTTCCCTCTCTCTTCTCCTCTTCTATCTTCCTTCTTTCTCCTGCCATCCCTTCCTTTCTTCTCATTTCTTTTCTTCCTCTCTCGTTTTCCCTGAGCGTCGTGGGGGGGCCCGCCCTCCGCTCCTCTGCTTCTTCTGGTCCCCCTGGGGGGCCGTCTATGGGGTAATCGTGGGGGGTGCGGGGGTGGGCGTTCGCTTCCTCTCATGTCTGTGCTACTTAAGGCCATCCTCTTGGGCTGTCCCCCCCCTCTTCGACCCTTCTTCGCAGCTCACTTTCTCTTCTCTCTTCTCCCTTCCTACTTCTCCTGCTCTCCTTTTCTCCTTCCTTGCTCGACTCGTTTCTTCTCAGCTTCTTTCTCTCAACTCTATCCTCTCTTCGTATCCTTCTTCTCTTCTGTCTCCTCCCCTTCTCTTTCGCGTTCTCTTCCCTACTCCTCCCCGTCTCCCCTTTATTCCTTCCTCTCCTCTTTTCTCCTGTCCATTCTCCTCGTTCCTCCTCTCTTCTCCTTTCTTCTACCTTCTCTCTCTTCTTCTTCTCCTCTTCTTTCAATTCGTTCTTCTTTTCCCTTTCATCTTTTCCTTCTTCAAAGCTTTCTCTTTCTTCGCTCCTTTCTTCCCCCTGCTCTTCTTCTCTTCTCCCCTCTTCTCTCCCCCATCCCTCTATCTTCATTTCCTCTTCTGTCTTCGCGATTCAGTCTCCATCTCGGTCTTTGCACCCTTTCTCCTCTCTTTTCTTCTTCCTCCTCTTCAATTCTCACGTTCCTCCTCTCTCTCTCTTCTCCCTTCTTCGCCTGCTCCTTCCTCCCTCCTTCCTTCTTCTTCCCGCTCCCTTCCCGCTTCCATCTCTCTCTCTTTCCTCTTTCTCTCTCTCTTTTCTTTCTACCTCTTCTTCTTCTCTTCTTCCTCTTCGCCTTTCCTGTCTCTTTCCCTCCTCTCTCCTTTCCGTTGTCTTCGTCTTCTTTCTTCTTCTCTCCTCCCTTCTCTTCTTCATTTCTTCCTTTCATCTTTCGTTCCTTTCTGTCTTCTTACCTTCTCTCGATCTCTTATTCTTCCTTTCTAATTTCTTTTCTTACTTCCTTGGGGTCTTTCCAAACGTCCTCCTTCTTTGCTTTCTTCTTCATCATTTCTCATATCTCTTCTCTCTTATTCCTCTATCCTTCTCTTCTTCTATCCTTCTTCTTTCTTTGCCTCACCTTCTTATCTTTCTCTACATTTCTTTCATTAATCTCTTTATCTCAACTTCTTCTCCTCCAAAGAGAGTCTCTCTCTTCCCCCTCTCCTTTCCTTCTACTTCTCTTCTTAATCTCATATTCTCTTCTTTTCCTTCTTTCTTTATTCTCTTCTTCTATTCCTTAATCTCTTCTAGATCTCTCTCTTCTCTTCTTATCTTCTCCCTGTCTTCTAGCTTTCTTCCTTCTTGCGTCTTCTATCCTGCCTTTTCTTCCTTCTTTCATCGGCTCTTCTTATCTTCCTTCTTCTCTTCTCCTTCTTCTTCTCTTCTTCTTCTATCCTCTTCTCCCTTTCCTCTGCTTCTTTCTTCCCTCTTCTTCTTCTCTCTTCCTCGTCTTCGCTCGTTCTTTCGCCCTTCTCTTTCTCTTTCTTTCTACGCTCGTGTCCATTCCTTCTCTATCCATTTCTGCTTCTTCATCCTTCTCTTTCATCTATCGCAAATCCTTCTCTCTGTCTTCTTCTTTCTCATTCTCAGTGTTCTTTTCTTCGTTATTCCCTATCATTCTTCTGGGCTCTTCGCTCCCTTCTTCTCATCTTTTCCTCCTCTTGCTTTCTTTCCTTTCTTCTCTTCTTCTCTTCTGTCCTCATCTTCTTTCTTTCTCTTTCTTGCTCATTTCTTCTCTCTTTCTTCCCTCATTCTCTTTTTCTCCTCTTTCTTATTCTTTCAATCTTCTCTCTTGTTCTTTCTCTCCATTTGCTTCCTCTTAGTCCTTCATATCTTCCCCTCTTTCTTCTTTGTCTTCTCCTTTGCTTCCTTCTCCTTTCTTCTTCCTCTATCTTCTTCTCTTCTTCCTTCTCTCCTTCTTCTCCTGCTTCGTCTTCTCTTCTCTTCTCCCTTCTCTTCTCTTCTATTCTTCTTTCTTTCTTTCCTCTCGCTTCTTATTCTGTTCTTTCGTTCTCCTTCGTTGCATATCTCTTCTTCTTCTGGTTTCTTCTTCTTCGTCTTTCTCCTCTTATTTTTGCCTCTCCCTCTTTTTTCTTTCTCTTCTTCCTTTTCTTTCCTCCTCTCTTCTCTTCTCATTTCTTCCCCATTCTCTTCATTTCTCTTCTTTCTTTCTTTCCTCCCTTGTCCTCTTTCTTCTTCTTTCTCTTGCTTATCTCTTGCTCTTTCTTCTTTTTCATTTTCTTCTTTCTTCTCTCTCTTCTTCTTTTCTGTTCTTTCTTCTTCTTCTCTTCTCTTCACTTCGTTCTCTCTTCCTCTCCCTTCTTTCCTTTATCCGTTTAAATCTGTCTTCTTTCTTTCTTTTCTCTTCTTCTGTCTTTCTTCCCTTTCTTCTCTTTCCGCTTCATGTCTCTTCCTTTCCTTCTCTTTCCCTTCTTTCTTCTTCCCTCCTTTTCTTTCTTTTCTTCCTTCCGCTTTTCCTCCTTCTTTCTTCGTCTTCCTTGTTCCTCTTCTTTCTTCTCTTTCCTCTTCTTCTTCTTCTTCTTTCTCACTTTTCCCTTCTTCTCTTTCTTTTCTCTCCTTCTCTTTCTCTTTCCCCTCCGCTCTCACGTTTTTCTCTTTCGTTTACTCGTTCCCTCCTCCTCTTCTTTTCTTCACTCCTTCTTCCCTTCTTCTTCTCTCTTCTCTTCTTTCCTTCCCCTTCCTTCTTCTTTTCTCCTTATCTTCTTTCTCTCTTCTCTCTTTCCTTTCCCTGTATCGCGTCTTGCCTTCCCCTTTTCTCTCCTGCTTCCTCCTCTCTTCTCTTCTCTCCGTTCTTCTTCTTCTTTCTTTTCTTCACTCTTCTTGCTGTCTTCTTTCTATTCTTCTCCTTTCCTAGTTCTTCTTTTTCTCTGTCTCTTCCCCTCTTTTCTCTTTCAGTCTCTTCTCTTCTTCTTCCCTTCTTTGTTTTCTCCTTCTCTCTTCTTTTCCTTCTACTCTCTTTCCTTCTTCCTCTCTGTCTTGCTTCTCCTTCTTCCATCTTCTTTACCTCCTCTTTTTCTTTTCTTCCATTTCCCTTCTTCCTCCTCTCTTCTTCGTCTTTCTTCTTTCTTCTCTCTCTCTTCCCTTCTTTCCTTTTCTTCTCTCCCTTTTCTCTCCTTCCCTCTTCGCTTCCGTTCTTAGTTCTTCTCCTCCTCTGCTTCCTTCTTTCCCACTTCTTTCTCTTCTCCTGTCTGAAACCTCTTCTTCTCATTCTCTTCTTCTTAGTTTCTTCCTCTTCCTTCTTTCCCTTCTTGCTTTCCTTTTCTTCTTCTCTCTCTTTCCCCTTGCCCCCTTTTTCTCCGCTTCTTTTTTCTTCTTTTCTTTCCTTCCTCTCTTCCTTCTTCTTTTTCTTCCTCTGGGTCTTCTTTCTCTTCTTCCTTCTTGCTTACTTCCCTCCTATTTCTTCTCTTCCCTTTTTCTTCCTCTCCTTCTTCTCCTTCTGCCCCCCCCCTTCCCTTCTTCCTTTCTTCCCTTCTCCCTTTCTTCTTTTCTCTCTCCTTTCTTCTCTCTTCCCCCTTCTTCGGTCCTTTCTTCTCTTTCTTCGCTCTTCTTCTTCTCTTCTTCTTCTCCTCTTTCTCTTCCTTCTCTCCTTCTTCTCCTTCTTCCCTCTCTCTTTCCCTTTCTCATCCTTTCTTCTCTCTTTCTTTCCATTTCTCCCCTGATTCTCTTCTTCTCCTTTCTTCCTTTCTCTCCTTCTTCTTCTTCTTTCTCATTTCTTCTTTCTTCTCCCTTCTCTCTTTTCTTCCTTCCTTATCCTCTTTTTTCACCTTCTTTCTTTCCTCTTCTTCTTCTTCTTTCTTCCTCCTTTTCTTCTTTCTTCTCATCTCCCTTTCACTTCTTTCTCCTTCTTTCCTTTCTTTCCCCTTTCTTCCCATTCCCCCTTTCCCACTACCTTCTCCCTCTTTTTCCCCCTTCACCTTTTCTTTCTGCCTCTTTCCTTCTTCTATCTGCACCTTCCTTTCTCTTTCCTTCCCTTTTCTTTCTATCTTCTCTTTCTCCGCCTTCCTTTCTTCTCCCCCCACCTTCCTCCTCTTCTTTCCCTTTCTTCCTTCCTCCGTCCTTCTCCTTTCTTCCTCTTTTCCCCTTTCTTATTCCCCTTCTTTCTTCCTCTTCTTCTCTCCTTTCTTCCCTTCAACTTTCCTTTTCCTTTCTTTCCTCTTTCTCTCTCTTCTTTCTTCTTCCTCTTCTTTCCTCTTCTCTTCTTCCTTCCTCCCTTCTTCTCTTCCCACCCCTCGATCTTCCTTCCTTCCTCCCGCTTCCTCCCTCTCCCCTTCCCTTTCTTTTTCCTTTTCCTTCTTCTCTTTCCCCTTTCTTCTTCTATCTTCTCCTCCTCCCCTTCCTCTTCCCTTCTCTTGCTTTCTTTTTTCTTCTCTCCCTCTTCTTCCTCTCTCTCCTTTCTCTTATTCTCTCCTCCTTCCTTCTTTCTCTTCTTCTTTCTTTTTCCGTCTTCTTTCCCTCCCCCTTCTTTTCTTCTCTTCTCTCTCTCCCGTGTCTTTCCTTCTTCCCCTCCTATTTCTTTCCCCCTTCCTCTTCCTTTTTTCTTCTCTTTCCTTCCCTTCTTCCTCTTCTCCTCTTTTCTTCTCCTCTTCCCCGCCCTTCCTCTCTTCTCCTTCTCTTCCTTCTTTCCCCCTCTTCTCTTCTTCCTTTTTTCACTCTTCTCTCTCTTTCCTCCCTTCTTCTTCTTCTTCCCTTCCTTCTCTTCTTCCTTCCCCCTTCTTCCTCTCTTTCTTCCCTCTCTTCTTTCTTTTTCCCCCCCCTTTCCTTTCATCCTCCCATTCTTTCTTCTTCCTCTCCCCTTCCCTCCTTCTTTCTCCTTCTTTCTCTTCCTCTCCCTTTCTCCTTCTTTTCTTTTTTTCTTCTCTCTCTTCCCCTTTCTCCTTCTCCTCTCCTTTCCCCTCTTCTCTTCCTTTCTTTCCTTCTTCTCCCTCTTCTCTTTCTCTCTTTCTCTCCTCTCCCCCTTTCCTCCTCTTCCTCTTTTCTTCTTTCTTCCCCTTCTTTCTCCTTCTCCTCTCCTTTCCCCTTCTTTCTTCCCCCTCCCCTTCTTCTTTCTTCCCCCCTCTTCTCTTTCCCTCTTTCCTCTTCCTCCCCTTTTTCCCTTTCCCTCCTCTCCTCCCCTTCTTTCTTTCAATTTCCCCCCTCCCCTTTCTTTTCCCTTTCTCCTCTCTTCCCTTCCCCTTTCCCCCTTTCCCTCCTTTCCTCTCTTTCCTTCCCCCCTTTTCTCTTTCCCCCCTCTTTCCCCTTTCTTTCCGTTCCCTCTTTCCTCTTCTCCTTTGCCTTTCTCTCACCCCTTTCTTTCTTCTCTCCTTCTCTCCTTTTCCTTCCTCTCTTTCCTTCTCCTTCCTTCTTCTCTTTCTTCGTCCCTCTCTTTTTCCCTCTTCCTCTCTCTTTCTTCCTTCTTGAATTTCTTCTCCCTTCTCTTTCTCCCCCCTCCTTTCCCTTCCCCCTTTCTTCTCCTTTCTCCTCTCTTTCTGTCCTCCCTTTCGTCCTTCTTCCTCTTTCTCCCCTCTCCCTTCTTCTTTTTTTCCTCTCTTTCCTCTTTCTTTTTTCTTTTTTTCTTTTCTTTCCTCCCTCCTCTTTCTTTTTTCCTCTTCCTCCCTTCTCCTTTCTTTTCTTTCCTACTCCCCCTTTCTTTCTTCCCTCCCTTTCTCCTCTCCTTCTCTTTCCCCCCTTTTTCTCTTCTTCGCTTTTTCTTCCTCTCTCTCCCTTCTCCCTTTCCTTTCCCCTTCTAACTCTTCTTCCTTAATCTTTCCTGTCCTTTCTCCTTCCCCTTCCCCTGACCTTCCCCCTTCTTTTTCCCCTTCAATCCTCTTCTCGCCTTTCTCTCTTTCCCTATAATCCCTCTCTTCCTTCCTCCCTGCCTTTTCTCCCTCTTTCCTTCTTCTTCTCGGGTCCTTTCCTCTTTCTTTCCCTTCCTCTCCCTCTTCTTTCCCTAATCTTCTTTCTTCCTCCTCCCTTTCCTCCTTTTCCCATCCTCATGTTCCCTCTCTTCCTCCTTCTCTTCTTTCTTACTCTTCTCCATCTTCCTTCTCCCTTTTCTTCCCCCTTCCCTCTTCGTTCTTCTCTTCTCAATCTTCTCCACCCTCCCTATCGCTATCTTCGAGAGTCCTTTTACATCTTCCTTCTCGTTTTATCACAATTCCTCTCCCCTTCTTCCCTCCTTCTACAATCTCTTTCTTCATTTCTTTCTCTCGTTGTCATCTCTCTCTCTCTTCTCTTCTCTTTCCTCCCCTTTTCCCTCTTCTTCTTTTGTCTCTCCCACCTTTTCCTTTCTTTCCTCCCTCCTCCCGCTCCGTTCTCCCTTCTTTCCACTCTTTCTTCCTTCCTCCTTCTCTGCTCGCCGTTCCCCCCTCTTCCTATTCCTTCCTTTCCCATTCTCTCCTTTCCTCTCATTCCCTTCTCTTTCTTCTTTCACTCCTTTTTCTTCTTCCATCTTTCCAGCCGGCTTTCCCTTCCTTCTTTCTTTCTCCCTTCCCTCATCCCTACCACCCCTCTTTCTGGGGTTTCACCTTCCCCTTCCTTCTTCACTCCCTCCCCTCTCCTCCCTCTTCCCGTTTCTCATCCCCTTTCTTCCTCTTCTCTCTTTTCTGTTCCCCTGCTCTTCTCCTCCCATATTCTTTCCCTCTTCGTCTTCTTTCCTGTTCTCCGCCTTTCCCCTTCCTTCCTGTGGCTTTCCTTTCCCCTGTTCTGCCTCCTGTCTTCCCCTTTCTTTCCATTTCTCCCCCTTTCCCCTTTTCCTTCCTTCGTTTCTCTTCTCCGTTCTTCCTCTTTCCAACTCTGTTCCTCTCTTTCCATTTCATTCCTCTCTCCTCCTCTCCTGTCCTTTCCCCCTCTTCTCCTTTCCCTCCCTCTTCACCATTCTTTCCCACTTTCTTCACCCTTCAAACGATTTGGAGTGTTTTAAATTGCTTGTTTGACTTGGCTTCATTGGCTGATGTACCAGAACAGGTAAACGCCCCTGAACTCTTCACTATGTTTGGCAAGACATTCCTATGGGGGTCAGTCTCGGTCGTACATTCACTAGAACATTTATAAGTATATGCATCTGTGTCTAGGAGAAATTGCATTAAAGTATCCAAATAACTGGATATAGTATTATTCCAGATATCTTTATCAATATATGAAGTTATGATTGCAAGTGATCACATTGTGAAGAAAATGATAATTTTGTAAATTGTTGCTTTGTTTCTCTCTCGATCTCCCCCCCCCCCCCCCCCACACACACACACACACGCGCGCGCGCGCGCGCGCACGCACGCCCGCACGCACGCCGCACACACACACACACACACACACACACACACACACACACACACAAACGCAGGCGGTGTGCCAAGAATAAAAGAATGTATATTTGCATTAAAACTTGCATGGATTACAAAAATAAGAATATCGTCTCACAAGTGGAAAAGTATTACTTTGCAAGTTGTCCAAGAATAGATTATATAGAAAAAAATGGTTGTAGTCTTCCTCTAGGCCAATTATCCCAAAATGAATTTTGGGCTGATGTATATAAGGCATATAAGGAATTTGGCCGAAGGATTCTACCTTGCATTTCTGAAGAAATGGCTTCCGAAAATATATTCTATAATGAAAATATTAAGATAAAAAAAAAAAATTTTTTTTTTTTATCAAAGTCTGTTCGACAAAACAATTGGACACTTTATAAAAGAAGATGGTACGCTTTTGGCATATAGAGACTTCAATAACAAATATGGATTTTGCATTGACTTTATCTCGTATACTGGATTATTAAGAGAAGTAAGCGCATATATTCGGAAAAGTGCAGTAATAATGACGAATAACAAGAATGAAGAAAGGTCTAAATTATGGAAACTTATCTGTTCAGTCAGCAGAGGGGCACGTGTTTATTATGATGTCCTTCTGTGTGTCAACATAAACCCAGCGTATTGCAATAAGTGAAATGAAAAAACTTGAACAGCAATTGGAATGGGATGTCATTTTTAAAAAGGTGCAAAAAATAAAAGAAATAAAACTTAAATGGTTTCAGATAAGAATTCTACACCGTATACTGGGTACAAATATTGTGCTGTCAAAGATGAGAATTGAACCGAATGATCATTGTACATTTTGTAATACAGAAAGAGAAAAACATGAGCATCTATTTTGGTCGTGTGAGCATGCAGCACATTTTTGGCAACAACTTCAAGCA
>JADBJO010001492.1:142500-145000 GCA_016801955.1 Conus betulinus
TCTCTCTCTCAAAGGGGCCAAGGCCTATAAGAATAAAACTTCTGAATCTGTCAGTCTGTCTGCTTCTCTGTCTCTGTCTGTCTGTTTGTCTGTCTTTCTCTGATCACATTGACGAGTATAATAATACGTGATTGTTGGTCGCACACGTGCACGTGTATCTATGTATTTGATGTGAGTGTGTGTATGTATGTATGTGTGTGTGCGTGCGTGCGTGCGTGCGTGCGTGCGTGCGTGTGTGTGTGTGTGTGTGTGTGTGTGTGTGTGTGTGTGTGTGTGTGTGTGTGTGTGTGTGTGTGTGTGTGTGTGGTGTGTGTGTGTGTGTGTGTGTGTGTGTGGGTGTGTGTGTGTGTGTGTGTGTGTGTGTGTGTGTGTGTGTGTGTGTGTGTGTGTGTGTGTGTGTGTGTGTGTGTGTGTGTGTGTGTGTGTGTGTGTGTGTGTGTGTGTGTGTGTGTGTGTGTGTGTGTGTGTGTGTGTGTGTGTGTGTGTGTGTGTGTGTGTGTGTAAGTTCTGTCTCGAGGTGTAACAGAAAATTGATAACGTGCAAACTATGTTGGTCAGTTTTTCTCTCTCCGTCAGCATCTGTTCAGGAACCAAAACCAATTAAAAAAAAAAAAATCAAAAACAATACTCAAGTGAACAAAACAAAAACAAACCAACCAAAGAAGAATTCCAGTCAAAGCAAAAAGCGAATGACACAACTCACCTGTTGGTCTTCAACTGAAGCTTTATAAAGAAGTGGGAACAAACCCGATGGGAGATTAAAAAAAAAAAGAAGAAG
The DNA here is from genome assembly GCA_016801955.1 of Conus betulinus. NCBI lineage: Eukaryota > Metazoa > Mollusca > Gastropoda > Neogastropoda > Conidae > Conus > Conus betulinus. The sequence continues at coordinate 143,279 of JADBJO010001492.1, forward strand.
AAAATGACAAAGTGTGTGTGTGTGTGTGTGGGGGGGGGGGGGGGGGGAGAAAAAGGACAAAAGTTGGAAAGACTCGTTGAATACAAAACAAAACAACAAAAAAGTCCTGCCGCTCTGTAGGGGCTGTGACCAGCCGACCTGTTCAGTGCGGACACGAGGCAGGAAGAGAAGGAACAAAAGGTGATGTAGGAATATACAAGACTTGGATGAAGATGACAGTTGCAAAAACGGAAAGGGTGTGCATTGAGCTGCCAGGACCCCCCCCCCCCTCCAGCTCCTCCTACCCCCCCCCACCACACACCCCTCCCCACCCCACCCCCCCCCCACCCCCAATGATAGCTGTTGTTGCAGGGAACAGCGAGGAGGGTACTGGAAAGAAAAAGAGTGATGACAGAATTGAAAGGGAGATAAAGCAAAGAGAGAAGTGTTTGTTTAGAGTGATGACAGAATTGAAAGGGAGATAAAGCAAAGAGAGAAGTGTTTGTTTAGAGTGATGACAGAATTGAAAGGGAGATAAAGCAAAGAGAGAAGTGTTTGTTTAGAGTGATGACAGAATTGAAAGGGAGATAAGCAAAGAGCAAAGAGAGAAGTGTTTGTTTAGAGTGATGACAGAATTGAAAGGGAGATAAAGCAAAGAGAGAAGTGTTTGTTTAGAGTGATGACAGAACTGAAAGGGAGATAAAGCAAAGAGAGAAGTGTTTGTTTAGAGTGATGACAGAACTGAAAGGGAGATGAAGCAAAGAGAGAAGTGTTTGTTTAGAGTGATGACAGAACTGAAAGGGAGATGAAAGCAAGAGAGAAGTGTTTGTTTAGAGTGATGACAGAACTGAAAGGGAGATGAAGCAAAGAGAGAAGTGTTTGTTTAGAGTGATGACAGAACTGAAAGGGAGATGAAGCAAGAGAGAGAGAAGTGTTTGTTTAGAGTGATGACAGAACTGAAAGGGAGATGAAGCAAAGAGAGAAGTGTTTGTTTAGAGTGATGACAGAACTGAAAGGGAGATGAAAAGCAAAGAGAGAAGTGTTTGTTTTTAGAGTGATGACAGAACTGAAAGGGAGATGAAGCAAAGAGAAGTGTTTGTTTAGAGTGATGACAGAACTGAAAGGGAGATGAAGCAAAGAGAGAAGTGTTTGTTTAGAGTGATGACAGAACTGAAAGGGAGATGAAGCAAAGAGAGAAGTGTTTGTTTAGAGTGATGACAGAACTGAAAGGGAGATGAAGCAAAGAGAGAAGTGTTTGTTTAGAGTGATGAGAACTGATGACAGAACTGAAAGGGAGATGAAGCAAAGAGAGAAGTGTTTGTTTAGAGTGATGACAGAACTGAAAGGGAGATAAAGCAAAGAGAGAAGTGTTTGTTTAGAGTGATGACAGAACTGAAGGGAGATGAAGCAAAGAGAGAAGTGTTTGTTTAGAGTGATGACAGAACTGAAAGGGAGATGAAGCAAAGAGAGAGAGAGTGTTTGTTTAGAGTGATGACAGAACTGAAAGGGAGATAAAGCAAAGAGAGAAGTGTTTTTTGTTTAGAGTGATGACAGAACTGAAAGGGAGATAAAGCAAAGAGAGAAGAAGTGTTTTTTTTAGAGTGATGACAGAACTGAAAGGGAGATGAAGCAAAGAGAGAAGTGTTTGTTTAGAGTGATGACAGAACTGAAAGGGAGATGAAGCAAAAGAGAGAAGTGTTTGTTTAGAGTGATGACAGAACTGAAAGGGAGATAAAGCAAAGA
>JADBJO010001492.1:160000-165000 GCA_016801955.1 Conus betulinus
TCGGTCTGAGACTACATGACAGGACTGTGCTCTACGCTTACTTTCATAACACATCCCGGCGTCAACCCAGCCCGAGAGATACAGACACCTGCAATGTTGGTCAGGACAATTGAGCAACACTGTCAGAGACGCATCCATTTTAGAGAACGAAACTCGACTGTGTGGTCCCACACTTCCCAGCTGAGCCCCGTAGCAAACTCAACTCTGAGTAGGAGTCGGTCGGTGCAGAAAAAAATCTCACTTGGCTCTGAAGGGAATCGAATCCACGACCTCCCAGCTGGGACGATGAGAGCTTAGTAGCGGTGTTGGACGATGGCTGCTGAAGGGTGTTTTCGCTTCCTCAGGGGTCTGTGTGGTGACCGGCTCCTGTCTTGCCCTTTGCCACAACTGCTCCTCGCTGACTTTGTCTTGGCCACTGAATGTTAGTTTCAAAACGAAGTGACTGAGGGCGGAAAATGAAGCAAAATTTAGAAAGAGAAGGGGTTAGTTGCCGCCAAGGACACAGACAAATAAAGTACAGGCGCAAGATCTTGCGCCGAATATGAGAAGATAATGGTTTTTCGTTCTTCGTTTTACTATCCTAAATGTTATTTGTTTCTGTCTGAAGAAGACCCGAGAAGTCGAAATGCATTGTGTTTTTTATCCTGTACTTTGTTTGTCTGTGTGTCATTCTAAATTCCGGCCACTGAATGTTTAAAACACCCATCATTCAGGTATGGAGGAAGGTCTGTGTCTCCTGCTAACCTCACTGGTCTTCCGTCACGTTCCAAAGCCATAAACCGATTTCCCTAAAGACACGTTTTTTTGTTTTGTTTTGTTTTATGTTTTTTTTTTTTCCTCCAGTATGACAGAAGCCGCTTGTCCCTTGCCTTCCCTCTCAGTGACATCTCTTACTGGGTTTCATATTCATTAAACAACAACTGTGTTTCAATTTCGTTATTTCGTCAGCTCTTACTCAGCTGTTAATTCTTTTTCGTTTTGTTTTCCTTCCTTTTTTTTTTCTTTTCTTTTCTTTCTTTCTTTCTGCCTTCCTTCCTTCCTTCCTTTTTTTTCTCTGTCTGTCTGTCTGTCTGTCTGTCCCTCAGTCTTTCTTTCTCCCATTCTCGTTTTCTTTGTTGTGACAAGCAGAATGAATGTGTCGGTACACCAAACATTAGCACACTAATAAACCCAGACGCTCTGAATCAAACACTAAATTGCTAAAAGTTACGTGAGAATGTCCATCGGTAATACAACACACAGATTTGCGGAGTGTATGAGAGTCAGTAAAGCAAAAAAAAAAAAAGTGGGAAAAATAGAAGGATGGAGGATCCACCAAAGAAAATAAAGTAAGAGAAAATGAAAGGATGTGAAAAAATGTAGAAAAAAGAATTGGAGGTTAGGACACAGAAAAAAAACAAAAACAAAACAAAAGGAACACTTGTGGGTTCTTTTACTTACCACTCTCCTTCACCCCACCCCCACCCCAGTCCCATCATATCCACCACCTCACACCCCTCACCCCAACCTCAGATGATTTAATGTCAGGTTTTAGGGTTCAGGGTTTATGTAGAACGGTAAAAATCGTGATAAATTCACTTGGAAAACAACAGCGAAAGGTGTCAAAGATGGGGTGAGTTAGATGTTCCCCGAAGTTATAATTATGTGTTGTTTGCTGAAATTACACGCAATAAAGAAAACACACACACACACACACACACACACACACACACACACACACACACACTCCTCCAAATGAGCCCTGTTCTTTCAAAACCATTACTGGAAGTATTGGTCCACCTTCTGTTCCAGACAACTACGTAAAACAAGAAACACTTCTAAATGTTCCAGTGTTTAGTTTTTCATTGTCCTATTTTGAAATCGAAGTTGTCTTAATATTTTTTTTTCCATTCTTGGTAAAGAAACCAAACTGCACAAGTAACCATGTTGAAAAAAAAAATGAAGAAAGAAACAAAGCAAGCAAAAACAACAGACACTCCTCCCCCCCCCCCCCCCCCCCCCCCCCCCCTCCCCTCTTTAGGAGCCACGGAGTGACGGAACAGAACATGACAGCAACAGAAGATGAGAAACGAAGGGTAGAACGATCAAAGGACTCAGCCAAGCGGAACACGGCATCATGCCGCTCTGTTTGATGGTTAACCGATACGTTTAGTGCACAAATTGCCTAAGGGGGGAAAAAAGAGTGAGGAAGATCAAAGGGGCTCCCTGTCTGCTGTGTCCGTTTTCCTTGGAAAGGGAGACGAAGAAGATGCATAGAAATGGAACTCCCTACACTGACTGACCCTTCAGTCCTGTGTGGGATGCTGATCAGTAACGTATGTTCTTATAGAAGGAGGGGATGGACAACGTGGGAGAATGCACTCCAAAGAAGTCTTACTTGGAATGACATTTTGGCACATGGCCCCTCTCAGGATCAGCTTCAGTCTCAGATCTGCATATGACCTTCTGCCCTCAAATGCAAACCTGGTGAAGTGGGGGAAAAACAGACGATCCTTCATGCCCCCTCTGCCATGAAAAACAAACAGTGGAGCATGTCTTAAGCTCATGTAAAGTAGCCCTGGCTCAAGGAAGGTACACACGGAGGCACAACCAAGTGCTCAAAGAGATTGTACAAGTAGTCTGGGTTAGTACCATCACCACAAAATGGAAAATCAGGACTCCAAAAGCACCCACAACATTCTTCACGGCAGGAGGCAGCGAATCAATGCCAAGAATATCAATGCCACTCGAACATGAAGGCAGAGTCTGCTGGATGGGGCCCAGATGACTGGGAGTGCACTGCAGACCTCCCAGAATGGAAGAGTCAACCAGAGATCATCAGCAAGAGTGGCATGAGACCAGACATAGTAGTCCACTCTCAGTCACCCAAGCAGCTGATCCTGATCGAGCTCACAGTGCCATATGAGAACAGAATGGAGGCAGCACAAATCTACAAGACTGAAAAGTATGCTGATCTGGCAAACAGCCTGAGGAGAGAAGGCTATCAGGTCAAAGTCCTCACTGCAGAAATTGGAGCTAGAGGGGTTGTAGGAACGTCTGCATACAGCCCCCATGAAACAGCTCTCAGTTGCAGGGAGGGAAAAAAAAAACAGAGCCCTGAAAGCAATGGCTGAAGCAGCAGAGAGGTATTTCAGCTGGATCTGGTCAAGGAGGAACAAAAGTGAGCTCCATTAGGCTTAACTTTCCTACAAATATCAGGTGTCCCAGTGGCTCAGTGGTTAGTGCGCGAGTCACTAAGTGGAAAATGAGCATGTCCAGAGGGGCATGGGTTCGAATCCCAGCCATGGCTCGTCCCAAGATGGGTAAAAAAAAAAAAGGGGGCAGCAGAGGGACATCCGGAGTCATGAACCGGGTGTGGCCCAACCCCCCTAGAGTGTCAGGAGATAAGGGCCGAAACACTTGCTTGAAGGGGGCTTCTCTTCTGAGGACTCTCTGCTGCCACGCTCTCCACGAGTTTTCTTTCTACTGTTCTTATAGAAGGAGGGGATGGAATCAGCAAATAAAAAGAAGAGATGGAAATACTAGAGAGATACAGACACAATTCTCTCTCTCTCTCTCTCTCTGAGTCTGCAAGTCTGCCTGCCTGTCTGTCTGTCTGTCTGTCTGTCTATCTCTCTTTCAGATATATGAACCAGAATTCCTTTTTGTAGAAACCTGTTCATGTTCTGAAGGGAAATTATTTACCACTTTTGAAGACACAGGAACCTGAAGAGCCTCTATTGTCTTGGGGATTGCAGGCAGCATTGCCAGAAAAACGTTATAGATTTCTTTTTAAGATTTGATTGGATAGCAGTGATATGGGTGACAGATTTTCAATTCTCAGTGCAGTGAGAAAAGATTGGTCTGTATCTCTCAATGGCTTCTGCATATGTTCGTGAATGTGGACGTGCCTCCTTCATATTTCTGCAGCCTAAGATCTATTTTCATTAAACCAAGATCTGATCAGTGGGGTGGGGTGCTCAGTTGGTAGAGCGCCAGACTCGTAATCCAAGGGTTTCGGGTTCGAATCTCCGCCGGGCCGTTTCGGTACAGGGGGGGATTTTTCCCTAGGAGTTAACATTAGTTCTGACTCCATTTCCCATACAGTCCTTCGAATGACGCTATAAAACCGAGGTTCCATGTGTGAACGCACGCATAACATCTTGCGCACACATAAAATCCCATCACCAACTTTCGGAAGAGAAGGCCAGTCTGGCCGTTGGTAGGGATGACACGTTACACATAGCAAGCATCTTCCCCGAAGATGGAGTATGGCTGCCTTAATGGCGGGATAAGAAACGGTCATACATACAAAACTCCACTCCCTTTGTTGGATAGATGGGATTAATACTTGCCTGTCCATATAGGGAGTGTCCGCAGTTGTATCAGCCATCGTACGCAGAAGCGCGCTGGGCTAATGCGTAAGTCAGACATCTGCTAAGTCGTAGCCACGAGACCCTCTCCTGAATTTCTCTCATCTTCGTCATTATAATTCATTTATCCATCACCTTAAAAAGCATGCGCAGTATGATCGCGAAACTTAGCGGATGTGGTGTAGCGTGTATGGGCTAGTTCGCACGCAGTGACACCTCCTTGATGAAACTGAAACTGAAATCAGCTTTAGATGGACGTCAGTATTAAATTTGAGCAGTGCGTAACATGACGCTGCTTTATACCGTGATAATATTGTGGTGAAAGCATAAGTATTATTAACATCACCACTTTTATCTTCATTGCTACTTTTGTCGTTGAGTATTCCTATTTTTCATTATCATCATTTCTTACATCCCATCGTCTTCAATGGAATCGTCACATCCATCGTCATTGTCTTGCTCATCAACATTGTCACCTACACCTGTCAATGCCCCCTGCCGATCATTGGATTCCTGACTTCCCTGTGAAGTGTTCATTGTGCCTTAGACTCTGAAGGACCCAGACGCTGAGATGGGTTGAGCCAGCCACATCCACATCCCTGCTGTTGACTGTTTCATTGGATTTGTGAACTGATACTGTGGGCAATT
>JADBJO010001492.1:170000-177500 GCA_016801955.1 Conus betulinus
AAAGAAAGAAAGAAAGAGGCGGAGAAGATCAAAGGGTCTGTGAGACCACTGTGCCCAGGAAGACACATGGACATAAAACTCGGTCAACTGACCATTCAGCCTTCGGTTAGGGATGCCGCCCAGTCATGGTTCCCATTACTGACAGCAATGACGATACGATGGAAGGTGGAAAGGTTAAAGAAAGACATGAAAGCAAGATGGACAGAGCTGGAGAACTCATGTCTCTATCTCTGTCTCTGTCTCTCTGTCTGTCTGTCTGTCTCTCTCTCTCTCTCTCCCCTCCCTCTCTCTCTCTCTCTCTCTCTCTCTCTCTCTCTCGGGGGAGCTGGAATGGAAGTCAGCCGGTGAGCAGGCTTTGCGACCGCGTCTGACGAAATTTGCCAACTGTAAGCGTTATACGCATTGCTGTTGCTTCATCTGTGGCAGAGGTTTGACATTAGGTGCCATGCCTTCAGAAACATTAGTTTTCAGGCAGCGATGTGGACTCTTTCTTTTCGTTTTTATGGTATTTATGAAAAAACGCGCAAATTCAAGATTACCAAGACTGGGACTGACATTGAAAACCAAGACTACCGGTGTCGTGTGTGGTTTCCTCCTCTCGTATTTCTTCTGGGGGAGTTTGCTGTTGTTTCAATGCGGCGACGTCGAATTAAATCCAGGACCCCGTACTTCCACGAAACAAACACTACTTGGATCCCAGTCATCACATTCCCCTCGTGCTAGTGCTGGAGACACACCACCGGCGGCTTCTTCATCCCAGAACCGAGATCAGAGTTCCAACGATGTCATGTCCATGCTTCATCAGCTGAGCATGAAGTTTGATGCGGTGAGGGATGACATCAGAGGCCTCAAAGACGGTTTTGATATGCTGCATGCGGAAATGAAGAGCATGAAGGAAGAATGCACCCGTCTACGAGAGGAAAATGCCGCACTGAAGGAGAGTAACGTCCGCCTGGAGAAGAGGATCGAAGAGATGGAGAGGAAGACCGACGATTTGGAATGCAGGTCGAAGCGAAACAACGTCATCATCCACGGACTTCAGAAAGAAAGCAGAGAAGGAGACGGCAGATGACCTGGAGGCTGCAGTCAGGAACTCTTCACTGACAGGCTGGAGCTGGCCAAAGACGTTCGATTTGACCGCCTGCATCGCCTGAACCAGAGGCCCAACTCTCCAATAATAGGGTGCTGTACCTTCTTCAAGGACAAGGTGGACATACTCAGGGCAAGAGGGAAACTAAAAGGTACTAGTATTTTTATTGGAGAAGATTTTTCTTTCAGGGTAAGGGAAGTAAGACGCAAACTGCTGCCACATTTGAAGAAAGCTAGAGCAGAAACAAAAAGGCGTCTATGGTTTTCGACCATCTTGTCATAGATGGAACTAAATTTTCTGTGGACTCAGAGGGCAACCTGAAAGATATCAAATAGGATATCGGCCGCTCTTCTTGGGGAGGTGTTTTTTTCAAATTTTTGTTCTGTAAATAGTTTTTTCGTCTGCATTTATTTTAGAGGGAGCGACCAAAAAACGGACACCGGTTGCGGAACTATTCGTGAGCGGTGATGTGCCTGACACTGCACGTGCCTGTATGTTGAATGCTCGTGAAGTTGTCAGTGACAGAGAGGACAGTGTGAACAAACAGGGTACAGGCCTTGCAGCCGTGCAAAAAAGTTCAGGAACACATTCTGTGTGTCAGGTCAGCTTGATTCCGATTGTAACGCACGTGCATTTTTCAGTTAAGCGTTTTTAAAGTCCTGCAATGGAATGTCAACGGCCTGCTTCCTAAACTAAGACATAAAGATTTCCTTTCTTATGTTCGTTCCTTTGATATAATTTGTCTTGTTGAAACCTTTATAGAAACATTTCAATCAGATTTTATTTGTTGATTACATAACTTTTTGTAAGCCTGCTATTAAGTTCTCTAACATGGTCGTTTTTTCGGGTGGAGTTGTGTGCCTAATAAAGAGAGTGTATGCCCCCGTTTGTTCGTTTTGTTGACGTAGACTACAATAATATTATTGTTTTGCACATAGACAGAGCTGTATTAGGCACCATGAAGGATATGTTGTATATGTGTGTATATGTTCCGCCTGAAGGGTCACCATTTTATTCTTTTCTGGATGTAAACAATGGCATTAGTCTTTTGGAAGAATGCTTGGCAGATTGTTCTGTTGCATTTCATGATGTTTACTTAGTATTGTCAGGGGATTTCAACAGTCGAACTGCCGATATAAAATAAATGATTTATGCAGTGAAAATTTTGTCAAGTCATTTAAAAACAAGTAGTTCGATCAACACAAACAGGAAATCTCAAGACAAAGTGTTGAATAGCTATGGTAAACTTCTGTTGAATTTATGTACTACATTTGATTTACGTATTCTGAATGGTGCATGTAATGGCGACCGCTATGGTTGCTACACATACATCTCAGATTCAGGTAGTAGTGTTAACGATTACTTTTTAATGTCGAGTGATATGTTTGCTATGTTTGAATCTTTCTGTGAACTTAATATTCGTGATATGTTTCATTCAGATCATATGCCATTTGAATTACATTTAACTTTTTCGGGAGAGCATGACAATATGAAAACTCAAGAAGAGAAAACAAAACATCAATAGGATAGTCTGGAACAATACTGCATCACCAGTGTTTATTGACTCAATGCAGTCTGAGGAATCTCGTAGAATGTTAGAGTTAGCTGTAAGTTTAATTGATTTTGATATTGACGAAGCTTTGTCTATATTTAACGACTGCATTAAACGAAGTGCTGAATGCATGAAGGCAGATCAAAATTGGTGATAATGATAAGTTAGATGACTGGTATGATCATGAATGTAAGGCAGCAAAGAAAAATTTAAGAAAGCTTTACAGAATATCCGTCAAACAGGATATTCTGAAGACGGAAACGCTTTTTGTACTGCACGTAGAGAGTATAAAACATTTGTTAAAGCGCAAAGAGAAGGATTTCCACAAATCGTTTTTTAGGTGAATTGTTATCTTCGGTGAATGATCAAAAGCAATTTTGGGAAAATGTAAATAAACTTTCATGTAAACGGAAACACGTTAGCAATGATATCACTTTGGACAACTGGTTTGAACACTTCAAAGCTTTACTCGAAAAAGAAAGTGAACCAGACGAGGACGAATTGAATGTTGATGGTAATGATGTTTATTTCAACCGACCAATATCAAAGGAAGAAGTTATTTTAGCATTTAAAGATAAAGATGAGAAAAGCTGCTGGGCCGGATGGAGTAATTGGAGAGTTGTTAAAAAATGCAGGTGATTGTGTTGTAGATTTCTTTGTCACATTCTTTAATGCTTTGTTTCAGAAAGGTATATTTCCTGACAGTTGGACAGAAAGTATTGTGCTTCCCTTGTACAAAAAAGAGATGTCAACAACCCTAACAATTACAGGGGCATTTCATTATGCAATATTAGTAGCAAGATCTATAGTACAGTTATTAATCATCGTTTACAAGAGTGGGTTGAGGAAAATAACATTACTGGAGAATATCAAGCAGGATTCAAAAAGAACTATTCAACTATTGATCATATGTTTACTTTGTTAGCTGTCATACAAAACAGTTCTCTTTCAACAGAAAATTATATGTTGCATTCATAGATTTTGAGAAAGCTTTTGATTCCATTAATAGGAAAATTCTTTGGTCAATTTTAGTTAAAAATGGTATAAATGGTAATTTATACAATTGCATCAAAAGTATGTATAATAATGTTAAAGTTAAGATACGGTGTGGACATAAACTAACTGATTACATCATGTGCACCTATGGTGTTAAGCAAGGTGACGTGTGCAGTCCTGTTTTATTTTTCTGTGTTTATTAATGAACTTGCCATAGAAATAATTCAAAATGGTAGGCATGGTGCAATGTTTACAACTGATTATTTTGAGCTCTTTATTTTGTTATTAGCAGATGATATTGTACTATTATCAGAAAGAGTTATTGGTTTGCAGACACAGTTAAACAGTCTGCAACACGCAGCTTTTTCACTTGATTTGAAAGTGAATTTAAGCAAAAGCAATATAATTGTGTTTAGAAAAGGTGGCTACTTAGCAGCAAGAGAAAATTGGACATATAATAATGCTGTTATGCCTGTTGTAAATGCTTATAAATACTTAGGTATACTGTTTTCAACAAAACTCAGTTTCACACTGGCTTGCAATGACCTGGTTAGTAAAGCAAAAGAAAGCTCTGCTCTGCATTATGAGAAAACTGTATATTTTGAAGAATACTAGTTTAGATTTATTGTTGAAGTTATTTGATTCACAGGTTCAACCCATTGCTCTATACGGCGCAGAGCTTTGGGGACTAGATGATGCAGCCTGCCATTGTGAAAAAGTGCACCTCTTTGCATTAAAGAAATTTTTAGGAGTTGAAATGCGAACACCCAATGACTTTGTCTATGGGGAGACCAATAGGTATCCTATCTCTTTGAATTCTGTGTTAAGCTGTATCCGATACTGGTTGAAATTAACAAAAATGAATGATCACAGATTACCTTGGGAAGCCTATATGATGTGTTATACGACCTAGATGCAGAGACAAAAGAAATTGGGCTTCAGATGTCCGTTGCAAGTTATATCAATTTTGGATATGGCTATGTTTGGATAAACCAAGGCGTGCAAAATGACAGATCATTTCTATGTGAATTTAAAGACAGATTAATTGCATGCAGGTGGCAGGAATGGGACTTTCATGTCAAAAATAGTGATAGATTTACCATGTATCGGACTTTTTGTTCGGTACACGATGTCAAACTTTATTTACGAATGGATTTAGCTAAACACTTGAAGTTGACAATGACCAAGTTTAGACTAGGAATTTCAGACATAGCAGAACACCGCTATCGTTACAGTAAATATACTGGTATAGATTTGACTTGTCCATTATGCAAAAATGGAAAAGAGGACGAATTTCATTTTGTTTTATGTTGTTGTAAATTATCCAGTCTAAGAGCGCAATATGTACCGACAAAGTTTTCCAAGGATCCCTGTCAGTTTCGGTTAAGCCTGCTAATGGCATCTCAGAATGAAAACATAATAAGAAATTTCTCAATTTACTTATTCAAGGCATTTCAGCTTAGATCAATCATGACTTCGTGACGGAGTAGTCCACCCAGTTTTTCTTGTGTTTTGTATAATTCTCATATTGATGTTGTTATGTTCTCCATACCCCCCTTCATAAGGGGCAATGGCCTTTATATGAAGTAAATCATCTGAGTTCTGAGTTCTGAGTTCTCTCTCTCTCTCAAAGCTCCTCGAGTAACAAAGTGTGATGTGTATTTTCATCTAATACATATAAATCAGGTAAGTGCTCTTGGTCTTGACGATTTGGATGGAAAAATTCTAAACACTTGGTGCTGGAAATGGTAATGACAATGTTACTTATGGCCCAGCCGACCACAAAGGGCCATACCACAAAGGGCCACATTAGAGCTTTCACCGTGATTGTATTGATAAAAATTACTGTCCTATATCCACAAGCAAGCCAATCTGTAAATCAAACATATCCTTCAAGTTATTGGCTCATATCGCTTGCTTCGGTTTTCTTCTAAGTCATTAAAAAAGCATATTAATCGTATCTCATGTCACAGATTTTGAAATACGACTTGCTTCGTTTTCACCAGTCTGGATTTAAAGCTAACCACTGTTCTGTAAATTTTGTCAATCAATGGTTAGCAAACGTAGATGATTGAATTTAAAGTTCACTGGGATTTCGTTTATTGATTTTGCGAAAGCGTTTGACTCTGTTGGGTACAAATTATTACTGAAATGGCTATCTATAATCTTTTCACTCGCGTCCTTTCTTCTTCATAGCTCATTTCTTTCCAATCATCAGCAGTCAGTATGTATAAGTAGCAAGCAGTTTAGATTTATACCACGAAAGTTGGTATGTCAGATGAACGAGTGCTTTGTCCTCTTTTTTTTTCTTTTCTTTTTTTTTTTTTCACTGTGTGCAAATGCATTTCTGTTACACATTGAAGGCTCATGTGAGATTTTTTACGGATTATAAATCAACCCACTCTGACCATTCCGGCCTTAATCAATTATTCAATAAATTACATGCGATTTTGATTAGTAAATTGGACTAAACTAAATCTCATGCTCTTAAACGATCAGAAAACAAGTCGTTTGTCATAGTTTACGAAAAAAGACAATCTCATTTATTTTTTGCCATCTATCGACATCAGTGTCAAGCAACTTGAAGAATTCCGTCATCATCAAACTTTGCAAGTTACCTTAGACAGTAGTTTTAACTGTTCACCTAATATTGATAGTACAAGCAAACATATATTACAAGAAAAGGAGGTCTTTCAGATTTTGAAAAAAAAAAGTAATTGTTTCCTTGACACAAATACACGTAAACACTTTCGTCGCGCGTATACTCGTTCAAACATTGATTATGCCTCTACTCGTTATAACTCTTGTGATGTTTAATTCCTTGAAACCTTAAGTTGGTGTTCATACGCGAGCTCGTAAAGCTAGTATAAGCCTTCATTAACACACCAGTTCAATATCAAATTGAATGTTCTCTCCTTATAATGCGAACTTTAACATGATAAGGCAATATTGATGTATCGTATTACGAGCAGTTCTGGACGTTCGACTCTAACCACGAAATCTTCTCTCAACCATTCAGGATACACGGATGCACCAATACCATACTTTTCCAGAAAACCAGAACGAACTTTTTAAAACTAGTCTTGTCTACTCAGGTGGGTCCTTTTGGGAATCTCTACGCAAAAAAAAAAAAAAAAAAAAACCAGAAAATAACTCTTCTTCTTTGAGGCAGCCAAAAATTGTATATTTCAAACAGTAAATGCATAATGCATAGTAAACATTTAGATGCCTCATTGATCTATAGGAAATAACACTGTTTCATCTTCATGCAAAATTGTCATGGGAAAGTCATTTATATGTATGCGTACGGGTGTTTCCCCCGAAGGTGTTTCATGAGTGTGTGTATGTATGTATGTATGTATGTATGTATGTGTGTGTGTGTGTGTGTGTGTGTGTGTGTGTGTGTGTGTGTGTGTGTGCGCGCGCGCGCGCGCGCGCACGCGCTCGTGCGTGCGTGCCTCTGTGTGTGTGTGTGTGTGTGTGTGTGTGTGTGTGTGTGTGTGTGTGTGCGCGCGCGAGTGTATGCATATGTGTGTGTGTGTGTGTGTGTGTGTGTGTGTGTGTGTGTGTGTGTGTGTGTGCAAAGTCTGTTGCAATTGCTTCATGCCAATGCCTGCCTCCATCCCCTCTCCTGATCCTCCTATGAACACCAATACAGGAGGGGGCAAGTTTAGAATGACAAGTGAAATGTGGGGAAGGTGGAAAAGGTGTGTGTGTGTGGGGGGGGGGGGGGGGGGGGGGGGCGGGAGTAAAAGAAAAAAGCTCTGTAGGACAGAGGTTGAAGTGAAGGGAAGGAAAAAAAGCGTGGAATGGGATGGGAGTCGTGGAGATCAAAAAGTTGTGGGCTGAAAGGGAAGGAGGA
>JADBJO010001492.1:180000-182500 GCA_016801955.1 Conus betulinus
TGTTGACCCAGCCATTGCATGGCTGACAGGATGATTTAGGGCCCCAATGTTGCAGGGTAACAGGCGATTTTTGTTTCTTCTCGCATCTTCATCGTATAAATAAATATCGAGAATTATTTTCTTTATCGCCTGCTCGGATTGATTTTGTCATGTGAAAATTAAGAGATGTTCGAGTTGACTGCTACTGTGTTACACTGTGTAAAGAGGTTTAACTCTTGAAATATTCCCTAAATCTGGTACAGTGTTGACCTCGTGCAGGAAGGATACACTCAGGAAACGTTATTATAGGTTAATATTGTGTGAAATCAGGAAGTGTGTGTGTGTGTGTGTGTGTGTGTGTGTGTGTGTGTGTGTGTGTGTGTGTGTGTGTGTGTGTGTGTGTGTGTGCGTGCGTGCGTGCGCGCGCGCGTGGGTGTGTGTGTGTGTGTGTGTGTGTGTGTGTGTGTGTGTGTGTGTGTGTGTGTGTGTGTGTGTGTGATTCAAGATTCAAGATTCAATAGTTTAATGCCTTTGAAAACCGTAACAGGCTTTATATGACACAAATAAATAGAGGATAAACGAAACCAAATGACGAAATACAAATATTCAGGCTTGTTGTTGTATCCAACTATCATCATGTTATATTAAGTTGTCCTTGTCATACATTTTACCTTATCGACACTTTGAAATAGCATACACATATTTTGAGATCTCGCTGATAAGCACGTCATTTGATACCAAGATGATGGCAGCGCATTTTGTATATTGTATTTGTCTCTGATGTGTTCTAAAAACTGCCTCCTTATATCGTTATATTCAGTACATTTATCTAAGAAATGAGTTTCGTCTTCTACTTCATTACATTCCAAACACAGCCTTCTTTCTCTTGGCGTCTTAGTATATCTACCTTTTTCTATTTTAAGATCGTGACAAGAAATCCTTAATTTACATGATGCTTGTTTTTGATTGAAGTTTATGAAAGAGTTTGCTAAATATGGTTCCATTCTGTAATCTGTAGTAATATTGTCATAAAATTTTAGTTTTGATTCTGTTTCTGATTTTTTTTTCTTTTCCAAAATAATACACATTCATCTTGTAGTTTATTCTTGACAACATAACACAACTTGTTTTAATATTAAAAGTATGCTGGTTATTCCAAACATGCTTCAATCCCATGAGGCTGAGAATTTGTTTGACAAATTTAAACCAAGGTGTTTGATGATCTTAGTTGTTTAACATCACATTAACAATGCAATGTGTGTGTGTGTGTGTGTGTGTGTGTGTGTGTGTGTGTGTGTGTGTGTGTGTGTGTGTGTGTGTGTGTGTGTGTGTGTGGTAGGGAGTGGGAGGGGTGGGGGGGGGGGAGGGCTACACTCTCGTGTGAACATTAAGAGATACAGAGATGAGTGCTACTGTGCTGCACATGTAAAGATGTTACACTTTGGAAATATTCTCGCAGTCCGATTTAGTGCCACATTGTTTAGAAAAACAACACTCCGGACACGTTACAAGATACAAATAACATAAATCGCTATTAAGAATGTGGATAAAAACAGACAGTTCACACCACAAAGAAGAAATTTTAAAACAATTATGTGTTGGGAGGGTTTTGGGTGGTACAAAACTGAAGATGCAACTATTAAAAAAAATGTAAACCTCAGGATGCAGTGCATTTTTTTTTTAACATTTTGTAGTTGCCTTTATTGTTGTTCAACACAATGCAGGAACAACAAAAAGCCTTTAACAGCAGCATCAACAACCAGAAGTTAAGTATTAAGTAAGCCAAAAAATGAAACAACAAAATTGATAAAACACTTATAAATAAAGGAAAGAACTTCACTATAGCTTCATTTATGTATACAAAAGCATGGTTAGTTATAGACAAACATAGCACAGTGCTTTGAGAAATATTTATAAGCCTGCATACATCATACTATTCTGATACTGAAATGTATAAATGTGTTTGATGAAAATTATGCAGAACGAATAGGGTCAGACAGAGAGATCAGTATAGATACACAAATAGTACAGGGAAAGACAAATTGATAGAGATACTCCATTCAGATGGACAGAGTAATTAGTTAAAAGAAAATCAGTCTCACACCAGCCTTGACTGAATGGAGATCAATCATACTAGCAACAGCCATCTAATTCAAAGTTTTCTACCCAAGACGAGAAGAATATCAAAAAATGGATTTAGGTTCCATTCGCTTTAAAGAGATGCAAGAAAACACTAAAATCAAACAAACCAAAAAAAACTAGTAGAGTTTTAAGAAAAGAATGCGTCCAAAATCACATGAACACTTGTAGAGCGTGGGGCCACTCGTTAGTGTGTTATAGTACGACCCCCCCCCCCCCCCCCCCCCCCCCCTGTCATTAGAAATACTGCCAAGTAAAATAGTCTCCCCCAAATGGCGGCCAGACACTCCATCGGTCGTCTTTCCCAGGTTGAAAGGCAAGGAAGGGGGTGTCATTACTAACGTGGCATCTCCAACGCTGATGTTCCTTCGCTGGGCAGAAA
>JADBJO010001492.1:190000-192500 GCA_016801955.1 Conus betulinus
GATAGCCAGGCTGTTCTTTTCCCTGTGATCGGATTGGGTGAATACATACACGCTGACTATTTTCATTATCCTCTTCCTGGAGTGCCACCTTCATGTGAACATTAGAGAGATATTCGAATTAACTGCTACTCTGCGGCACATGTAAAAAATATTCTCGAATTTGGAAATATTCTCGGCATCTGACTTAGTGTCATATCGTATAGAAAGACAACAATCAGGACACGTTACAAGATGCAAATGTTATTTAGATCGTTATTAACCATTGAGGGTTAAAAAGACAAATAACACCACTAAGAAATTTAAAGAAAGGGTGTGTTAGAGATTTTTTTGTGGTATAACACCGTCGCTGTTTACAGGAAAAATGTTGTGAAAAGTGGGCTATGGAATATCCGACTAAAACAAGTACACAAACATAAGAAATTAGCCTGGGTCCGTAAAATGCAATCAAGTGCGCATAAATGTGAAGAACGTTTGTACCTTTAGATTCTAAAGAGTTTGACAGTTGAAAACCAACTGGTTTTCCTTCCATTTACATAATTTTTTTTTTTTTAACAGTACACTATCAGCCTGAAGGGGTCTTGCTGCTTTTATTGTGTTGTGTACGCATTGCACGTTATGGTTCCCATGGATGTGTTTAAACTAAACTTATGATCGGATCTGTCAGACAAGACGGTATTGACATATTTTGGACAAATTGTTCAAGGCATGAAGTTGCTGTATACGATCTGGGGGCGACTGTTTGGCGTATTTCTCATGTCTGTTGTTTGCACATCTGAAGCAAAATGTCTATCGAAAATTCTCTGCTTTTTGTGAGAAGTAAAGGTTCTCTTGCACTCTGCAGAGTGTGTTTTATTCCTGTTTTGGCACGCAAATGCAAAGTTTGAACGTGAAGAAAAACGCATACCTGAAAATTTTGATACGTTCAATTCTGATGCTATAATTCTTCCATCATGCCTTCCTCTGGTTCTTATTTATGTTATTTTGCTGCTTTTTTTTTTTATCTATATTGATATTTTATTGAAGAAATGCAACTGTTTGTTCCAAACAATATATAATTGATCTAGCAAAGCAACTGTTATTTTCAGGTAGAAGGAGAATATAGACTTCCAAGGTGTCATACGTATAATGTAGCATCATGTCTCCCTGAAAGCATTACAACTTATGATGTCCACTCAAACTGGAATGAAATTTTATCCTGTTTTACACAAGATGTACAGTTGAAGTATTCAGTAAATTGCACCCTCATCCTCACCCTCGCGCATATTTAACCGTTTTCGTAACATAATTTTGCAGGGCTTTTTTCACAATAACTTTTTTTTCGACGGGACAGGCCAAAGTATTTTTTTGACTATGTTAAGAGCCTTCTAAAAATCAGGGAAAAGAAACGCACAGTATGCGATTTTTCAAAATCCATGCAAAAGCCGTTAAGGTAAATATGTGATCAATGGTGAAAAAACAAAACTTTTAAAATCAGCTTGGTACTCTCATGGGATATTGCCTGACTCTGTTAGCCCATTCTTGAAGTCCACCGTGAATAATGGCTATGTAAAGCTTACTACACATATCGCAGGGCAGAGAGAGAGAGAGAGAGAGAGAAAGAGAGAGACAGAGATAGAGACAGACCAGAGACAGACAGACAGACAGACAGACAGACAGAGAAAAAAACGCGGGGTGTGGAGAAGGGAAAGATGCAAACAAGACTCCTAGACGTTAATTCAAACATTGCAGTTGTCTCCCGTGACCGGTAGACGACAGAAAAATAAGTCAATGAGACAAGAACTCCTTCAGAGCGAAAGCGAGGAAAATGAAAGACCGACAAACCGAGGGAGAGAGAAAGAAAGTAGTGAAGGAGCTGGTGGCTGTCCCCCCCCCCCCCCCCCCCCTTCAAGGGTATCCCCAGAAAGTTCAGTGAAAGGGCAGGATCGGGTGTAACCCCACACTGACTCCGCTAAGGACGAGACAGAGGGAGGGGAGAGACATGCACACCGCAAGTCAGAACTTCTGCACTTTTGAATATCTGAACTTGCTGGCATTCAACGTGTTTGGTCAGCTGTCATTGGGTTAGAGCATACTGCCACGTTTGGTGCGCAGGGACAGAAGGGGACCGCTTCAGGGCAGCTGAGACTAATGGAAGGAGGAGTAGACTTTTCATAGAATTTGCCAGCAGTCACAACCTCACCCTGGTGGCTTACACACTCTTTTTTTTTTTGACACAAAAACGTTCCCATAGGTCTCTGCATGAAACCAGGAGCAGGCATATCGACCCGATCTACACCCCCTAGAGGACCCTGTGCGGTATTGACGATGCCGAAACAGAGAAATGGATTGTCAACTGGGGTAAAAATGGCTGAAGTCAGGGTGAAGAAAAGCATCAGCAAGGCGGCCATTGAGAGACTGAGGAAGAAGCCCCCATCCAGATCAGGGCTGCCTGGGGCTACTGCTAGAGAGGCCAAGAACGGTCCCCTTCTCAGGCATCAAAGAGTGGTAACTGGAAGGTGCA
>JADBJO010001492.1:197500-207500 GCA_016801955.1 Conus betulinus
TTACAGTCATATTTCGATCTGTGCGCCCCTGTTTATTAACGACACTTCTTAAATACACAGTAGACCAATCGTCTTGACTGCGTCTCGAACAACTGTGAACGGAGTGTGTTGGCAGCCGTTTTGATCTTCATGAGGTTTGTTTTTCTTTTGTTGATTCCCAGCCCTGTCCTTGTTGTTGATGCTGTTGCTAAGTGTGCACTGAGGGGATATAAGGCATGGTAGTGAGAGGGGAGTGATTAGGAAGGGTCGGCGGGGGAGGGGGCTGAGGAGGAGGGAGGGGGGGATGCGATAAAAGCTGTTTCTAATGGAAATGACTTTATGCATACATTTGTTCATTTCTGAATGTAATATACATTTTGTCTCAGGAAAGCCTCCTACCCTTCCCCGTCCCCTTCCTTCTTAGCCCTGCTAAAAGTATATTCGAGCCTTTTGTTCCAGGCAGCTATAAAACACGAGAGACCAAGCCCTCAGTTTATCTTTATTGCTTTATCTTGATTACTGACGGATGTTCCTTATAAAGATAACATGCTCAACAACCAACACAACAAACAACTATCCCAAACCATCCAAAAAGCAACTAGTCCTTTTTTAGGAGCCACGTAGCAGGGGATCAGAACGTGACAGAAACAGGAGTAGGGGAAACAAGGGACAGAAAGATGACAGGACTCAGCCAAGCAGAAAATAACATCATACCACTCAGTTGAACTGTTCACAGCCGATATGCTCAGTGCAGACACTGTGTAAAGGAAAAAGAAAGAAAAAAGAAGAAAGAAGGAGATCAAAGAAGCTGCTAGACTACTGTAGTGAGGACGACACATGGAAAAGAACATTCGGTAGATTAACCCCTCTGTCTTCTGTCTTGGATGTCCGCCGATCAAAACGGTCGTCACTAAAAACTGTGAATTTACAATGTCACAGGGGAAGGATTAAAGAGGAGGGAAATGGAAGCCAGACAGAGAACTCTCTGTATCTCTCTGTCTCTCTCTCTCTCTCTCTCTCTCTCTCTCTCTCTCTCTCTCTCTCTCTCTCTCACTCTCTCTCTCTCTCTGTCTCTCTCTGTCTGTCTGTCTGTCTGTCTGTCTGTCTATCTCTCTCTCTCTCTCTCTGTCTGTCACTGTCTCTCTCACTCTGTTTCTCTGTCTCTGTCTCTCTCTGTCTCTCTCTCTCTGTCTTCCCCCCCCTCTCTCTCCTTCTCTCCGTATGTCTCTCTGTCTCTCTCACTCTCTCTCTATATGTCTCTCTCTGTCTCTCTCTCTCTCTGTCTGTCTCTCTGTGTATGTCTCTGTCTCTGTGTCTCCGTCTCTGTCTCCGTCCCTCTCCCTCTCTTTCTCTTAGGACGGAGAAAAAAGGAGGGGACAAGAATGAGTCCCAATAATTTTCATTGTTTCTTTGCTGTTTAAACTGTTCTATCGTGGGAGATGGTTGCTGCTGTTTTCCTATGTGTGAAGGAATGAAGATTGTGTTTTATCATTCTGACCTACCTTTCTGTGACAGGGCATACTGCTATGTCGTGCGTTGTTGACAGACACACTCCCGGCCAGTATGATAACAAAGCATGAACGGATAAACAGACGAAGGACACATTTGGGGTTCAAACTTTTCACTTGATGGGTGGGGATTCTGAAAATAATGACAGTTTCCCCCCCCCCCCCCCCCCTTCCCCATGATTCCAGAGGTTTTTGTAAGCAGCACAACAATGGCGTCGCTTCTGTATTAAAAAATTCCCATATCTTTTTTTGGCCCTTCTTCATTTCTGTTAAGTCTGTAAGGAGTCGTAGAGGCACCTCGCTGAAGAACTGTTCATCAGGTTCCACCGGTTCTTTCAGTTGTATGTCAAGGCCTGGGACTCAGTAAATGTTTCTTCCGTCTGTCTGCAGTGCGTCAGTCCATCGTGTTTTTTTTCTTTCTGTCTTCCCCCCCCTATCTCCTTCATCCAACAATGCCTTGGAGTACTGTTTTAGCAAGGCCATTGAATCGTGTTTACATGGCCATACTAAAACAGTTTTCTTTCCAAACTGATTGATCTTCGTATGGCCGGGTGTGTTGTTGGATGGTTTGGCACACTTAGCTCCTTCATTTATGACTCAAGAGATCTATAAACATTCCAGCACGGAATTGCTCTGGGTGTACACACACACGGACCTCTAGAGGCTTGTACATATTACAGAAAAGAGAGATTGCTTTTAAATTTAATATTTCATAATTTTAAGACGTTTGTAAACATTATGGCGAAGGTGTCACTTTGAAGTTAAGATTTCAATCAAAACAAAGGGGGCAGAATGAGAGGAGGGATGATGATACGTACGAGACAAAGACATTTTTTGCTCTGACCTGATTGCAAACATGGATGTAGATATCTATCTAGACGATCGTGACCATCGTGAAAACTTTATGGATCGACAATCACACATAAATCAGTGTTGTCAAAGCTACTTGTAAAACTATAGAAGACACTGATTTTTAATGCTACAGATGCTGGCTTACCAAATAAATAGCGGACATTACAGGATTTCTCTCATGCCCTCAGGGACTCAGTGGATTTCACAGTCGTTATCAAGTGATCATCAACTTGATTATCGTCGCTGTCATTATCATCATCACAATGTTTGTCCAACTGGTGCGTAAAGAAGCGCTGCTTCAGATTCTGGGATCGTCAATCAAGTTTCCAATGTGACCCAGACTGTCTCTTTCTCGACAGTATTGAAGTCAGATCAGTGTTTAACAGTCGACAGGTTACAATGGATTGTCATTTCTGACAAAAGCACATGGCCTGTCAATTCATAGCACGATAGAGAACAACAGAAGAAAGCTGAGATCAGGCCACGCGCAGTGACATTTTTTTGGCAGACAGAATCACTGCTGCACGAACATGAAAACGTGACATGAGAATAGGTCTGTGTGTGTGTGTGTGTGTGTGTGTGTGTGTGCGTGCGTGCGTGCGTGCGTGCGTGCGTGCGTGCGTGCGTGTGTGTGTGTGTGTGTGTGTGTGTGTGTGTGTGTGTGTGTGTGTGTGTGTGTGTGTGTGTAACACATGATACCCTGTTTCTCATTGAAATGTGAAACGAGAATAAGTGTGTGTGTGTGTGTGTGTGTGTGTGTGTGTGTGTGTGTGTGTGTGTGTGTGTGTGTGTGTGTGTGTGTGTGTGTGTGTGAGTGTATGTGTGTGTGCGTGCGCGCGCGCGCGCGCGCAGGTTTGGCTTGTCATGCTTGCACACATATCTAAAAAAAAAAAAAAAGAAAAAAAATTGTATCCAACGAAGCAAATACATAATCTAATTGAATCACAATAGCTGCTACAGATTTATATGTTTTTCCTGAAATTCATTTCTTGAAACCTTTTTTGTAGTTTTCATATTGCCGGTTTGTCTTGTGCCACTGGTGACAGCGAAGCTGTTAAACTGCCATCAGTTATAGAACAATCCCGGAGAGCTATTACCTTCGCTCTGTGAATACCCCACACCGTCAACATCAGTCTTCACCAGTTCCACTTCACATATGTGAGTGCACATTCCCGTGTAAAATCGTTCTCTCTCTCTCTCTCTCTCTCTCTCTCTCTCTCTCTCTCTCTCTCTCTCTCTCTCTGTCTCTCTCTCTCTCATGCATATCTCTCTCCCTCTCCTTCTCTGTGTGTGTGTCTCTGTCTGTCTGTCTGTCTCTCTCTCTCTCCCCTTACTCAATCTATATCTCTGTCTCTCCCCCCCCTCTCTCTCCTTCCCCCCCTCATTCTCTGTCGCTGTCTCTGTCTGTCTGTCTGTCTGTCTCTCTCTCTGTCTCTCTCTCTCTCTCTCTCTCTCTCTCTCTCTCTCTCTCTCTCTCTCTCTCTCTCTCTCTTTTCGCTATTCCTTTCCTGTATGTACACAAGCCCTTGTCTTATCGGCGGTCAGTTACTTTCTTTTCTTCCCCTGATGGTAACCACAGACGTTTGATAGTGGGGTCGTGTGCATTGAATTATATGTGGAGTCCATAGTGTATACTGAATTAAGTCTATATCGTAGTGTGAACCGGATTAAGTAGTGTATACTTAATTATGTCTAGGGCTGTAGCGTGTATTGAATTATGTATCTGGAGTCGTGGTGTATACTGAATTATATCTGTTGTAGTGTGTACCGAATTATGTCTATTGTGGTGATTTATTGAATTATGTCTATTGTAGTGTACTGAGTTATGTCTATTGTAGTGTGTACTGAATTATGTCTTGTAGTGTGTACTGAATTATGTCTATTGTAGTGTGCACCGAATTATGTCTATTGTAGTGTGTACCGAATTATGTCTATTGTAATGTGTACCGAATGTGTCTACTGTAGTGTGCACCGAATTGTGCTATTGTAGTGTGTCTATTGTCTATTGTAGTGTGTACTGAATTATGTCTATTGTAGTGTACCGAATTATGTCTAAATTATGTCTATGTGTAGTGTGTACCGAATTATGTCTATTGTAGTGTGTACCGTACCGTCTATTGTTATGTACCTATGTCTATTGTGGTGTGTATCAAATTATGTCTATTGTGGTGTCTACCGATTATTCTATTGTAGTGTGTACCTATTGTATGTCTATTGTACCGTACCGAATTATGTCTATTGTAGTGTGTACTGAATTATGCCTAGAGTTGTGCGTACTTAATTATGTATGACGCTGTAGTGTGTGCTGAATCTTGTCGTGTGTTGTCTTGTGATTCGTTTGTTCATGTTCAGCGGATGTATCACTGAAACGTTTTCAGAGTCTTCAGGTGGTTGAGGGAGAAGCAGGACGTAGGAAAAGCCAAACAACAAGTGGACGCAATGGCGTGCGAGCTATGGCTGGCCGATATTTGGCGATAGAATATATGCCAGCCAGGCCCTGTGCTTGGAGGAAATCCAGACCGCTGAAGAAGCAAAACAGACCGGATGTTTTGCTTCTGTCTGTTACTTCCTTTGGTGAACGCATTCAGCAGACATCTAGACCCGGCTGTGAGGCAGACTATCCAACGGTTTAGAAGAGAGAGAGTTTGAAAACTGAGAAACGTGCTACCTTTGGAAGTTCTGGTTTTTCAATCTGAAGAGAAGAGACGACATGTTGATGACACTAGAATATTAATTCCCTCTGTTATAAGATATTCGCCATGAGGAATGTGGGGTAAAAACACAAATAACAGCACTGAGAAATTGTAAAAAATATAGTGTGTTAGTGTTGTGTGTGTGTGTGTGTGTGTGTGTGTGTGTGTGTGTGTGTGTGTGTGTGTGTGTGTGTGTGTGTGTGTGTGTGTGTGTGTGTGAAAGAAAAGCAAAGATGGATTAAAAAGAAAAACATGGTAAAACGAAACATAATATCTGGGGCTATGTGTATATCCGATATAAAAAACAACAACTGAATGTACTAAATTTAACGTGGGTCTGTTCATTACAATACGGTAATCATAAACTGAAAGAGCTATTGTTCCTTCAGTTTTCAAATTTCGCCATAGTGAACACCAGCAAGCTAATCGACAATTAAATAACTTGCTGTTTTAGAGTACAGCATAAGCTTTACAATGGCTATGCCTTTTTTGTATTAGAGTGTGTATTGTATGTCGTGAGTAACAGTCTGTTTGAACCAAAGAACAGGATCTGATCTGCAAAGTAATACGGTCCATTGCAGAGAGATTACTTAGAGCACACAAATGCTGCATTCGATCTCGGGAGTATTTTCGTGCATTTTTTTTTACATGTTCTTTGTCATGTCCGACGAAGACACATCTTTCCCAAATTCGCTGGTCTTTTTCTATTGTGTTTATATAAGCATTCTCTTGCACTATGCTTTGTATATTTGTTTCCATGCTGGCATACAAAACAAAGCTTTAACGTGTAAAAAAATAAATACTTAACATTTGCATACATTTACGTCAAGCATTACGATTCCGTCATACATCCTTCATTCTTTCTTACTGCTGCTATACTGCTTTTATACAAATTTTGCATTGAAATGAAGAGGTGCAGCTGTTCATTTCAAACAAGGTAACTGACTTACCAAACCAGCTAGTGTTTCTGTAACTGTCAGGTGGAAGGGGAATATAGACGTGCTAGAGGTCAAAGGCAAAATGTTGCATCATGTCTCCTAGAATGCATACGTATGTTCTCCACTCACACAGGAATGAAACATGACGCTGTTCAACATCAGATGTACAGTTTTGTTTTGTTTTTTTTTGTTTTTTTGTGGGCTCTAACCGGACCATGGACAATGGTCACACAGATTTTTTTTTTCTCTTTTCTCTTCTTTTTCTTTAGGAAAAATTCATTCACTCTCGCTCTCTCCTCCCCCCTAACCCTCCAACCCCTCACCCCCCCCCCCCCCCCCCCCCCCCCCGACCGACACACACACACACACTTAGTGTTAATTTTTCTCGAATGTGTTTAACAGTTTGTCATTACAGTGTGCTCAGATGTACAGTTAATGCATTCAGGGAAAGCAGCGCCAGAATTCACCTCCGTCCTCATAAATTCAGCTATATTCAGAATGCATTTCTACAGATTTTCCGCATACAACAGTTTCTCAACACGACAGCCCAGAGTTTACAATTTTTTTTTATATCTCAGTCAAACGCCTTCTAAAAAAATCAATGAAAGCAGCACACAATATGTAGCTTTGAAAAGTATTTTCGTCCAAAAACGATCAAACCAAACATGTGATCAAAGGTAGAAATACACCGTTGAAAACAATTTGGCATTCTCTCATTATATTGTTTGGCTGTACCATTCTTGACGTCTGTACTATTGATAACGGCACTATAACGCTATCTATGTCATTATCGGACGAAGAGAGGGAGGGAGGGAGGGAGAAAGACAGACAGAGAGAAGAGACAGACCGACCGACAGACATACACACAGACAGACAGACACACAGACACACAGAGAGACAGACAGAGATGCGGAGTGAGAAGGAGTGGAGAATGCAACCAATGTTCCTAGAAGTTCATTCCACATTGCAGTTTTCTCCCCTGATCAGTAGACGACAGGAAAAATAAAATAAACAAGAACTCCTTCGGTACGGAAATGAGAAAATGGAGAGACCGACAGAGACATGGGAAGGGGGGTGGGGGGGGGAGGGGAGGGGGGGGGGGGGAGAGGTGGCAGTAAAAGAAGCTTTTTTTTTTTAAACTGTCAAAGTATCCCTGGACTGTAGGGGAAAGCCGGAACCAGGTGTCACCCCACACTAAAACCATTAGAAAAACAGCAGCTATAGAATGTACGGGAGAATCCAGAATTGGGTGTCGCCCTCCATTAAGCCCACAATGAACGTAGCTGTAGACTGTGGCGAAAAACCTGGAATCGAGTGTCACCATGCACACAGCGAGTCAGAACTTCTGCACTTCTGAATGGCGAAAATGGCAGGATTCAAGTTTTTGGTCAGCTTTTACTGGACCATAGCACATTACCAAGATCGGTGGGAAGTGACAGAAGGGACGTTTCGGGTTAGAAGAGACTAATGGACCAAGGAACGGACTCCTAAAACTTGCCAGCAATCACACAATCACCTCGGCTAAACACACTCTTCCCGCACACAATGTTTCCAAAAGTCTTTGCCTGGACCCAGAGCAACACACATCGACCCGATCTTCGCTCCTCAAAGGTCCACGTGCAATGTTGACGAAGTGACAACAGAGAAATGGATTGTCAATCAGTGTCATAGTGGTACTGAAGTCAGGGTGAAGAAAAGCGTCAGCAAGGCGGCCATTGAGAGACTGAAAAAGAAGCCCCTATCCAGATCAGGGCTGCCTGGGGCTACTGCTAGAGAGGACAAACGCTTCCCTCCTCAGGCATCAAACGGAGGTAACTGGAAGGTGGACAGATCAAAGGGAAGTAATTGTAAGGTGGCCAGATCAAAGGGAGGTAACTGGGTGGGGATGGGGGTGGACAGAGTACAGCAGAGAAGTGTACAATTACCAGATAAAGCCAGGCATCAAAATGCTAAACCAGGCCATCAGCACAGGAGAAAATCTGCCGACTGTTTCATGTTTGTAGCTCAGATGACCGTCGGGGGGGGGGGGGGGGGGGGGGGGGGGGGGGGGGGGGGGGGAGGGGGGGGGGGGGGGGGGGGGGGGGGGAGATCATGGATGTTATGTCGTCCAGATTCATTTCTTATACAAGAAGAAATGAAACACAAATATGATTTGCTTCAACCACCCCTGAGGGAACGTGAAATTGAACGAAACGACTAAAGTGATAACCCTTAAAGGAGCATAAACTATAACGAAGTCACCAGCGTAGACTTGAAGTATACCGGACCACTGCAGTTATCACCCCTGATGTAAAACGAAATTAAACCGGACCACTGCATTATCACCCCTGAGGTAAAACGAAATTAAACCGGACCACTGCAGTTATCACTCCTATGTGAAAATAAAATCAAACCAGACACTGCAAGGATTACCCCAGGGAGAACCTGCAACCGAACCAAGCCACTTCATGATCCAGGAGTTGAACAAGCTACATGCGGGGGAAGGATGTGGGAATCACATCGTTTAGAATTGTAATCGTCGTAGTTGTGGTTATAGTTGATATAGTTGCTTCTTGCCTTTCCTTGTATTCTTTTATATTAAGGGCCTCCAAATGGGTGGTGGAATCCAGCCAACAAAATGTCAAAACCACATATTTCACATTCGCGTCGTAAAGATTCTTTGTTATTAAATCTGAAACAGTATCGGACTTTCCATTTTTTTTTTTTTTAAAGAAAAGTACAATATATCTATCTAATTTTTCATCTTGATTCGTTTGTGTTGATGGTTTTACCTCCAATTTATCGTTTTTTGTTTTTCACAATTAAAAAGATATGTGTCACACAACTTCAACTTAAAAGAATGAAAGCATATGATTGTGTCATGCGCGAATATTTGAAGCAAAACTCGTGGAAACTGTGATGTCGATACCTACCTTGTTCAAAAGTTATTTCAGCAGTCGACGACAATCAAGGCGTGAAGTGTTGAAGAACAACCTCGGGGATTTCTTTTGTACGCATTGCCCCGAGGCTTATCATTGCCCTTCCGTTCAGCATTGACCTGAAGATGAAAATCACAGGAACCCCCACGAGACTTTAGCACGTGGACCGTCGCTACAGGAGGAAGCGTCTTTGCAGCCTGCTTAGAACTGATGACATAAACGTCATGGGCGACCTCCAGGTGGAGCGCCAGGGACACAGCTCAGCTCTGAGAAAAACGTTACCTGCAATCAGCATCCCTTTGAACGGACAAACACTAGAAAGAAGTCAGCCACTTCAAATGTCATGTGTTTATTCTGCGCAAACGGATCAGCTCAACAAAGAAGGCTTAAACGGGGATTTAGTCTGGCTGTGTCTTTCACGGAAAGATTCAACGAATCTGGATGAACAGTGTTTTTTTTTTTTTTTCTGTTTATATTACAGCAAAGTGTCCGATGGAATGTCATAACTGTTCCTTCTGGAGACAATTTTGGAAGGGAAAGGGGGTGAATTGGGCTGAGGGTGTGGAACCTTGGCCAGTGGAGATTCTTTTTAGGAAGGATAGCTGAGAAGCCTAGACTAAAGGAGCCTGAGGTCAGCAGTATGAAACCAGATAGTATTTGATGGTGTGAAGGTACAGCCATTTTTTAAGGGAAAGGGGGGGGGGGGGTATTACGACACGTGTTTGATAAAATGACATTTCACTGTCTTCGTTGTCAAGTCTCAGCCACGGAAGAGATTGATTTACGGTCGGTTCCTTTTTGCTCCAAACGACGCCCTATGATGTGTCGCACGTCATTTGCTTCAGGCTGATAATAAGCTACAAGCGCTTTGACCTCATTCACTTTGAAAATATGATGACTCAGAAACAACAGCTGAGTTGTCAAACTGGGTTATAACGTACAGTGTTTGGCTGTGTTGGTTATAGCATACAGTAAGGTAAGGTAATGTTGCCTACAGCTCAGTCGACCGCAAAGGGCCATATCAGGGCTGTCACCGCATCGAAGTCAACTAGCAAGTCATTGAAAGAAACCACCACATTCAAACACCCCTTAAACGAACACCTTCAAAAAAC
>JADBJO010001492.1:212500-230000 GCA_016801955.1 Conus betulinus
AGAGCAGGAAGAGGAGGAAGACAAAATAGAAGGAGGAGGAGGAGGAGGAAGAAGAAGAAGAATACAGAGATGGAAGAAGAAGAAGACAAAGAAGAAGCAAGAGGAGAAAACACAAAAGGAGGGGGGGGGGGGGGGGGGGGATGATGAGGGAAGAAAAAGGAGGAGGAAGAAGTTTGTGAAGAGTAGGAGAAGGACTTAGACGGAAATAAGAGATAAAATTATAAAAAGTGAAGAGAACAAGATGAAGACTGGTTAGAACAATAATTTAAAAGAAAACAAACAAAAACAAACCAAAACGAAGGAGACCAGACGGCGATTGAAGAAAGAGAGAATACATAGAACGAGTACAGCTGCAGTGATGACGACGAGAACAAAGACAATGAAAACAGCGGGACAAGAAAAACGCGAGAGAAACATTAGAGGATCGGGGCATCAGTGCTTTCGATAGCGGTTTATTTACACATAATAATTGTGTTACCCAGTGCAATCTTGTGTACTTTCCTGCTACGAAAGATGGTCTTCTCCTGATCCTCCTCCTCCCTCTCCTCCTCCTCCTCCTCCTCCTCTCTCCTCCTCCTCCTCCTCCTCCTCCTCCTCCTTCTTCTTCTGCTATTTTTGACAATCGTCTTTTTGCCCTCCCCGCCCACCCACCCCTGTCTGTCTGTCTGTCTATCTTTCAGTCTGTCTGCCTGTCTGTCTGCCTGTGTGTGTGTGTGTATGTGTTTTGTATGTGTGTGTGTGTGTGTGTGTGTGTGTGTGTGTGTGTGTGTGTGTGTGTATGGGTGCGCGCGCGCGCGCGTGCGTGTGTGTGTCCGTCCATGTCCAACAGGAGAGAGGGTGGAATGGGGGGACGTCTTGGCAAATCATTATGCATACTTAGTTTCTGTCGATCGTCGTCAAGACGACCAGGCCGGAAACCAGTATGATCCAATGTATGTCCAGTGCATTTTGAATCACGCCTCTCAGCCACCCTCCCCCCCTCCCCCCACTCCCCAGGGGGAGGTAAGCAGTGTAGTATGAGGGGAGAAAAGAGGACAGGCATCCCCCTGCATTGGCAAAGCCAAACACAAAAAGAGGACAGTCATTTCCTCACACAGTGGCCAAGCCAAACACCAGAAGGGAAGTAAGCTTATATCGCTGCATGATCCTTATCAGCTGCCGCCCCCACCCCTCCTCCCCTCCCCACAATCTACCAGCCAGCTCACCCCCTACCCTCCCCCCAAAAAACAAACAAAAAAAACAAACAAAAAAACGTGACAGTGAAAATATCGAAGCCGTTCGACTAGGATCCTAACGATTCTCAATAATTCGCAATGACGTGTGCTTCATAATACCTCACGGTGATCTACCATGATCGTTGAGATCTATTTATTCTATCATTTATTGAAGAACTTCCGTTCTTTTTTTTTCACAATAGCAATTCGCTTTCTGTGAGTTATGACAATATTCACTAACCTTCCGTAGTA
This sequence comes from Conus betulinus, assembly GCA_016801955.1. NCBI lineage: Eukaryota > Metazoa > Mollusca > Gastropoda > Neogastropoda > Conidae > Conus > Conus betulinus. The sequence goes on from JADBJO010001492.1 coordinate 213,967, forward strand.
ATAAAAATAGATTATGTTATACATTTTGATGCATTAATATACTGAAAAATTTGGTAGTGGGAGAAAAACAATGCAGACTAACAATTCCCTCGTCATTATATTTATGACTTGGATACAACTTTTTAATGCATTTTTAATGCATTTTGGTGATTTATGATGATTTACGATCACTCACACTAATTTGTAATGAATCACATTAACTTAAAAGCACGTTCAGTGATCTGTGATAATCTACAGCGATTTGTAATTAGCTGCCATGCCTTACATGATTCATAATTTACAGCAATTCATAGCAGCTTGCAATACCCTACAATGCCTCATAATTGACAACGATTTCTGATGACTTGAGATAGCTGACAGGACCTCACAATTTACAACAATTTCTAATGACGTGCAATATCTTACAGGGCATCACAATTTACAATGATATTAATAATGACTGGCAACAGCTTACAGGGCCTCACAATTTACATTGATTTAAATGACTTGCAATACCTTACAGGGCCTCACAATTTACATTAATTTAAATGACTTGCAATACCGCACAGGGCCTCACAATTTACAATGACTTTAATGACTTGCAATAGCTTACAGGGTCTCAAAATTTCCAACAATTTCTAGTGACTCTCCACAGTTTACTCCCCACGTGACTCCCCATAGCTCACAATTAACAGCGATTTCTAATGACTTGCAATACCTTACAGGTCCTCATAATTTACAATGATTTTGATGACTTACAATAGCTTACAGGGCCTCACAATTTACAACGATTTCTAATGACATATGATACCTTGCAGGCCCTCACGATTTACAACGATTTCTAATGACATATGATACCTTGCAGGGCCTCACAATTTACAACGATTTCTAATGACATATGATACCTTGCAGGGCCTCACGATTTACAACGATTTCTAATGATGTATAATACCTTACAGTCATGGCCTCATGATTTACAACAATCTGAAGACTTGCAACACTTTGAAGGGCCTTACAATTGAAAACAGTTTCTGATGACTCGCAACACCTTACAGGGCTTCACAATTTACAACAATTCCTAGTGACTTGCAACACCTTACAGGGCCTCACAATTTACGACAATTCCTAATGACTTGCAATACCTTACAGGGCTTTACAATTTACAACAATTCCTAATGACTTGCAATACCTTACAGGGCCTCACAATTTACGCAGCAATTCCTAATTACTTGCAGTACCTCGCAGTCACTCACAGATAATCATACCAGTCTCGGATTTAAACACTATTAACACTGACTGGTGACTTCACAAAAATCTCCTCACGGGGCGCCTATTTCTGATCCCTTTCTCATTAATCGTCTTCCCACAAGCACACTAATCTGACAGTGACTCTTTTTTTTTTCGCAGTAATACAAAAGTAATATTTCGTGTTTTTTGAAGATGTGTTTCAAACGTCACTATGATGGTTTTTTTTTTTTTTTTTTTTTTTTTTTTTTTTTTTTTTTGAGAGACAGTGGAAACTGGTCTACTGTGAAGATCTTTCACTTGTCTCTATCACCTTCAGCCAGCAGTGAATACACAGGTTGCTTTTTTTTTTTTTTACATTACACAATAAAATGAGCTGTTACAGGTTTGCCATTGAAGTCATATGCCTCACAAAGGACTGAATGTGTACTCTGAGACTGTCAGTTCAAAATCCTGTGAGAAATGTAGTCACGGCTATTTTTGAAATGACAGTCGCTAAATGTTCTCTCAACGTGTCATTGTGTGGTCTGACGTGTGCGGCCAGTTCTACAGCGTGTAAATGTGTGATGAATCACCCGTCAAAGACTCTTTACAACGTGGTCTGAAACTGCTCAGAAGAACTGGCAGCACAGCAGAAGGCTTCTACTAGAGGGATTTTTATTTTCGGTAACATGAAAAAAAATGTTTATCTTCTTAAAGTAAATTATGATGACTGATATTGGTTCATCATGGATCCTAATTACTCAGATTGCTTCATAAAAAATCCTAATGACTTGGACTGGCTTGCAGTGGATCCTTATGACTTAGATTCTAGGGAGAGCTTGAGAGCAGAAGATCATCTCTGAAAACCTACTGCAGTCATGTTCTTCCCATTCACCCAAAAAGTTCTTCCTACTAGACTGACGAATAGTCGATCCTAATGGCTTGGACTATTACATTGGGTAGCTATTGACTTAGAGTGGTTCACTGTGGATAACAACACCTCAGACTGTGTCACCATGGATAATAGTGACTTAGACTAGTTCAAAGTGGATCATAATGAAACGAAAGCTAAATAAGGCAAGGAACAGTAAACAGTAATCAACGAACAAGTAAGGTAACTCTTGTTACCATGATGAAATAAATAGACGCCCATAACTCCAAACGAATGCTGCTTACTACAACACCGAATCGCCTGACAGAAATGACAACACAGAGCACACAGAACAAACATGGAGGCATCCCCAGGATGTGTGCTTTGTGCTGTCATTTCTGTTAGGCGATTTGGTGTCATAAGCAGCATTCGTTTGGAGTTATAGACGTCTATTTATTTCATCATGGGAGCAAGAGTTACCCTACTTGCTCGTGGATCACAATGTACATGATTGGGACCGCGCTTACAGTGAATTACAATGGCTGGACTCAAAGTGGATCATAATCACGTATACTGATTTTACAGTGGATCATAACTTAGCCTGGTTTACAACAATGAACAGCAATGACTTATAGTAGTTCATGGTGGATCCTTTGTGACTTGGGCTGGTTTTCAATGGTCCATAATGACCCACATTCGCTCATATTGGATTCTAACGACTTAGAACGGCTCACTTAGGATCATAATGAGTTAGACTGATTATTAGTCTATCCTAATGACTTAGACCAAGTCACAGTAGATTGTAATTACTAAGATTAGCTTACAGTGGCTTCGTTTACCTTAGACTGGGATCGGTGGGTCATAGTGGCTTAGACAGGCTTACAGTGAATCTTAACGACTCTAAATGGCCCGCAGTCAATCTATCGATTTTCATTGGCTCACAGTGGATCACAATGACTAAGACTTGCTTACGCTGGACCACAATATTTTAGATAATTTAGCGAATCATGACTTAGATCGACTCACAGGGGTTCATAACGGGCTTAGACTTTCTCGCGCGGTCGATCATAATAACAGCGCTTAAATCACAGTGGGTCATGACAGTTTTTAAACTGGTTCACAGTGATCATGATGACTTACGCTAGCTCACAGCAGTCCTCGCACGTTTCAAAACGATTCACTTTGTCGAGCGCACTGCCTTTAAACGGCTGACAGCGACCCAGAGCCAACTAAGAAAGATGAGAGCTGACTCATAACCAATCACAATGTATCGCCTTGGCTGACAATCCTTCATCAAACACTGACACGTCTTCTTTGTCCAGCAGAAGCCCATTCACTGAACAAAGATCAGAGAGAATTATGTCTTCGCAGTAGACAGCTGAAAGGTCACCCGGGATAAAGGAGACCTTCGCCAGGTCCAGAGAATGTTGGATCCATCTTTTAAGTCAGTTCAAGACTGAAAACAATGTTGTCATCCGTCAGGGGAAGTCATTACTGGTAAGAATCGTAGAAGTTATTTCCCTGCAGGTTTTTTTTTTTCTTAGAACATGCAAAAGAAAAAAACAAAGTAAAAGAATTGTCGTTTATATGAATAGAACACTTTCAGTGAACACACATCAGGTTTGTTGTTGTTGTTGTTCTCGTTGTTCTTGTTGTTTGTTGTTGTTATTAGCCGGTAGCAGTGCCTTCCCAAGGCTCATTTTCAGAAAGTAGTTTTGTAATAATTTTATCAAAAGCATGAACAGACATGAATCTATCGGTTGATTTTAGGAGAAGTAATAATTGGTACAGACTGACTGAGTTACTTCCCATGGACGTTTAATTTTGCAGAACGATTACGCTTCCGTGCTCTGATCCTAATCCACGGTACAGTTCGCCCCACCCCCCCCCCCCACCCCCCCCCCCCCCCCCCCCCCCCCCACCACGCCGCCGCCCATTTTAATGAATTGGTCTCTAGGTCACTCTCTGTCTTTTGACAAAGTTTGATTCAGTCGGGTTCAGCAGTGTTTTGCAAAAGCCCGCTAAGGGACAGACAAACGAAGGCAGAGAAGAGAAGGTAACTAAGGAAAACTGCGTCTAATGAGCAAAGCTGGGAAAGGGTAAAGCAATAGTCTGTCACCTTTTTTTCTCTCTCTCAGCGTAGGTGAGCCAAATACATCAAAAAGAAATATTGATTGGAAGCAAACCAATTACAATCGTGTTAAATCAACACTAATTAGACTCTACTCAAATGTTGTGATAACGTCAACTGTCGAACAAATTGTACTCTGGCACACATCCCACGCCTCTGGCCCATCAGCATGGTAAACACTGGCGATCAGACAGGCGAAACATGAAATTCAATGATGACTAACGAAGTGTGGGTCAGTGTTTGTGTGTGGCTGTGTGCCGTGACAACCCTTTTTTTCGTACAATAACAAACCCCGGACCTCAATACTCTTTTTGTCTGTCTAGTCTTCTATGCCCTGGAATTATTCTCACGCCGTTTAGTTACATAGTCATCATCGTCATCATCATCAGCATCAATCATCACATCATCAGTAGTAGTAGTAGTATTGCTGTTGCTGTTGTTGTTATCATTATCATCATCTTCATCATCATCATCATCATCATCATCATCATCATCATCATCATCAATCATCACATTATCAGTAGTAGTAGTATTGCTGTTGCTGTTGTTGTTATCATTATCATCATCATCATCATCATCATCATCATCATCATCATCATCAGTAGTATTACTATTGCTGTTGTTGTTGTTATCATCATCATCAGCATCATCACTATCATCATCATTATCAACTCGTCTTCTTCTATGTTCATTATTGGTAGTAGTAGTGGTGGTGGTGGTGGTGGTGGTGGTGGTGATAATAATAGTAGTAGCAGTGTTAATGTCACTGTCGTCGTCGTTGTTGTTGTCGTCGTCGTTGCCGTCATTGTTGTTATTGTTGTTGTTGTTGTTATGTTTGTTATCTTAACATTAGAATACCATTATTTTTCCTCCTTTTTTGATTATCATCATCGTTTTCATCTCTTTCTTCTCGTTTTCATCTTCTTCCCTCTTCTCTAAGATCCATTCCGATGTTTCAGTTTTCCATCCAGGCTACTGTTTGCAGCCCGATCGTAAAGAGATGAGTGGCTCTGTTTCCATCGTCTTGAATGCTGTTTGTCCTGCCCGAAGAAGACTCAATAGGTCGAAATGCGTTGTGTCTGTTTCGTGGTTTGTTTGTTTTCTTCGTTTGGCGAATCAGTCATTTCTATTTTTGCTTTTATATCAAATCGTCGTTACTTTCCCACCCTCTTTTGTTCAATCATTTCAACTTAACGCCCCCTCATAACGCTTTTTTTTTTTCATATTAAGATTGCGGGCTGCCTTATGAAATCGTAGTTAAACAACAACAACAACAACACAACAACAACAAAATTGGTGACTAATTGAATGTTTCATGATGTGTTTGTCTCATACAAAAGTGGAAAGTGGTTCCCCCCCCCCCCCCCCCCCCCCCCCAATGATGTTGTGTAGTGTTCGTACATTGACAACTTCTCTCTCTCTCTCTCTCTCTCTCTCTCTCTCTCACTCACACACACACACACACACACACACACACACACACACACACACACACACACACACACACACACACACACAGAGAGAGAGAGAGAGAGAGAGAGAGAGAGAGAGAGAGAGTTACACATGTGGTATTTTCAGCCTTTTACAGTAAGTTTGAAATAAGCTGGCTTATTGATGTCTTTTTCTTGTGTGTGTGTGTGTGTGCGTGTGCGTGTGCGTGTGTGTGTGTGTGTGTGTGCGTGTGTGTGTGTGTGTGTGCGTGTGTGTGTGTGCATGTGTGTGTATGTGTGGCACATGTGTGCGTGTGTGTGTGTGTGTGTGTGCACGTGCGTGCGTGTATGTGTGTGTGCACGTGTGTGCGCGCGCGTGCGTGTGTGTGTATGTGTACGTGTGTGCGCGTGTATGTGTGTGCGTGTGTGCGTGTGTGCATGCTTGCGTGTGTGTGTGTGTGTGTGTGTGTGTGTGTGTGTGTGTGTGTGTGTGTGTGTGTGTGTGTGTGTGTGTGTGCACAGACAGTGCAGCGGCATTGTGGGGGATCACACTGCAGTGACCCAGGTGCTGGACAGACTACTCCATGGCTATGACAAGGAGGTGCGACCCGGCATCGCTGGTGAGTTGACTTCTTCACTGGGGGCTTCTCGCTGCTGTCTGTGTGAAGAGGAGTGCCTTGGTACCGCTGGTAGCTTCTCTATCAGTATGTCACACTAATAGTTTTGTGCTCACGGGTGTTTGGGGATGTAGGGAATGCTACAGGAGTAGTTCAGACAGTCAAGTAGATAGAGGGTAGAGACGGAAGGCACATCTAACACTGAACCGAAACATCAGAGTCCAGTTGAACATGCATTTATTTTATTTTCTGCGGCGCTAGGGAGAGTACCATTAGGCAAGCCCAATTCTGTGTTGACGCACCTAGACAAAGTCCTAGCCTCGTAAATATAAACCTTAGGTTAACAAAAAAAAAAATGGAGTCACATTGCAGAAGTGTCGCTGAGGCCCAACTGCACGACTGTTCAGATGACAGGGAAGAGAACCAGGATATCTTTAGTTTATATCGCTTTTGCCCGAGTCAAAATTGAATAACCGTGGCGTGGCACGGCATTGACACTTGTTGCTTCGGCAGGGAGAGGACGCCAGGCACTGGACATTATCCCATGTGTTATTCATTACTGACCAATTGCTCGGGGGTACGGGGGAAGTGGGAGGGGTGGGATGAGTTGGGATGGGGGGGGGGGGGGGGGGAGCAGGAGAGGGAACCTAGCTGTTGGCCTGTTGCTAATCTTTCTGGGGTAGTTAATGACCGGAAGTAACTGCCCCGGATGGGGAGGGGACGGGGGGAGGGGGCACGGGAGGGGCTCAGAATGTTCGCCCATCAGGCAATCCTGACAGTTGGCATCATGCTTAGATCAAGGCGATTCCTTTAGGAAAAGGGGATTGCTCTAGAACAAGGGATCACTGTACCCTAAGACTCATCATTGAAATCGCCCGTGTGAACAGTTGGGTGTGGCGCGTGCGTGCGTGCGTGCGTGCGTGCTTATGTGTGTGTGTGTGTGTGTGTGTGTGTGTGTGTGTGTGTGTGTGTGTGTGTGTGTGTGTGTGTGTGTACGTGTGTAGCTCCTACGTATGTCACACTGTGATAAGTACATCAGAAAATTGCCAGACGTTTTATATCAAACGACAAAGATTAAAATCGGCAAGCGAATGTCTATTAATTGGCCTAACTGAATTTACATATGTTGCATGGTGAGTAAGAGTCTTTTTTTTAAGTGGGAACAATTGGAGATTGGACGCCGTACTATCTTTTAAATGTAAAAAGTTAAATAGAATGGAAGCTGGAGGATTAACAAAAAAAAATGTATTGAATGAGATTCATCTCTAATGTTCGAAGAGCAGACATTGACATATCATGAAAACTTACAATAGATAACCCCGCTTATACGTGCGTACGAAGAAAACGCGAGAAAGCAAGAAAAACGAAAAGACATTGAAAACAAAACAACACACACACACACACACACACACACACACACACACACACACACACACACATACACACGCTGCCTTATGTTACTAGGAAATGGCAAAGTTGAAATATGCGCTGTCATTCCCCCTCTCCCTCCCATCCCCCTTCCCCACCGAATACAGATGAGTACATTATGATTAGCACGCATGTATTCATAACCCCTTTGTGCTTCCTTACGAAATCAAAATGACTTTAATCGGGAGAAAAAAAACAACTGCTATACTTGTGTGTGCTGGGGGCAGGTACGCAGAGAGTGCAGAGGGATGGGGAGATTTTCATTGTTCTTGTTACACCTGAATTTTGTTATAGTAGACAGTAAGGGTACCTAGAGATGAGAGACGAGTGTTATTGTCTCTGGCAATTTGTTATAGATTGGGGGTATTTCCTATCCTTGTTACTGCTGAAGTTTGTTATAGTAGACAAGAATATCTTGAATAAAAACGAATGGTTACTATCCCAGACGTTTTGTTACACCTGCATACAATGCACTCGGTGTTCAGATTTCTCTTGTGTCTTGATATTGTTCCAGTGCGCCTGATGATGTAATGGTTCATCTCTGTCTTCTCTTTGTCTGTCTGTCTATCTATCATCCCGAACTCTCACCTGCATGCTATCGCGCTCTTAGTTCACAGAGCCTATGGTGGAAGTGAAATAAGCGATCTGAATGTTAATATGTCTTTGTCTCTATCTGTCTGTCTCTAATCTGAATGTTAACCTGTCTCTGTCTCTGTTTCTGTCTGTCTGTCTGTCTGTCTGTCTGTCTCTCTCTCTCTCTCTCTCTCTCTGTTTTTATAATTTTGGGGAGGGGGGGGGGGGGCTATCCTTTGTGTATCAATGATGATAAACGAGCAAAACAAGGATCTTTCAAAGACATTGTAATGAAAGAAAAACAAAACGCAAATCGCAGGGCGAAAGGAACCATGTGCCAGTGCACAATGGTGTCTATAAATAAAAAGTGTTTTAATCGATTTTCTTTATAAAAACAGACACAAATCGCAAGGTGAAAGGAACCAAAACGTTCAGCGGCATGCCTCTAAATAAAAGCCGTTTGTTTTACCCGAATTAAAAAAAAAAAAAAAATTTTGAAACGAAAAGAAGCGATACGTTCCTTTGCGTGCCTCTAAACAAAAGCTGATTGTTTTTACCGAATTAAAAAAGAAACACACATTTCAGATTGAAAGAAACCAATACACTCAGTCGCATCCCTTTCAATGAAGGCAGTCTGTTATTTTTTTAAAAAATGATGCTGTTAGTCAGAATTAAAAAGAGTGAAGATCGCTTATATAGCGTGGAAGAAAGAAAACAAAACTATAGAGCAGCGAGGTAAGGAGGAGAAGAGAAAATATGAGATGGAGTTTTGAGGGATAGGAGGGTGTAGGTGTAGAGAGGGGTGTGGCGGGGGGTTGGGGAGGGGGTTGATGGTGGTGGAATAGCGTGGTGTATGTTGAAATTGAAAGACAAAAGCCCATTCGATTTCGTCCTATTGTTTCTTTTTTCCTGTGAAAAGGAATGCATGAAAGTGTGCTCGCAGTGGTGATAATCGGGATACTATTTTTGATAGATCAGGTATAATGGTTTTGACAGTGATTCAGTCAACAGAAAATTATCGCAGAACTTTGGTTTATATATTTTGGAGGCTCAGAATTATTGCAAAACAAAGGTTTATAGATGAAGGAGGCTGGGATTGTTAAAAGCTAAGGCTTACAGATTTTGGAGACTGGAAACTATTTCAAAACTAAGGCTTACAGATTTTGGAGGCTAGGAATCATTGCAAAACTAAGGTTTACAGATTTTGGAGGCAAGAAATTCTTGCAAAACAAAGGCTCGCAGATTTTGGAGGCATTATCTAACAGTTAATCATCTATTATATCAAGGGAAGTAAGTTTTGAACCACGTCACAGCCATCGGTTTGCTGTTGTTTAGTCAGTGAACAGAAATGGTTGAAAGTATCCGCTGAATGAGCAAGGAAACAGTCGGAAGGAAGGAAGGACAAAAGAGGAAGAAGAACAAAAAAAGGATAAAGGAATTAGAACAAAACTGAGATGGACGAAGAGAACAGATAAAAAAAAAGAAAGGAAAGGAAAAGAGCGAACAAAAAATAAAAGTTGTGTGGCGGTTCACTACGTGAAGTCAGGGTTGGAACCATTAGGCGGTGACAAATGGAGACATATGCCAAATTGTCTGCCCTTTTCCTGATTGTCTTTCCTGGGGGTAATCATCATAAATGTCCGCCGCTACGGCCGGCCCCGTGACGTAGTGCTGACGTGGGACTTGGAAGGCCATCCCTCACCGTTGTGACGTCATCAACCCTGCCACCCGAGACTTTCTACGGTGACTTTCTCTCCTCTGTCACTGACAGCAGTGGTCATAAACCACGAGCAGGAGAAGTGACTTTTAAAACGGGGACATTCTGTGTTCCAGAGCATCTGACTGACTGACTGAGAGAGAGAACGAACGAACGAACGAAAACGAATCTTTTTTAATGAGGGATAAAGAATAAGCACAATACAGGCTTTTTTTACATCTTGCCCTCGATGAGGCAACAAAAAAAAAAAAAAATAATGATGACAGTATGTGACTTCAAAATCAACGAACAATCTAAATAGTGAAAAGAATGTTAGCCTGAAATACAAAAGGCAATCCAAAAATATGACAGTCAACCTTTCACACACACACACACACACACACACACACACACACACAGACACACAGAGAGAGAGAGAGAGAGAGAGAGAGAGAGAGAGAGAGAGAGAGAGAGAGAGAGAGACAGAGGAGAGAAAACAACTTTGCAAATACATTAAAAAAAAAAAGAAGAAGAAGAAGAAGAAGAGAGAAATGAAGGACGTCAATGAAAGATGGACAGGTGAACAGTATATCATCAGAAGATATAGAGAAGAGGTAACGAAGGAACACAAATGAACATTCAAATACATTTAAACATCATTTGTACTTGAATCCATATAATAATTGAAAACGTATAAAGAAGTTTATATGATGTTGTCATTAGTCACACTGTTTAGGAAGCGTAGCATCAGATATGAGAAGTATTGTTTTTTTGAAAACATTAGACTCGAAATTACATTAAATGAAGACACTAGGTCGTTCCCACAAACAACCACCGGAGTAAATGAGGCTAGATTTAAAAAGATCAATCCTCGGTAGGGGTATCTGAACCTTTCTGACATTGCGAATCAGGTTTGTTTTAAATTTTTTTTTTCAAAGTTGGTGGTGCATTATTGGACATTATCTTAAACATGAAAATTGCTTTGTTATAAATGAGTTTCCATTTTAGAGGCAAAATGTAAAAAAAAAAAAGGGGGGGGGGGGGGAGGGGGGGATTTTAAAATCCTTACTGTATAAAAGCAACATATGCTTGAAATTAAATCGTATTACAGTGCTTGGCCTTTCAAACACACACACATACACACACACACACGCGCGCGCGCGCGCGCACGCGCGCACTCACGCACGCACGCACGCACGCACGCACACACAATTAATTTAAACAGCAGAGAGAGAGAGAAGAGAGAGAGAGAGAGAGAGAGAGAGAGAGAGAGAGAGGGGGGGGGGGGGGGACACTATGATTTACCCTAAACAGTTTTCATGAACTACTTTCCACTGCTATGATAAACTAGTTCCTACTGCTATGATAAACTAGTTCCTACTGCTATGATGAACTAACCATGTTCCATTGCTATGATATACTACTTTCCGTTTCTATGACAAATTACTTCCCATTGCTTTGATGAACTTCTTTGCATTATCAGGATGAATTACTTTCTGTTGCTATGTTTAATTATTTCCCATGGCCATGATGAATTACTTTCCATTGCTATGATGAACCACTTTCCATTGGTGTGATGAATTATTTTCCCATAGCTGTGATGAACTGCTTTCCACTTCTCTGATGAATTACTTTCCATTGCTATGGTGAATTACTATTCATACCTCTGAGGAACCACTTTCCACTGCTATGGTGAGCTACTTTCCGTTGCTATGACGAACTACTTTCCAGTGCTATGATGAATTATTTTTCCATAGCTGTGATGAACTAATTTCCACTACTATGATGAACTACTTTCCATTACTATGATGAACTATTTTCCATTGCTATGGTGAATTACTTTCCATAGCGGTGATGAATACTTTCCACCGTATGATGAACTAATTTCCACTACTATGATGAACTACTTTCCATTACTATGATGAACTACTTTCCACCGCCATAATGAACTACTGTCCACTGCTATGATGAACTACTTTCCACTACTATGATGAACTACTTTCCACTGCTATGATGAACTACTTTCCACTGCTATGATGAACTACTTTCCACTGCTATGATGAACTACTTTCCACTGCTATAATGAACTACTGTCCACTGTTACGATGAACTACTTTCCACTGCTATGATGAACTACTTTCCACCGCTATAATGAACTACTGTCCACTGTTATCATGAACTACTTTCCACTGCTATGATGAACTACTTTCCACTGCTATGATGAACTACTTTCCACTGCTATGATGAACTACTTTCCACCGCTATAATGAACTACTGTCCACTGTTATGATGAACTACTTTCCACTACTATGATGAATTACTTTCCACTGCTACGATGAACTACTTTCCATTGCTATGATGAACTACTTTCCACTGCTACGATGAACTACTGTCCACTGTTATGATGAACTACTTTCCACTACTATGATGAACTACTTTCCACTGCTACGATGAACTACTTTCCACTGCTATGATGAACTACTTTCCACTGCTACGATGAACTACTGCCCCTTGCTATGATGAATTATTTTTCCACAGCTGTGAGGAACTACGTTCCACTGCTATGATGAACTACTTTCCACTGATATGATGAACTACTTTCCATTGCTATGGTGAATTACTTTCCTCCACTACGATGAATCACTTTCCACTGGCAATAAGAACTACTTCCTACTGCTTTGATGAACTACTTTCTACTGTAACAATGAACAACTTTCTACTGCCATCATGAAATAAGTTCCATTGCTATAATGGAAAATTGTCCTCTGCTTGGTGAACTTCTGTCCCTGCGAATGTTGAGCCACTCCGTGCCGCTAGGAACAACTGTCTTCTACAGCTGTGATAAACTACTTTCCTCTTTTATACTAAAACTCTTTCCTTAGCTTTGATAAACTTTTTAATATCTGCAGAGATTAAAAAGTTTATCAAAGCAAAGGAAAGTACTTTCCAAAGCAACGAAGAGCGACTCTCCATAGCTATGGTGAAATTCTTTTTGTTGCTGTAATGAACTACTTTCTGCAGCTATGATCAACTACTTTCCTCACATGTAATGAACTACTTTCCTTTGATATAATGAACTGCTTTTCATAGCAATGATGAACTTCTTTCGATTGCTATGAACAACTGCTCTACATTGTTATTTTCCACTGCTGTGATGAACTACTTTCCATCGCTTTAATGGGACACTTTTCATTGCTGTCGTAAGGTACTTTCCACTGCTATTATGAAATATATCCAATGCCTTGACGAACTATTTATCATTGCAATGATAACCTACTTTCCACCGTTAAGAACTATGTTTGCATACTATGACCAATTACTTTCCTTCATTCTTCTGATATACTTTTCTTTCCGCTGCTATGATGAACTATTTTTTCTCTGGTATTTTGATTACTATCCGCAACTAAACTGAACAAAATTTACTTGTGGTTAAAAAGTTTCCAAAGAACTGCTTTACACTTTCAAATCTAGTGGTTTCTCACAACTGCAGGAGACATTACGCGACACAACATTCATTTCTTATTTTGAACAACGAATACGTCAAACACATAAATGTGTTGTCTTGTTTTAACGTCGAATCTCAAACACTCAGGATGCTCTGAAAATACTGTGACCAAAACGACTAGGAAAGCTGCTCCAGATTATCAATGTATCAGTCTGACAGATTCAGGAATGAAGGGAGGAGGGAATGGGAGAGGAATTGTAACAGAAAGAAAGAAAAAACAGACCAAACTTTTTTTTTTTACGAATGCCCTGCCGGGAACGTCTAAATTTCCTTCGCAGTTGAATACTTCTTTCAGAACCCAGAAGAGGAACACGTTCATCGCTGGAACCGTTATTGATCAGAACTACATAAGTCATGTCCGTGTACCATAGAAATGTAAAGATACCAGGAGAATGTCCATTGTTGGAAATAACAGAGAAATGGCCAGAACTGGATATGTACCGCAGAACTGGATATGTACCGTTTTTCATCTAGAAACAGAATGAAAATACAGCACTGTGCTAATGATCTGCTCTTTCAGTGCTCCTCGCACCTGTCGGCAGAATGCTGATGACAGAATCGTCTGGCATGCTAAAGAGCATTATTGTGAGGACATTGGGCTGTAATGAGGCACACGGGGCTTGGCACAGTCATCATTTTGTCCCTCTTCGGCACCATTCCCCCCCCCCCCCTCCCCTTCTGCTTTCCTGTTCAACCTGCCGGCACCATTCTGGTTCCTTTTCTCTCCACGAGTTCAGTGCAGTGCGGGTTGGGTGTAGTGTACAGAACTGGTCCTTTTGTCTGTCCTTCATTAGGCCTTCTGTTGTCTGGTCTGGTCATCGTGGTTATGTAACGGTGTGGTGGGGACATGTGTGTGTGTGTGTGTGTGTGTGTGTGTGTGTGTGTGTGTGTGTGTGTGTGTGTGTGTGTGTGTGTGTGTGTGTGTGTGTGTGTGTGTGTGTGTGTGTGTGTGTGTGTGTGTGTGTGTGTGTGTGTGTGTGTGTGTGTGTGTGTGTGTGTGTGTGTGTGTGTGTGTTTAAACTGGACTAATTATAACATAGTATGCTCTGTGTGGAAAACCTGACTTCCAGTGTTCACTGACTTCTTGTTATCCTGCACCCCGGTGGCTTACTCTGGGGCCTGTTCTTTCCTTTTCTGCTCAGTCTTTTTTTGTTTAATTGTTTTTTTCCGTTCGTGGGTAGGGGGCAGAGAGGCGTGCTCCTTCTTGTCTGTATCTGTGTGTGTCTCTTCACGGGAAATGCACCGAACGGCCACTCTGCACGGTATTGATCTCGGCCGTGTGGGTGATCTCCCTTGCTCTCGGACTGCTGGCCAGGGGGGCGCCCCCGGCCCGTGTCTTTGTACAGTTCTGGCTGATCTGGTCACAGCCCTCTGTTTTCTTTGCAGAGTGCCTGCAACGCCTCTCGCCACTCTTTCCCTCCGCTTTAACAGTTCAAGATAAGCGACGATAAGAATGATAATGACGATGATGACGACGACGACGACGATGATGATGATGACGACGACGACGACGATGACAACGAAGATGATGATGATGATGACGATGATGATGATGATGATGATGATGATGATGATGATGATGATGATGATGATAACGACGAAGACAAAGACGAAGACGACGACGATGATGATTATGATGATGACGACTGACGACGACGATGACGACAACGACGACGACGACAATGATGATGATTATAATGATGATGATGATAATGATGTTAACGACAACTACGATGACGACGACAGTGACGACAATGGTGACAACGATGGCGAGGACGACGACGAAGACGACAATGATGATGACGACGACAACAGTGATGACGACGACGACGATGGTGACGACTGTTGACGCAGATGACGACGATGTCAATGACGCTGATGTAGACATCACTGCTAACTTTGTGTGAGAGATGAGCGTGTTGTGGACAACTGTGTGCTTTTGTTTCAGGGGAGACAGTGTTTGTGACCACCAACATGCTGATCAAGAGTATGGGACCATTTCTGAAACAGACATGGTCAGTGGATACACTCTGTGTGTGTGTGTGTGTGTGTGTGTGTGTGTGTGTGTGTGTGTGTGTGTGTGTGTGTGTGTGTGTGTGTTTGCATGTGTGTTTGCATGAGCATTTGTTTGTTCATGAGAGAGAGAGAGAGAGAGAGAGAGAGAGAGAGAGAGAGAGAGAGAGAGAGAGTCTGTGTGTCTCTGTGTGTGTGTGTGTGTCTGTGTGTGTTTTCTCTGAGAACGAGAGAGAGAGAGAGAGAGAGAGAGAGAGAGAGAGGGAGAGGGGGGGGGGGAGGGAGAAAGAGAGACTTTGTATGATCGCGTGAGTGTTTGCGGGAGTGTGTGCGTGCGTGCGTGTGTGTGTGTGTGTGTGTGTGTGTGTGTGTGTGTGTGCGTGCGTGCGCGTGCGCGTGCGCGTGCGCGTTGTGTGTGCTCGCATGTGTGTTTCCATACCAAATCGTATATTTGTTCTGTTTGGGAGCGCACAAAACAAAACCTCAAAGACCTTCGTGTACTATCCTAACTGAACAAAATCTCCACATCTAAGACATCCAGTATTTTTCCCCGTTCAAAACCCA
>JADBJO010001492.1:232500-245000 GCA_016801955.1 Conus betulinus
GATTTTGTGACGTACAGTTGCAGTGTCACAAAAACTGCAGGGTTGAATATACTCTCAGCTCTAAAAAGGGACAGAGGATCAGCAAGCCGCTCATGCAGTTTAGTTTTCCTTTATTCATCTGTATGGTGATACGAAATCAACTTGATTTCATTTTGCTGTGATTCAGACTCAGACTCAGACTTTAATTATCACGAGAACCCTTCAGGGACTACAGACACAGCATGGTATCATGAGGCATCATGATTAATTGATATACCATAATTCATCTGGTACCATATAGGCAGCCATTATCGTCTTTTTAGATTCATGCAATCGTGGATCTGTTTGGCCATATGAATTTGTAGTTCATCGTTGCCAAGCATTTCACGTGGGCATGGTTTTCGCCAGTTTGGGTTCAGGATATCTCTCCTATCTAGAACGGCTGTCCGGAGAACGAGCTTCATTTTCAACCACATCACATGCTTTGGATTTTCTGTCTCTTCTCTCGGAGTGTTCGTGTACCTACCTCTTTCTGTTTGTAGAGCATGAGCACTGACGCGAAGTTTTTTTTCTTAAGATCACGTCTCTGTTGGAAGCTTTTTAACGTTGATTATGTATGGTTCTAGTTGGTAGTTTTCTGCAATTGTGTTGTAAAAGTATGGTATTGAGATGCTTCTCTCTCTCTCTCTCTCTCTGCCTCTCTCTCTCTCTCTCTCTCTCTCTCTCTCTCTCTCTCTCTCTCTCTCTCTCTTGTGTGTGTGTGTGTGTGTGTGTGTGTGTGTGTGTGTGTGTGTGTGTGTGTGTGTGTGTGGTGTGTGTGTGTGTGTGTGTTTTGCTGTTTCCAGAAGAGTATATTAATTTGACTCTACTTTCTTTTTGATGATGTATTTTGTTCTACCAACATCGAGAGTTGATTTTTTTTTCCAGATATGATCCTTTCCTGATTTTATGTTGAACAGCTCAGATAAATTCTAGCATTTGAGTCTTAGGTCATTCAGAAGCATGCAGCTGCATGACTGTATGTGTATACGCCACATTTATTCTCCCATGGCAAGCGCCCCCTCTTTTTTTTCCGGACTTTTTCCGAGACTCTCAGTCCATGTATGTCTTCTGGTCCGAATCTCTATGTTCACTGAATCAGAACACAGAAATCAGCAAATGTCAAATCGCAGTTTGTTTTTGCTCTGCAGGAAAATATGAGAATGAAAGTTTTCTCACATCTGCATTTGTAGCGGACTTTGTGGCAAGATATCACTACCGTGCCATTGTCCTCCAGTTCTTCCGCTCTGTCTCGTTCTCTTCGCCGTTGTCATTTATTGTATTTAGATAAAGGGAAATCACTCAAACCGAAATCCCGTGGTGCGCCTCGAGAGGTCAGTCATGGTATGCAAAATAAGTGATTCAACCTGAGATAAACGACAACGCGGCTGGAAACGAATGGAATCAGAAAAATTTTGTTCTTTCCTTCTCACTTTCAATAAACGACAGTTGAATGAAGTTAGAAATGGTGCTCAGAGGACATTTTTTTTTTTTTTTTTTGGGGGGTGTGGGTGGGGGTGGTGGTGACAAAAAGAGATATAGTTTATAAACCCTTGCCCTGTTGCCTTCTTTGAAAAAGAAATTGTAGGTACTTTTCTGTCTGAACGACTGACTGAAAAACCCGATTTACTGATCAAGTACTCTGTTGATTTATTGGCTGTTTGCTTGATTGCTTTTTTTTTTGTCGGTGTGTCTGGGCAGTCGTATTCCATGCAAGTGTACTTCCGGCAAAGATGGCGTGACGAGCGGCTGCAGTTCAACCTGAGCAATGTCAACGTGACCTATTTCTCACTCAGCAATCGCTTCATGAACCACATCTGGAAGCCGCCCACCTACTTCCTCAACGGCCGCCGCTCCAAGCTCCACAACATCACCGTCCCCCAACCATTTTCGTCCGGATTGAGGCCAACGGAAACATCTACATGTCCAAAAGGTACACCCCCTCGTTGTTGCTGTTGTTGTTGTCGTTGTCGTGTCTTTGATGTTGTTCTTGTGTTCTAGATGTCTTCATCATTGCTTCATGATGTTAATCTTGTTCTTAGTTGCACAACGTAAAACTTCTCGACCGGTTAGTCGGGATTGAGGCTGACAGAATTGTATAAATGTCCATAGGGTACACTGACATTTCACCATTATTGCGTCTTTCATTGCTTCTTTCTTCTTCTTCTTCTTCTTCTTCTTCTTCTTCTTCGTCTTCGTTCTTCTTCTTCTTCCTTCGTCTTCTTCTTCTTCTTCTTCTTCTTCTTCTTCTTCTTCTCCTTCTTTCTTCTTCTTCTTCTCTTTCTTCTCTTCTTCTTTCTTTCTTCCTTCTTTCCTTTCTTCTTCTTCTTCCTTCCTTCTTCCTTCTTCTTCCTTCTTCTTCTTCTTCTTCTTTTCCTTCTTCTTCTTCTTCTTCTTCTTCTTTCACCTTCATTTCTTCTTCTTCTCCTTCACCATCATCATTAGCTCATATCTGCCTCTTCCTTCCTTGTCTTCTCCTTCTTCCTCCTCCTCCTCCTCCTTCCTCTTCTCCCTCTTCCCTTCTTCTTCTTCCTTCTCCCTTCCTCCTCCTCCTTCCTGCTCCTTTTCTTCTTCTTCTTTCTTCTTCTTGCTGTTCTTCTTCCTTCCTTTCATCATCTTCTAGTCCAGTCCTCAAAAGGCCCTCTATTGTCGACTGGGCTGTCCATACAACTGAACTGAACCTGAAAAACTTGTTCTTCCTCTTCCTCTCCTCTGTTGTTGCTGCCGTCCTCCCTCTTCTCTCTCTCTCTTTCTCTCTCTCTCTCTCTCTCTCTCTCTCTCTTCTCTCTCTCTCTCTCTCTCTCTCTCTGTCTCTCTCTGTCCTCTCTCTCTGGTCTCTCTCTCTCTCTGTCTCTCTCTCCTCTCTCTCTCTCTCTCCTCTCTCCTCCCTCTCTCCTCTCCTCCTCTCCCTTCTCTCGTCTCTCTCTCCTCTCTCTCTCTCTTCTCTCTCTCGTCCTCTTCTTTCTCTTCTCTCTCTCTCCCCCCACCCTCTCTCTCTCCCCCTTGACCATCTCCTCCAGTGAATGTGTGTGAAGCCAGTGCCATAGAGTGGAGAGCAGAGGGTGGACGGACACAGCTCGAACTAGACAAACACAGGAGGCGGTCACAAAGGGGAGGGAAGAATAGCTGACACTCCAACCATGTCATGGAGGCAATCATTGCATCTTCGATCAATCCTTTCTCGTTAAGGGGGATCCTCTTAACATTCCCCTTTTCCTCCCTCCATCACTCTAGGCTCTTTTTCTTTTCTCATACTGAGCTGATTCAGCTCGTAAATGTAAGGAGGGGGGGAGGAGGAGGAGGAGGAGGAGGAGGACACAGCAGGATGATGATGATGATGATGATGATGATGATGATGATGATGATGATGATGATGATGATGATGAAAGAACAACAGGAGATGACACTAACTGCAAAACTGTTTTTTCACTCCCTTATTTTGCTGATCTTGAAAAAGAATCTTTATATTAGAAAAATTTCAAAACCAGTGATTGTCCTTTTTCGCAAAGCGTCTTAAAAATTGGGATGATCAATAAATATTTTTTTTTAATTTGAAGGTTGTGGATGACATTAGCCTTCCCTTCAGTCTCAGAGTGTGTCTATAATGCAGAATCCTCGCCTTCAAAGTCTTGTTTTAAATCATGAATTGGTATGTGCAAGGCACGCTTGAAGGAGGAAGGCGCAGAGGCAGGCAGAGAAAGAGCTGGTCGGAAAACATAATAGAATGGACAAACCTCAGGCTGCCAGAACTCGTGCGAGAAGCAAAGGACAGGCCGCGATGGAAAAGACGATTGGTGGAGTCGTCCCTCATGTCCCCCCTATGACCGCTTAGGTCACGGCAATGATGAGAAAGTCATGGTATTTCTGGTGGAAGCCTCATCCTGTACAGGCCACATGATGACTGACTGTGTGTCCAGGGGAGGGTGGATGCCCCCACAACTTATCAGAATGAAGTATTACCTTATTCCCCCGGACAATAGACACAAACAAATAACAGAGCAAAACACGATGCTTTTCGGCCTCTTTGGTCTTCTAGAGGCAAGACAAGCAATATTCAGGACAACGAAAACGAAGAGCGAGCGAAATTACTTATCTTCCCAAATCGGGCGCACAGTGGACGTTGAATGAAAGCGAGGCTGCTGGGAAGGAGACAATGCGAGTTAAGATAATAGTGATGATCATAACAATACTGGAACCAATAACAATGATAATGATGAAATATTTTTTCTTAGAATAAATGAATGATAAAGAATGGATTACTATCACTTTCATGTAGCATTAATGGTGGCTATACAGACAGAAGGGGAGAAAGCGGAGGGGTTAGAGGATTGTCGAACAACATGGTTGTAGTGGCAACAGTGTTTGTGGTGATGAAGATGGTGATGATAATGGTAATGATGATTTGATGATGATGATAACAACAACAATAGTAATGATGATAATAATAATAATGATGATGATGATGATGATGATAACAACAACAGTAATGATAACAATAATAATGATGTTGATGATGATGATGATGATAATGATAATGAATAGTAATACTAATGGTAATAGTAGTAGTAATAGTTCTACTGAAATCCACCTGCAGTGCCTCGCTTTCCAACTGACAACGAGAGGGTTATGGGTGTACTATCTACACTGTGGTGTAGTTGGTTGGTTTGTAAATATACTACCTAAACTGTGCTGTAACTGAGCGGCTTGAAGGTATCCTATCTAAAATGTGATGAAATTGAGAAATTAGCGGGTGTCGTAACTAAATTTTGTGATGATATTTTACATTTATGCTATCTGAACAGAACTGAAAAATGAGAGGTTCGTAGGCTTACTATACAAACTAGAATAAAACTAGGAAATTAGCAGGTTTACTTTCTAAACGTTGTAATGAAATTAAGAGGTCTATAAGTATACTCTCCAAACAGAGATGAAAATGATAAGTTCGTAAACGTAACACCTGGATAGTCATGAATTGGAAAGATTTATAGGCATGGTACATGAACTTTGATGCAATTGGTAGATTTGTGTGTACACAATCTAAGCAGTAAAAACAAACTGACGAGTTTATATGTATAGTATATTAACAATTATAAAATCGAGGGTCTTGTATGAATTCTATTTAAACAGTTATATAAATGAGTGGTTGTAGCTACGCTATCAGATCACTTATTCAATGGAGTACTTTGGATGTACATTATCTGAACGGTTATCAGATTGAGATATTGAGATCTGTGAATTCCTATCTACAGGCGCTATTAAACTGGGGTGGATTGTCGAATTACTATCTACACTATCATAAGATTGGGAGACCTGTATAACTGCTGCATAAGCAATATTCAAATAGGTTATGTGCAGGTTACCCTCTAAAAGTTGTTTGATCAGGGGGTATGTAGAATTACCATCTTAACACCTGTAATTTTAGATCTTGTAGGTTTGCTACCTATGCAGGTAGTAAGATAAACTAGTTTGTGTGTGTTTACCGTCTGAGAGGCATTCAATTAGGAGGTCTGTACAATGGCTGTCTAAACAGTTATGATTCAGGAGCTCTGGACATTTACTTCCTAAACAGTTAATAGATTGGCAAGTCTGTAGATTTATTATTTCAAACACGTATTAACTTGGTAGACTAAGTGTGTTAAATAACTAACATGTATTAAATCAGGTGTGTGTGTAGAATAACTAGTTAAATAAATTCTTGATTGAAGGGATCTGTGGAATTGATATATAAACAGCAATTGAATTAGGAAGTATGTGAAATGATTGCATGAACAGTTATTCAATGGCGAAGTGAGTAGATGTTCCGCCTGGACAGTTATTGTATGGGCGTATCTGTACAACCACAATAGATTTGCAAAATTACTATCAGAACAGTTATTAGATTGCAAGGTCTGAGGAATTACTATCTAAAAAGTTACTAACATGGAAGTTCTGTGTGTTCACTACCTAAAGTGTTCTAAGTTAGGTGTGTAAAATAATCGTCTAAGCAGTGATTAATTGGGTGATCTGCCGGCTTACCATTTAACTAGTTACGGTGGTTGGAGGCCCATAGAATTCGTATTTAAAGGGTGACTTGTAGTAGAACATATGAAAGTCTGCTGTCTAAAAAGCTATTCAATAATGAGGTATTCAAGCTTATTGGCAAATTATTGTTTAAATCGGGGCTGCAAGTTGGACTATCTAAACAATTACTAATATGGTAGGTGTGACAACTTTACCTTGCAAAACATTGAACGTTATTTAAAGAGAGAGAGAGAGAGAGAGAGAGAGGAGAGAGAGAGAGAGAGAGAGAGGGGGGGGGGGGGGGGGGGGGGGGGGGGTGAAAACCAGCGGATGTGTTGATGAGATCAGAATGATGAGATGAAGAAGTGTTGAGAAGATGGATCACGTGGGATCGCGGGCAGTGAACACAGATTCCCCAGAAAAGTGGACGTGAACAACGTTCTTGAGCATGCCAAACAAAACACTTCAGCTCACACTCGGATTTTTTTTTCCCTTTCTTTCTTTTTTTTTTTTATTTCTTTCTACTTGGGTTCTTGTGATATAATGACACTTGGCGATCTCCGCCGGGAGTGGTAATGTGTGTTGTCGGTATCAGCCATCGTCGCCATGCCCACCGCCCCAGACAGCAGCAGTTGTCTGCGTGTCGATAGTATCGGCACCCTCCTGTCTTGCGGGGGAATCCTGGGCTCCCCCCACATTGAAAGACTCTTATGTCGTCTGCTTGGCTTGTGTGTGTGGGGAAAATGGAGTGTCACACACGGCCGCCTCTTCGTTTCCTTTATCTGTGTGGAGTCTGTCAGATCCTTCCTCGGGATTTACAGAGGATACTGGCCAGCCCCCTCACCCACCCACCCCCCCCTGTCTGCTTGTCTGTGTCTGTCTGTCTCTCTCTCCCCCCGCCCCCCCCCCCCCTCCCCCCACACCTCCCTATAGCTTTGTGGTGTTTCGAAAGGGAGGTTATTTGGCGGCGAGGGAAAGATATACGATGGACTCGTTATACCTGTGCTAAATGTGTGTAAATACTTGGGGATCTACTTTTCTACGCGCCTAAGTTGTACCGTTGCTTGTAAAGACCTTGCATGTCGGGCAAAGAATGCTTTGATGTGCGTAATGAAAAGATTGTATGCTTTGAATAACCATTCGCTAGAATTATTCTTAGAAATATTTTATTCCCAGATTCAGCCAATTTGGATGTATGGGGCTGAAATTTGGGGTTTAGATAATGCCGTTGTTCAATGTGAGGCGGTGCAATTGCAATTATTTGCCTTGAAGAAGTTTCTGGGTCTTGACAGGCGTATCTCTAATGATTTGGTGTATGGAGAGTCCAATAGGTATCCCCTGCACATTAGTTCAGCCATTAGATGTCTGCGGTATTGGTTAAAGCTTTTACACTTGGATCATGGTAGACTGCTTCATAAGTCATGAAAAATTGTTCCTATTGGATGTAAAGGAGAAACGACAGGGTTTCATATATGCGTTTGTTTCTGCGTAAGCACGGATTTGGGGATGTTTAGCTGACTCGGGATATTGGAAGTCAAAATCAGTTTATTCATTTTTTTTTTTCGATTAAGGGTAATTGACTGTAATGGCAAATGTGGGATGACCAAATCAAAACTAGCGAACGGTATTATTTCTACAAAAATTGTTCTAGTTTTCAAATGTATTCAGCCTGATCTAAAATTCGATTTGGATTTGCGTTTTAAAAGATAAATTGCTAAATTTAGAGTTGATGTTTCTGAAATAAGGACTCATTACTTAGATACAGACAACATAGATAAAATGACTTGGTATGTCCATTGTGTAATCAAGGTAAGGGAAATGAAATAAACTTTATGTTCCTTTGCCCAACTTTGGAAGAAATTCGCCAAACATTTATCCCACAGAAATATTACAGGCGCCCATGTATGTTTCGTTTACTGTTACTACTTAGCTCTAACAGTTATAAGGTTGTATGGACTTTAGGTATGTTTTTTTGTTTAAGGCGTCTAAGATCATTGAAAGAATGACGTCTTAGTTGATATTCTTATTGGTATGATTGTTCCTTTTTTTTCCTGACTTATGATTTGTTACTTGCGTATGATGTGAATAATTGTGCCCATTCCCTTTCAAATCGACCAGTGGCCTTGCTGAATAAAGATCTGAAGTGTTAAGTCTAAAGCCTGAAGTCTCTCTCTCTCTCTCTGTCTCTCTCTCTCTCTCTCTCTCTCTATATATATATATATATATATATATATTTGTTAAAAATTGGATGGTAAAAGGAAGTTTTATAAATCGACAGCTCTGTTTCGAGCTGTTTGCGCTGGCTCTCGTCGATAGCCAGCGCTAAAAACAGGCTGGTCGATTTTAAAATCGACAGCTCTTTCGACCGTCCTATCGTTAACAGCCAGCGCTCGAAACAGAGCTGTCGATTTTAAGAATTTTATTAGATCCTTTTAGTGGTATTCTTGCTCCCCAAGGGGTCGATATTTAAGAATTTTATATATATATATATATATATATATATATATATAATGCTGAACAATTAAGTAGTGGGGGAAAACAAGTACAGGTTAACAATTCTTCCATCATTATAGTAATGATTTCGCAAAAATTGGAAATTGAGAGGGAAAAAAAAATTTGAACATGAAATAAATGGGAAAATGTATATCAAAAATATGAAAACCCCTTCACTAGCTGCATGAAGAAACTATCGCAATCCCTCCCGAAGACAGATCTATATGTGTCGCCTGCTCCGAGGCCTTTCGTCCGCTGGATCGGACTCATCAGGGAGACACGGCTGATTGTGTCTGTGCTCTTGGCGTCAGATAGAGAGACACACCACAGTCCATAATCTCTGTGTGTTCCGACCGCCAAGGGTTCGAAAAAGAATGCAACAGCACCCCCAAAGCAGCCAGCGAAAGGTAATAGAATTAAACAAAACGAAAGTTTGGAGAGGAAAAAAGTTGTTGAAAACTAAAAACATTACGCAAACAGGATAAAATGTAAGGGACAATCTTTGAGCCTATGCTTGAGGATACATATATATATATTGCAGTCATTGCAACACCAAGCTGCTCTGTAAGTTGCTGGAATGGTGCTCGGTACCTATCCTTGGAATTATTAGTTTATTGTATATATATATATATATATATATATATATATATATATATATATGTGTGTGTGTGTGTGTGTGTGTGTGTGTGTGTGTGTGTGTGTGTGTGTGTGTGTGTGTGTTGTGTGTGTGTGTAGTGCTCAGTTACTTATCCATGGAATTTATTAGTTTCTTTCCCCCTCCCTCCTCCCTCTCCTCTCTCTCTCTCTCTCTCTCTCTCTCTCTCTCTCTCTCTCTCTCTCTCTCTGCTTTGTCTTCATCTGATGCCAGTTGTAGGAGCTGTTCAGGAAAGTCTGGAGCACTCACAGATGTGTGGGGAAGACACGTAGCCTCCGTCTTCTAAACGTTGTGTTGTGAAAGATATGCATTTTTCTGCGATCACGATTCACAGTTTTTTTGTTCGATCTTATTTCAGATCGGATACACTCGGCATACTGTCAGCAGAAATGCTCTTAAACTGGCAAACATGGACCTCTCTCTCTCTCTCTCTCTCTCTCTCTCTCTCTCTCTCTCTCTCTCTCTGCTCCACATCCTCTTTGCCTTTCTCCTCCGCATTCTCCTCTTGAGTCTGTCCCACGTACTGTGCGTGTGGCGCTGGTCCATAGTGTGGAGAGCAGAGAGAACTGAACATAGCCAGGCCAACACAGAGGACACAAGAGAGTTTAGAGCAGAGAACTGAACACAGCCAGGCCAACACAGAGAACACAAAGGGGGAGGGTTCATAGTGTGGAGAGCAGGGAACTGAACAGAGCCAAGCCAACACAGAGAACACAAAGGGGGCAGGGTTCATAGTGTGGAGAGCAGAGAACTGAACACAGCCAGGCCAACACAGAGGACACAAAGGGGCAGGGTTCATAGTGTGGAGAGCAGAGAACTGAACACAGCCAGGCCAACACAGAGGACACAAAGGGAAGGGTTCATAGTGTGGAGAGCAGGGAACTGAACACAGCCAGGCCAACACAGAGGACACAAAGGGGCAGGGTTCATAGTGTGGAGAGCAGAGAACTGAACAGAGCCAGCCAACACAGAGGACACAAAGGGGAGGGTTCATAGTGTGGAGAGCAGGAACTGAACACAGCCAGGCCAACACAGGACACAAAGGGGCAGGGTTCATAGTGTGGAGAGCAGAGAACTGAACACAGCCAGGCCAACACAGAGGACACAAAGGGGCAGGGTTCATAGTGTGGAGAGAGCAGAGAACTGAACACAGCCAGGCCAACACAGAGGACACAAATAGTTTAGAGCAGAGAACTGAACACAGCCAGGCCAACACAGAGAACACAAAGGGGGAGGGACACAAAGAGTTTAGAGCGGAGAACTGAACACAGCCAGGCCAACACAGACGACTGACACAAAGGGGGAGGGTCCATAGTGTGGAGAGCAGACAACTGAACACAGCCAGGCCAACACAGAGGACACAAAGAGTTTAGAGCAGAGAACTGAACACAGCCAGGCCAACACAGAGAACACAAAGGGGAGAGGACACAAAGAGTTTAGAGCAGAGAACTGAACACAGCCAGGCCAGCACAGAGAACACAAAGGGGGAGGGACACAAAGAGTTTAGAGCAGAGAACTGAACACAGCCAGGCCAACACAGAGGACAGACACAAAGGGGGAGAGTCCGTTGTGTGGAAAGCAAAGAACTGAACATAGCTAGGCCAACAGAGGACAGACACAAACAAGGGAGGGATGGGGGAAGAAGTGCTGGCACCATCTATGTCACGGAGGCAGTCATTGCACCTTGGATCAATCGTTTCTCGATGAGGGGTTCCTCTGAACATTCCAGTTTCTTCTTCATTTCTTTGGAGTGTTCTTTTCTCATGATCACGAGTTCGTAAATGGAGGTGGGGGAGGAGGCGAGGGAGAGGGCAGCAAGGAGGTCTAAAATGATATAGGAGAATTACAGGAAGAGAGGAATCTTGTTGAATTTTTCTCGAACCATTTTGATTATTCCCTCATTTCACTTGTCTTGAAAATAAAGATTTTCATTTCAATATCAAATGATGGTAAATATGATTTTTACACAGAACGGCTCCTAAAATTCAAGACATTTGAAAAACTTCTTCAAAGATGTGTGCAAGCTTTGAATACTATAAACGATCCTCTCATTCACGGAATCTATTTTTTTTATGTATAGTGAACAGCCTGAATGCATTTTACGGCAGATTTAAGATTGTAATTTGCTTCTTCGTTGTAAAATACAAACGGTAACAGTCTTTAAAACTGAAGAATGACAAGGACCAACAAAGTCGTCAGTTTTTGTTTTTTTTGTTTTGTTTTGTTTTTTTTGGTTCTGGATTTATTTCGAGGCTCAACTCAAAACAAAACACCGGCTGTTTCTTTGTCTTTTCATTTTTATTTCCAAAAACAATCTTCATGATTTCAATTTAAAGGTTGCTTAAAATTCTCGTAGAAAATTCATTCGATATGTTTAAACTAAAACCGAAATGTATCAAACTACACCGTGCAGGGCTTAGAAGAATTGATTGAAGACCAGCATCTATGGGTAAAAATAATCAAGTACTTTAAGGTATCACAGTTATGCAAACTCAAAATAATCTGTAATTGAAATATGTCTTCTATTATTTGACTGTAGAGATCATAGTCCTGCCTGTCCTATATGGTACAAAACCGCACGAAAATTTCCAAGCTTAAACGTGAGATCATATTCTGCAGAAGTTTAAAGAAAGATATGTCTTCCATACAGCCCGAATACAAATTATATAATAGCTTTTATAAATGCATAAAGAAAAATAATTTCACTGAAAATCTATCTATAGACTTCGAAAAAACATCCAACGTACTCAATCATTCTCTGGTATTAGGCGTACCTAAATTTGAGTTTTCTGAATAAACTCCAAAATGTACAAAATCTCGTGCCATATTTTCTATGCCATATTAACAGTAATTGTTTGATTCAAAAGGTCCAAATTTGTATTTGTCAAACATGGAGTACAACAGGAATAGGTTCTGTAATATCATGTCGATGGCTTAATTTGTTAGTGGTTTAGTGTGTTGTTAAACGTAAAGGCTAAATATTTGCAGACCATCCGTCACCACAGTCATGTGATTCGTATTCTTTACTTGTTTCGTTTCGTTTTTGCTGTGTAATCAAGGAATTTTTTTTTAATCGGGTTACCAGCAATTTGAAAAGTATGAAAACCACACAATCAGGTTACCAACAATTATGTAAAGTATGAAAACAACACATCAATACAGGAAAAATCTGGAGAATTATCCGATGGATAGCCTACAATTCTTCTAGTCGCTTTTGGAATGGCATTGTTAGTCTGTGCTTTGCATGTACATGCGTTTGTGGACACTTGTGTATATGCTCATGTGTTTGTGTATGTCTTACAAGTAATACGGGTAGAATGTTATCTGCATGTGG
>JADBJO010001492.1:255000-297500 GCA_016801955.1 Conus betulinus
CTGCACCCAGGGTACAGGTCGGATGGGGCTGGGAAAGAACGATAAGTTTCTGACTCAGCGATAGATGTGCAGGAGTACGTCTCTTCTCGCAACAAAGTCAAAGTCTATGGAGACAAATTGGTGTCACCTCTAGCAACAAGGTGACACGTCTATGTAAAGAGACACATGGCATCTCCTTTGGCAGTCTCTCTTCCTCTTCTCTCATCATTCCCTTCTTTTAATCTCTTGTCTTGTTTCATTGCTATTTGACACAAAAACAATGCACCCATTCGATCTCTGATGGAAAACCCCTGAATAACATAAGACACTTGAGTTTCATTTCTTTACTTTTTTTTTTTTTACTTTCTCTGCTGAATTGTTTGACCTGATGTGTAACCTGAAATCTCTCAACATTTTACACAGAAATAGAAGATGAGAAATACGGGTAAGAAGAAATAAAGAGACCGACCAGGAGAGAAATAAAGAATAGAAGTAGGAGACGAGAGGGGAGGGGATAAGGAGTGGGGAGGGAGTGTGTGTGTGTGGGGGGGGGGGGGTAAGAAGGGAAGGTGTACGAAAAAGTAGAACAACTGACAGACCGACTAAGAAACAAAACGAACTCGACATGAGATTAATGACCAGGGTTTTTTAAAAAATGCAATTTACTTTTCAGCTAAACTGCGCCTTGCTGTTAAAGTTATAGATACAACATCAAGAGAAATGGATGGATTGTAAGTGGGGGGGGGGGGGGGGGGGGGGGGGGAGAGGGAGAGAGGCAGGGGACAGGCAGACAGACAGACAGAGTGACTGACTGACAGACAGACAGACACACATGAGACAGACAGAGACAGACAGACAGTCAAACACACAGTCAGACAGACAGACAGACAAGACGAAGGGAAGGGGGGTTGTGTGGTTGAGAGGGCGGGAGAGATTAATCGATCAGATCAAGTATTGCTCTGTCTGCTCTGTACAGACCTGCAGCCGTCTTTTTCTCCCCTCACTGCTGTAAATCGTCACTGGATCTTCAGCCAGGTCCGGAAGAGAGGAATAGCCTCCAGTGACGTTTGAATTACCACCCCAAGCACCACATGCCCCAACCCACCCCACCCCACCCCCACCCCCACCCCACCCCCAACCCACCACGCACTCCTTCCCACCCCCAAATCCGCCGATTTCTTTTCTCTCTCTCCTCAAATCGCTCTCTCTCTCTCTCTCTTCTCTCTCTCTCTCTCTCTCTCTTTTTTTTTTTTAAAACCCAGTCAGAGAATAAGAGAGAGATGGGGGAGGGGATAGAGAGTGACTGAGAGAGAGACACAGGGACAGACAGAGGGAAAGACAGACAGACAGACAGAAAAAGAGACAGAGAGAGGCAGAACGGAGAGACAGAGAGAGAGACAGGGACATGAAGACAGACAGGTAGGTAGCCAGATAGACAGGGAGGCAGTCGGAGAGAGAGAGAGGAGAGGGTGAGAGAGAGAGAGAGAGAGAGAGAGAGAGAGAGAGAGAGTGGTGACGGGAAATGCATGTGGAGAGGGTGGCATGAAGGATAGAGAGGGGGGGGGGGGGGGGGGGGCAGAAATGGGGAATACAGAAGGAGGGAGTGGGAGGAGAGGTAGGGGGATGGAAGCGGTGGGGTGATGAGGGGGGGGGGGGGGGGGGGGGTGGTGATTGAAACCATTGTCAGGACAGGAGCCATGTGTGAGGAGGAGTGTGTGAACAGGAGAGAGCTGGAAGGGGTCGGGTGGTGGACTGGGTGGGTGGATGGGGGTCTTTTAGGTTCTCTCGATGTTCAGTGGATACAGAGGAAAAGACCAGGTTAAAGAAAAAGCCTTTAATCATTGCTTGGGCTCCCCCGAGCCCGGCTGGGACAGTGAAAATACCGTCTGCTGTCAGGACCTCTGAGAGAGAGAGGAGAGGGAGAGAGAGAGAGAGAGAGAGAGAGAGAGAGAGAGAGAGAGAGAGAGAGAGAGAGAGAGAGAGAGGGGGGGGGGATTTTATTAAAGGTAGAACTACTGGCTTAAGTTAGCCAATTTTCATACTCGCCCTCACTGATCTGCTTAAATAGCACTATGTGCTACTACACAAACATAGTAGATAGATAGATCGATAGATAGATAGAAGACAGACAGACAGACAGAGACAGACAGACAGACAGACAGACAGATAGATAGATAGAGAGAGATGGTGGATGGATAGATGGATGGATGGTTGGATAGAGAGATAGATGAATAGACGAATGGATGGATGAATAGGTAGATAGATAAATAGAGATATGGCGATAAAGAGATAGGACATAGATAGATATATAGGGAGCACCAACACAGTCAGCTGTGTCTCACTGATGAGTCTGAATCAGCGGACGAAAGGCCTCTGAGCAGGCAGTATGAATGGTTCTGTTTCCAAGATGGGTCTCGGATAGTCTCCATATGAAGGATTATACATTTAAAATATAACGCTCGAGACGGAATATTTTCATACACGTTTTCTTTCTCGTACCCTTCTCGCCCCCCCCCCCCCCCTTCCCCTCCCCTTTCCCCCCCTTTTAAAAAAAAATCTCTGACAAGAGAGAATGATGATGATGATGATGATGATGATGATGATGATGATGAGAAAACACAATAATTTTTATCATTGCGTTAAACTTAACAAGCCCATTCACAAGACTGGGAGACGATGCGGGTGGGGGACTGTACAGACACAAAAATCAATCGTCAATAAACATCAATACAATACAACAAAGTTCGTCGCGCTTGGATCCCAGATCACGGACTTGTATAGACCACTAAATACAATGATAACACAGGTGACTGTCAATCGGATTTTCCAGATGTTCATCAGTTACAACAGTGCCCTAATCACCAAGGATTGTCAGGATTTCGGCTTTCCACTTCTTGCTGCTTGTGTAGTGCTGCCTTCCACCTCTTCCTGCAGTTCCGACAGGCGATCGTTCATGTTCCTTACCGTTTCTTCCAAGCTCGCCATTAGGCCTGAGATTGTGATGATTTCAAAACATGGGGCGCTTGTGCTGTATCACACTGATTTGCTGCTGCAACAAATGTTTGAATTACTTGTTGCGTAGATTCATTTTCTCAAAATGCACCACAGTCATCACCATCGTCTTCGTTAACACATAGCCATTTAACATCTGTGTCAGACAGTAGGTCTAAATTGGAAAATCACTGTCACTGATTCACCGTCTGTGTTGTGAGCTGGGGGTGCCCTAATCACCAAGGATTGTCAGGATTTCGGCTTTCCACTTCTTTGCTGCTTGCAGTGCTGCCTTCCACCTCTTCTTGCAGTTCCGACAGGCGATCGTTCATGTTCCTTACCGTTTCTTCCAAGCTCGCCATTAGGCCTGAGATTGTGATGATTTCAAACATGGGGCGCTTATGCTGTATCACACTGATTTGCTGCTGCAACAAATGTTTGAATTACTTGTTGCGTAGATTCATTTTCTCAAAATGCACCACAGTCATCACCATCGTCTTCGTTAAAACATAGCCTTTTAACATCTGTGTCAGACAGTAGGTCTAAATTGGAAATCACTGTCACTGATTCACCGTCTGTGTTGTGAGCTGGGGGTTGCGTGACAGGTGAACGGTCGGACATTGTTGTCAGCCTGAGAATCACCACGGTCTCATTTTCACTGCCTTCAGTTTGAATGCGACAAAGTCATATCGCACAAGCGGCGGCATTTAGCATATTTTCTAAATTCGCGGGAAGAGCTTTAACGAGCATTTTTACACGCTTTCATGTGAAAGCGAGCAAAATTTTATCGGAGATGTGAAAAAGTTCGTCTTGCTGGCAACCAGACAAGGGAAGTCCTGCCGAGAGAGAGAGAGAGAGAGAGAGAGAGAGAGAGAGAGAGGGGGGGGGAGGGAGGGAGGGAGGGAGGGAGAGGAAGGAGGGAGGGAGGGAGAGTAACTTTGATCATCCTCCCCAATACCCTGAGGAGGATGTGGGAGGGGAGGGGGTTCAGAGGACAGACCAGTGGTCCAGATTGCTCACAGACATTTCTATCCTCCCCGAGAGACAGTGACACCACACACTGATCCCACTGTCCCCGACACTGACTGTTTCCAACGAATGAACAGGTCGACTGCTACCAAACGTATTTCTTAGGATTTAACTGTTGTTTTATTTATGCGATTCTCTCCCTTCCTCTGTATGATCACATAAGTGTGTTTCATTTAACTGACTTTAACGAACGGTATTCTGATTTTCATTGTCCTGTTTCTGCATCTGGCTTTCGATGACTTGAATGAAAAACTAGTGTTTCGGAATCTGTTTTGCCTTCCCATGGTACCTGTGTTCCTGTTAGAAAAAACAAAATGAAAAAAAAAGATGTGGTGTAAATTTAGTTAGCAAAAGCTATGTAGAAGGACAAAAGTCTATTCAAACAAAAACCGAAACTTTTTAACAAAGCACTTACTGGCTTAGTCACCACGATGAAATCTGTTTTCCAGCGACAGATCTATGCAATCTTACTTAGCTGGAACGTGTTCATGAGGGGTGTACCAACTTAACAAGAAAAAGATACACCCGGTGGTGCAGCGGGACCCAGAGAAGTACTGCCCTCGACTGTCGAACAAACCAGCCAGGAGCAGTCCTGCACCATTCTTTGAAGTCTGCGCAGTGTGCGACATAAGGTGCGGCACGCACAGAGCATTCCAGTCAAGGGTATGCTCCCTGACAGATTGTGATGCGCGATGGACACTAGACGCATACAGCAGGACTCCACAGAAAGTTCCTATGGATACACCATTCCGTATTTGACGATTACAGAGCCACCGGCAAAAGACGCCACAGCCAAGCGAACCGCTGCGCTCATCCTGCAGCCCCACTAGCTGCTGTTTCGTTGACAGTTGAAGCCAGCACAACTCCAGACACAGCCAAGCTTTCGCCACACGGTCTTACGTGCCCTCTAAAGAGGATTCCAGACTGCTGACTTTCACACTATCAACAGCACTCCCTGTGGTCGGTCAGTGGGTCTTTCCTCACCATCACTGGGCTCCGCAGTTACGAAAACAGGCTGATGCACTCATTGGGACGCTTACGTGGGTGTGTTCTTGTGTCGAGTCCAGTGGCCGTCATACGACGGCATCTGCCAGGGAGCAGTTATGTCCCTTGACGTCTTAAAGGATTGTCCTATGAGTGCCTGCGCCTCATGTCAAACAACGCAGGCTTCCAAGTGGGGTGGTGCTGAATTGATCTGTCGTGCTGATTCGTCCGTTGAACGCAGCGCGCTTCTAAGGTCCTTTGGGACATTTGGATGCATGTTTTTCTTCGCGATGATTTGAATGAAGCTGATATTTCTGATCCTGTTTTGCTTTTGGAAGTTACCTGTGGTCCCATGAGGAAACAAAAACGATGCTGTGTAAATATTGCGAGGAAAAACTATGAAGAACGATGAAATGAGTGACCAAGCGAAATTGAAACTTTCAACAAAACGCTTTCCCGTTTTCTTGGTGTTTTGTTTTATAATAGTGCAAATTTCAAATAAGCTAAGAAACTTTCATGTCACACACACATGCGCGCGCGCATACTCGAACATATGTGCACACACACACACACACACACACACACACACACACACACACACACACACACACACACACACACACACACACACACACACACGCTCGCGCGCGCGCGCGCGCAGAGGTCACACATACATATATGTACATACATGCGTGCGTGCATGCATATATTCAGTAACATATACACATAGATACACACATGCATGCACGCATACATACAACCAACCAATCAACCAACCGACCAAACATACATGCATACGTGCATACATACATACATACATACATACATTCAGAGAGAGAGAGAGAGAGATAGACAGACAGACAGAGACAGACCCACAGACAGACAAACAGAGACAGAGACAGTGTGTGAGCGAGAAGTAAACGCTGGCCACCTCCACCTCCACTCTCCACTCTCGGAGTGAACGACCACACACACACATGCAGGGGTGACGACCATCCTCAACCTGGTGGCGGTGGGCATGACGGTGCGGGAGGGGCTACCCGGGGGTGCCCTATGCCACGGCGCTGGACGTCTTCCAGTACATGTGCCTGGTGTACGCCATCGCCGCGCTCATCGAGTACGCCGCCGTCAACTACTTCACCAAGCTCATGCCCAAGGAGGGCGGGATGGAGGAGGACGAGGAGGAGGCGGGCAGGAAGGAGGTGGGTGGAGAGCGAAAAGGGTGTGTGTGTGTGTGTGTGTGTGTGTGGTGGCGGTGGTGGTGGTGGTGGTGGTGGGGGTTAGCGGTGGTGGAGGTGAAGTGTGTGTGTGTGTGTGTGTGTGTGTGTGTGTGTGTGTGTGTGTGTGTGTGTGTGTGTGTGTGTGTGTGTTGTGTGTGTGTGTGTGTGTGTGTGCGCGTGTGTGTGGTGTGTGTGTGTGGTGTGTGTGTTGTGTGTGTGTGTGTGTGTGTGTGTGTGTGTGTGTGTGTGTGACCGTCTATGTGTTTTATGCGCATACGTAATAAGGCGCAAAACGGACAAAGGTTAATGTCTTGGGTCTGTAGAGTGGATAAAGGAGAGAGAGAGAGAGAGAGAGAGAGAGAGAGAGAGAGAGAGAGAGAGAGAGAGAGAGAGAGAGAGAGAGAGAGTACGAATAATTCATTTAGATTAAGGTCAGAGAGCCCATACTGAAAGGGTTGCATTCGAAACTGACCAAAAAACAAAAACATAACATTGTCACGAGACAGGGAGGGAGGTAAAGAAAAAAGGCGAGAGCCGAGAGCCGACAAATTCGGTCCATTTCACCATTCTTCACTTTCATATGGAGTGAAACATGGTGATTCTTGTCCTCTCTCCTTCTCCCTGAATGGTTGAAAAACTATACAATATTAAACAGGAAGAGGGAAGGGAGACGGAGGGAGAATTTTCTCCTTTTTTTTTTTTCATCCTTTTATTTAGCATCCCCCCCCCCCCCCCACCCTACCCCTATTATCAATGTCCGAAACCCTTGTAGCACCGTATTGCGTTACAAGACAATAGTTAATGATTGATGCACGTTGATTTCAAATTGAAGTCTTAAAATGAAAGTTTCCTTGTCTGAATTGTGAAAATATTATGTGAACAGCTATTCAAGAGAAACAGAACCTTCGATGCAAGGTGGCAAAATGAAACAAAATAAATATACAAATAATTCTTCACTTTTCTCCCCATTAACTTCCCCCCTCCTTTGTGACCCTCACGTTCTCCCCCACCCCTCCCCCTCCCCCCGCTCTGTCATTCCCTATCCCCCACTCCCCACCCCCCCACCCCCCCCACCCGCCCGTCCCTTGGCTCCCGCTCACTCCTCCCTTGGCCTTGCAGAGCGCGGTGCCAGGACACGGTGCCAGTGATGGACACGGACCTGGACAGGGGGCGGGAGAGGGAGACGTTGCTGGACAGCCGGTTCCACGTCATCGAGGGGGACACCTCCTCCCCCTCCACCCCTTGCTACAAGCTCTTCTGGAGATGTCTGGTCGGGAACTTCACCTACCGCATGTCGGTCAGTGAGTTTGACTGCTTGCGGGGGAGAGGAGAGAGAGAGAGAGAGAGAGAGAGAGCTGAGAGAGAGAGAGAGAGAGCAGACAGACAGACAGACAGACAGACAGACAGACAGACAGACAGACAGACAGAGGGAGGGGGTGGAGGGAAGGAGGGAGAGGAGAGGGGAGAGAGGGGAGAGAGAGTATGGGGGGAGAGAGAGGGGGAGAGGAGAGAGAGAGTGAGAGAGAGATAAAAAAGGAAGAAGATAAAGAAGAAGGCCGAGGAGAGAGAAGAGAGAGAGAGAGGGACAGAGAGAGAGAGAGAGAGAGAGAGAGAGAGAGAGAGAGAGAGAGAGTGAGGAGAGAGAGAGAGAGAGAGAGAGAAAGAGAACAGACAGACAGACAGACAGACGACAGACAGACAGACAGATTATTGATTTAGGCATTACCCTTTGAGAACGGGTATGCAAACAATATGTTGAGCTTTTAGATAGTAATTCACCAAAATGAAACACGATAACTATAAGAGAGAGAGAAGGAGATTCAGAGAGACAGACAGACAGACAGAGACAGATAGACAGACGGACAAGACAGACAGACAGAGGACGAGACACAGAGAGAGAGAGAGACAGAGTCAGACAGACAGTCAGACAGACAGGCAGGTTATCAATTTAAGCATTAGCGTAAAACCTTTATGAATGGGTATATAAATAGAGGTTTTTAATGTAAATTCACCAAATGAGACAGGATAAAAGTTATGGGGGGAGAGAGAAATAGAGAAGAAGCAGAAGAAGCAGGGAGAGAGAGACAAGGAGGGGTGAGAGAGGAGCCGAGAAAGACAGAAGTGAAGAATGAAAAGAGAAAGGGAAAGGAGAGAAGAGGAAGAGAAGAGGACGGAAGAGCCAGACGAAGAGACAGAGAAGAAGAGAAGGAGTGAAGGGAAGGAGAGGAGAGAAGGAGAGCAGAGGACGCAGAAGAGAGAGAAAGGCAGACGAGAGGAGGACGAGAAGAGAGAGAGAGAGCGACGAAGAGAAGCCGCAGACGCGAAGGAGAGAAGAAGAGACGCGCCGCAAGACGAAGGAGACGAAGAAAGAAGAGAGGAGAGCCGAGGAGAGAGAGAGAGAGAGAGAGACAGACAGGACACGGAGAGACAGGCAGAGAGACAGAACAAGACAGGAGGAAGACAGACAGAACAGAGCGGACAGCAGAGACAGACGATAGACAGAGGACGAGGAAGAACAGAATTGAAAGGCGAAAGGAAGGAATGCCGGACAGAGGGGAAAAAGGGAGAAAGAAAACGGAGAAAGGCAAGGAGAAGGAGAAGGTAGAGAGGAGGAAAGAGGGGAAGGATTGGGAGAGGAAAGAGGCGAAGAAAGGGAGAGAAGACGAAGAAGAGGGAGGAGGGACGGGGGAAGTGAAGGAGAGAGAGAAGGGGGGGAAAGGGGGGGCAACGACGGGGGGGGAGAGAGCAGAGGGGCAGGACAAAGGAGGAGGAGAGGGTGAGGAGAAGAGCAGGAAGAGGAGAAAGAAGGGAGAAAGAGGAAGGAGAGGGACGTGACAGAAGGAGACAAAGGAAGGAAGGAGGGGACAGTGGAAAGAAAAGAGTGAGGATAGAAGAGAGGAGCAAGAGAGAGAGAAAGAGGGAGTAAGGGAGAGAGCAGGAAGAGAAAGAGAGTTGTTCAGAGGAGGAGAACAAAGATTTACGAGGATTAACGACAGAATTGAAAAAGGAAAGAGGAGAAAAAGAAACAGTAAGAGATAAAGAGAAGCGACTCGGAGAGGATCTGGAGAGAAGACTCTCTGTCTCTGTGCGCAGGCGGGACGAGCAGAAGGGTAGAGAGGTACGAGAGTATTAGGAGAAGGGGAGTGAGATAGAAGAACAGAGAGATGAGATAGAAGCGAAAGCGAGCAGAGGACAGAGGAGGAGAATGCGCGAGGAGAGAGAGGTGACTTGAGAGAGAAGACAGAAGAAAGAAGAAGAAGAAGAGAAGAAAGAAGAGAAGAGAAAAAAGAGAAGAAGAGAAGGAGGAGAAGAGAAAAGAGAAAGAAGAAGAAGAAAGAAGAAGAAGAAGAAGAAGAAGAAGGGAGAAAGAAGACGAAGAAGAAGAAGAAGAAGAAAAAGAGAAAGAAAGAAAGAAGGAAAAAAGAGAAAGAAGACAGAAGAAAGACGAAGACGAAGAAAAGACGGAAGAAGAAGAAGAAGAAGAAGTAAGCGAAGAAGGAAGGAGAAGAAGAAGAAGAAAGGAAGGAGGAAGGGAAGAAGAGAAGAAGAAAGAGAAGAAGAAGAAGCGACGAAGAAGGAAGAAGAAGAGATTTAAGGAAGTGGAAAATTAGAAAGAAGGAAGACGCGAAGAAGAAGAAGAAGAAGAAGAAGGAAGAAGAAGAAGAAGACGAAGACAGAAGAAGGAAAGAAAACGAAGAAGAAAGAAGAGAAGAAGAAGAAGAAGAAGAAGAAGAGAGAAGAAGAGAAAGAAGAAGAAGAAAGAAGAGAAAGAAGGGAAAAAAAGAGAAAGAAGAAGAGAAACGCGAAGAAAAGAACAACCAAACACACCAAGACCTTGCTACAGTTTCAATTTCTCCAAAACGATAAATCAAAAATAGAGAGACACATTCAGATTTAACAAGCAAACTAAACATAAAACAAGATACAGTGTGGTGCTACAAATCTGCGCGAAAGTCTCGCTTGAAGGGGAAAAAAAAAAAAAAAAAAAAAAAAAAAAACTAACAAAAAACAAGAACGAAGAATGCATACCAGCCTACCACAAAACAAAAAGAAAGGGGGGCTGGGAGGAGGAAAGGGAAAATAAGCAGACCACTGATCTCGTTCACAGCGGAGTAAGTTGCGAGGGCTTCAACGCAAAAACAGGAGGCGTTAATTTCGTCCCTTGTTATCTTAAAAATGGGGAGAGGGCAGACATAAACAGATGTTTTGGTCCCACAAGATAATTAGGCGAAGCACAGAGCAGGCGCTGGAGTTTGCTAGCCTAGTTCATTTTTTTTTTTTCCAAACCAAACTCTTGTCGAAAACTCTCTCTCTCTCTCTCTCTCTCTCTCTCTCTCTCTCTCTCTCTCTCTCTTCTCAATGTCTCTCTCTCCTCTCTGTCTCTTTCTCTGTCTCTGTCTGTCTGTCTGTCCGTCCTGGTCTGTCTGTCTGTCTGTCTCTCTGTCTCATTCTCTCTCTCTCTCTCTCTCTCTCTCTCTCTCCTCTCTCTCTCTCTCTCTCTCTCTCTCTCTCTCACACACCATTTTGTTTGTTGAAGCCAGTCTTCTCTCTCACATTCCCGTAGTATTGCTTTCCCTCTCGCAGTGCCCTCATCGCAGGCACTCTGGCATCAGAATCAGCTTGTTCTGCCACGTCCTCAGTCGCCTTCGCCCTCTTGCTATGGTATTATCTACAGTTCGTTGATTGGACGGAGGATCTTCACTTCTAAATTT
This sequence comes from Conus betulinus, assembly GCA_016801955.1. NCBI lineage: Eukaryota > Metazoa > Mollusca > Gastropoda > Neogastropoda > Conidae > Conus > Conus betulinus. The sequence continues at coordinate 265,916 of JADBJO010001492.1, forward strand.
TTTTGGCCGGTTGGATCCAATGATCTCATTGTTGTTGTTGTCGTTGTTGTTGTTGTTCTTGTTGTTGTTTTGTAATGTCATATTATCTGCACAACAACCGTATCAGGTACCGAATAAACAAAAACCAACAAACAGAAAACAGAAACTCGAGGTCATTTTTTTTTTTTTAAAGATTTGTGCGCAATCAAGAAGAACCAACTCGGTCTGGCAAGAGCACTTGGTTCTGTAATATTAAGACATGAGCCTAGTAACTCAAATGCACATGTAAAAACTTACTTCAGTTTATTAGTCTAATAGCACAACAGCAAAGATGTGAACTTATCCAAGTTATGGTGTAACATTTCCATCAAAATGTCACAGGTTTTTTCTTTAGCACACCTACAAAATAAAAAAAAAAGAATCACGTCGTTTATGGCAAAGAAACATAAAAGTATAGAGATGTTACTTTGATTGCTATTTCACTTGAAAAGACAGCACAAGACGAACAGGATGGGAATGAAATAGATCAGTGGACGACACAGTCCTGTGTGTTTTCTTTCACTTAACCCACCAATCCCTTTTATTTCCAGAACAGATGGGGAAAGAAGTAGGTAGCTAAAGGAAACACAAGATATGTTAGCACGAGTCATGTAGAAGAAACTTCAGGGAGAGCGCTTGGAAGCAGAAGGTCTTCAGAAAGAGAGAGAGAGAGAGAGAGACAGACAGAGAGAAAAGAACAAGAACTTAGGTTTCAGTCCTGAAATTCTAACACTCTAAAGGGGCCGGGCCGCACCCAGGCCACGACTGCTAGATGCCTTTCTGAAGTCATAAATATTTTAGCGCAACCGGGATTCGAACCTCTACCTCCTGGATGTTGGGCGTCTCAAGACGTCGATTTTTGATAGATATCTTGCCCACTCAGCCATCGGGCACGTGTTCAAAGCTGAAACAAAAGAACCTGTTAAGTTCATTTTGTTCTTCCTCGACCAGATTCAGCTGGAACTCTTTTCAGCTGCCTTTGCCATTGCCCCTAGGGTCCTGATCCTCTTCCTAGGCTTTTTTTTCGAAAGCTGCTTTATTCGATGATACGCTGATCAACCTACAGCATCTTTGCTCCAACATCTGTGGCAAAGACCTTGACTTGGAAACCAGGTTCCCTCAAGCTGTTTCCCTGACTGGCATACTTCTCAGCCTTGCAGGTGTCAGCTTCTTCCATCCTGCTTTCATATCGCGCAGCGAGTTCGATCAGAATCGGTTTTTTTGATCACCCCCGAGTGGAGTACAGTATCCTGTCACATGCTACTCTTCCTAATGATCTCTTAAGTGGTTTTCCCATTCAAGAATGTCTGTGCACTCCCAGCCATCCACCTCATCCACAAACTCTGCTCCCAAGCTCTTGAAGTCCAGACCATGGTTTTTGGTCTCCTGTCGTGTAGAACGTCGCTGCTACAGCCTCTGGTGGTGTAGAGTTTCCTCTGGCAGTGCTAACCGGATGTATAATCTCTTTAAGCACTTGGGTTGTGTTTCAGTGCTCGACTCCCTGATTTAACGTTGTGTTGCACGATCTCACGACATGCCCCACTGTCTGTTTTCCCTAGACAGACTGGATCCGCGGGGTCATCCGGTTTTCCCCATTTCACTTGGGTTGAATTCGAGGGCAAGATCGAAGCTGATCTTAAGAGGAGCCAAACGCCGTATTTCATTCCAGCTGAGACTTCTTGAAAGTGTGTATGCCACATGTAATCCATTGCCTCTTGGTCTTGCAAGACTGCCTTCCGGGTTTTCTTGGAATCCTCTCCTCTTTTTTTTTCAACTCTCGTGTCACATTGTCTGACCTTGCTTTCTCTTTGCCTTTGATCACCACTTCATTTCTGTTGACCCCAGCCCCTGTCTGTTGGTTTGCGTGTGTCCTGTTATCGCCCTTGAGTCTACAGCCTTCTGACTTTCCACTTTCTGCCAGTCTTTAGCCTAGACTAGATTGATCTCACGATCTTGTCCCTCGAGTCCTAAAGCATGACCAACAGCCTTGCTGTTTCCACTTTATACTCCTCGAGAATGAGTTTCAGGGTAGATTTAACTTGCTGGGCAACGGTACAGCACAACGTCAGTGAGATAAAGTGGAACACCAAGCTACTTCCTAATGTATTATTGTTTGCGCTTCCGTTGAATCCACTGTACAAATGCAGTCAGCGGAATTTCGGGATTGGCAGGAACTGCCAACATCAGACCTTGTATTTGCCTGGGGAGGACAAGCTAGTCTATCGTCTACAGGTTTTCTTATGCCAACTGCTTGGATTTTTTTTCCTCTCTGTGTGTCTTTCAATGAATCACCATACCACTTCCTATGGCTTATGACTAGCTCATCTGTCACTGTTAAAATGGCTTGGTTGGTTACAGTGACCAGGGAGACTGCTCTGTGATTTTATTGATCTTGAACTCGTCCTGGATGAAGCAGCTAAAATTTAAGTCACACGGCAATGTTCCTTGGAGAAATCATTCCAAAGAGGCCCACGCAATTCAGTGTGGTCAGTACTTTGAACCTAGGGTTAGACGTAAGAGGGCTCACAGAAACACCATGCAGCACGCTGTTTTTCGGCCCGAAATGCTGTTTCACAGTGCTGTTTATGCTTTCCTTTAACACATAATCCGGCTGTATTTCAAGACAGACGGAAAAGAATAAGGAAAACGCAGGAACAGAAAACAGTTTAATTGACGTCGAGAAACTAGTCCTTCGTCGCTGTACAAGTGACATCACTGCGAAGCTAGAGGCAGGAAAGGAAAACCAAACACGAACACAGGCAGGCATCGAACTCTCCAGCCTGTGTGTGTAATGATAGAGGTGTGCAGCCCGATCAAAAAAGGGGAATTACTGTGAAATTAAAGCCGGGGACCGCCGAGCTCCGATGTCACGTGCTGTTTAAATTAATGTGAATGCGTGCGTGTCGGGTTATCTGGCTTAGAAAGATGGGAGCGACGTGGGCTTCATCTTCTTCTCGGTTAATTTATTTATTTATCTATTGGTTTTGTTTTTTGTTTGTTTCGTTTTGTTTTTCTTTTGGGTCGTTTTCGTTTGTTTCTTTGCTTGTTTTGTTTTGTTTCGTTCCATTCCAATCCACAAACAACACGAAATAATAGTTTGTATAGCATAAAAAATAAATTATTTTTTCTTTATTTTTCCATTTTCTCGACACTGTTTTCTCACAATCAATTTTCTAACTCGCTTTATAAACATCTGCTAACCAACTGATCAACTTCCTAATTTTAATACACCCATTCATTAAAACTGTTTCTTTTAACCAGTATTGTTCTCAGCATAGTGACAGACCACAATTCCATTCTCAAAACCGTAGATTTCATGGAAGTCAAATATTCGTTCCAGTATAAAAAAACAAACAAATTTACGACATGTGTTAGGATTTATGAATGCAAGGGGAAATTGTCATAACTCCACAACAAAAACGGACACAGTACATCATTGTATAAACTTGTTTTGTGTTAAGAAGAAGTAGAAACAAACGTTTGAAAAAATTCCAGTTTCGAGTGCCACAGCGGTTAAATAATTAGATACTTTTTATTCAGTCTCTGATGTCACACTTGGTGTTACCATAGGTGGCGCTCTCAAAGCTGTGCTGAAATAGTTGGACAGCTGTCGAGGTGTGCCCTCAAGTCAGCTGCCTGTACAGGTTACAGTGGAGGGTGGACATGTAGCTCACCACGAAGCCCCCTTTAAAAGACCAATAAATAGGGTACAGAAGAGAGTAGACATGCATTTCACCATAACTCCCTGTCTGAGATCACTCTACAGGGTACAGTGGAAGGTGGACGTGTATCTTTCCGTGACTCCCTGACCAAGACCATTCTACAGGTTACATGTATCTCCCTACGACCCCCTGTCTAAGACCATTCTGCATGGGTACAGCGGGGGTGGACATGTATCTCTCCATGACCCTGTCCAAGACCATTCTACAGGGTACAGTACAGGGATGAAGGGGTGGACATGCATCTCCCTACACCATGACTCCCTGTCCAAGACTCCCTGTCCAAAACCATTCTACAGGGTATAATGAAGGGTGGACATGGTACAGTAAGACCAGGTGGACATGCATATCACCATGACTCCTGTCCAAAACCATTCTACGAAGTACCATATATCTCACCATGACTCCCTGTCCAAGACCATTCTACAGGGTACAGTGGAGGGTGGACATGCATCCCCCCATTCGAGGGTATCCCCCCACGACCTGACCAAGATCATTCTTCAGGGTATAGAAGAAGGGTGACAGGTATCTCACCAAAAACACCTTGCAGTGTTTGGGAGAACGAGAAGAGATGGGCCGAACAAGTCCGCGCGGTGAACATCATGAAGGACTGCAGTGGTGACAGAACCTCTGCCCTGTTGCCCATGACTGAAGACAGAGGTCCGTGGAGATCCCTAGGTGCTCGAATGTCCGTCACCCCAGCTCTGGCTCTACACAAAACATTAATGCGCCAAGGCCTTGCTTAAGGAGTCGAGTATTTGTAGACAGGCACAATTAAATTGTTTTGAGAATTCTCATTGTGTCTGAAGTTGATTTACCTTTCCTTTCTTTATGCCCGTCAAGGTACATACCAGGTGCCTCCAAGAAGACAAATTAGAATGAAAGGAATAGAACTATTTTTCGGGAAAACCATTTGGCGCATAGATAGGGCCACGGATCAGTCCGAAGGTCTGACATGTGACATTAGATAAGGGGGTAGCTCATGTACTTCTAGATTGTGAAAGATTTCATCGGGTGAAATCCTAAAAAAAAAAAAAAAAAAAAAGTCAAATGATTGGAGGAGGGGGTTGTTAATTTGATCTCTTGTCAGTTTTAATATTAATTTTTGGCTCAAAGTTATGCTACACCTCAAAACGCTTACATGGATTTTATAGTGATTTAGTGCAAAAAATCCTAAATGCGGTGTGTGGTCAGTCAATGAGGATAACTCCCAATAACAACAACGATAATGGTTGCATAGTGGTTCGCTTACTTCCCTTGTGTCCAAACGTCGGTCTAGCTGAGCGCCCGGTGAAGAAGCATTCTTTCCCCCTGATCTTTCCGCCTTCAAGGCACGCCTGTCATTTGAGGCGATTAGCTCGTCAGCAGGACGGATTTAACTCATGTTTATTCCTCTTGCCCTCTGCAATCTAAAGGCATCAGAAACTGCATTTCCTCTTCTTGTTCTTCTTTCTTCCTCTGACTCCCCTCCCTCCTTTTAGACTTCATTTACCCCCCCCCCCCCCCCCCCCCATTCCCTTTCCTAATCCTTTCCCCTAATCTTCCCCCCCCCCCCCCCCCCCCCCCCCCCCCCCCCTCCCGTCCGACGCTTCCGTGTTCTTTCCCCATCTTATCTGTGGCGCCGTCTTACCGATGTACATATATTTGTTGAGTATGGATTTTGATTTGGGGGGTTTTATTTTGTGTACTTATCAGTTTTTTTTTTTTTTTTTTAATCTTTCCCTAATTGTGTTTGTTTTGAACTTCTCTGTTTATTATATTGAAGTCGCCTACTTTATTGCTTTTTCTTGATAGTAACATGTACAGATGTATGTGCTTATTCTTTTCCCTCAAAAAAAAAAATCGTCCACTCTCTCTCTCTCTCTCTCTCCAAGAATATCATCCCAAAAAAGGAGAAAACTGGGGGGCATTCTCTACGATTGTGTGAGCATTTACATGCGTGACTGCATGCGCTCACGCGTGTATGCATGTGTGTGAATGTGTTTATGCATTTGGCAGGGGTGGGGAGATGAACAGAGAGGGTATTGTGCTGGTGTGCATGTTCACGGTGTCAGAGACTGCTGTGAGCGAGCATGGGAACTAAACGTACATAATTTTTTCTCCTTGGTTTGCATACTTTCATAGGAAACTGGAAGCATATTAATCTTTTCATTGCTGTCATTTCTATTCAGCAGGAGACACAGCGTTGATGGGGGGAGCCTCGTCCTTTCACCGGTTCCTTGTGTGTGTGTGTGTATGTGTGTGTGTGTGTGTGTGTGTGTGTGTGTGTGTGTGTGTGTGTGTTTGTATGTGCGTGTGTGTGTGTGTGTGTGTGTGTGTGTGGTGTGTGTTTGTATGTGCGTGTGTGTGTGTGTGTGTGTGTGTGTGTGTGTGTGTGTGTGTGTGTGTGTGTGTGTGCGCGCGCGCGCGCGCGCGCGCGCGTGCGCGTGTGCGTGCGTGTGTGTTTTCAAGCGAGTGTTGTCAGCGGACCCGGAGAGCGGGAACAGCGTCAGCAACATCGACATCATCTCGCGCCGTCTCTTCCCCTCCACCTTCATCCTCCTCAACCTGGGCTACTGGCTCGTCTACCTCTACTTCGAGCCCCACACCAACTTTGACCAGGAGAAAATCATCACCACCTGAAAATAATCACACAGCCATCACTTTCCCCTAGCTTCGGCTTCTTTGTTTCCTCTCTGTCTCTCTAGCCCATATCATTCGTTAAACTTCTGTGCAAGCTCATCAGCCAAAGATCTCATGAAACAGCTCGGGATTTAAGATAAGAAGAGAACCCAGAACCCTGAAGACAATGGCAGGTGCAGCCGAAAAGAGTTCCAGCTGGATCTGGTCGAGAAAGAACAAAAGTGAATTTCAGAAGCCTTAAATTTTCCCAACGAAGAACAGGTGTCCCATTAGCAGTGGACAAAGACATCCGTCTAAAAAGGAAGCCGTGAGACGCCCACCCATCCAAAAGTTGCGGGTTCGAATCCTGGCAACACAAGAAAAAAAAAAAAAATAAAAAGTTGACAGTCGAGGGCATCCGGGACTCAGGACCTGGGTGAGGCCTGGCTCCCACAGAGTGTAAGGAATTCATGGCCAAACACTTGTCTGAGGTGGGTGGGGTGGGGATGCTTCTCTGAAGACCTTCTGACAACCTCTCCCTAGAGTATCTTCCTACCATCTGGACAAAGGATCCGACGACACTGTCTCTTTGTCCGCCGTTTTTTTTCTCTCCTCAAACTGGGCTGTTGCTGCCTCGTCTACCTCTGCTGGGGCCCCCACTCAGATGTGGACCTGGAGAGCATCATCATCACCTGATAGGATTCCAGCATTCATCCTCTGTGGAACTGACTGCAAAGGTGCCGGGAAGACATCACCACTCAAAGGACCGTTTGTCGCCAAATTTTGTTTTTGGCTCTTTTCATTTAGATCAATACCCATCACTGAACTGAATAATGATATTTCTTTATATTATCACTGTAGTGTTGTTATTATTGTTATAATTTGTTAATATTATTATTTATTATCATTAATATAATTATTCATTATGAATGTCCATCACTGACCTGTGTAATAATAAGAATAGTAATTATTATTGTACTTATTATCATAATTCATTATTATTAATATCATCATTATTATTACTGGGTACCAATATAGTACCTTTCCTCGGTTAGAGAGCAAGCTGTAAGTGCTTTACAAACCACGCTCTCCTTTACACAACAGGCAGCCTACCGGGGTAAAGTCAACTGATGAGCTGCCTGCTGGCGCTTCATCAAATTGCTTCCCTTGTCAGCCAATATCAGAGACTCGATTTTCTCCTCCCTTTAATTTCCGATTTTTCATGCAGTGTGCATGCTAGTAGTAACATACGATTCATAACAGTGGCTAAACTGGCCTTCTCTTCCAAAAGTTGATGATAGGATTTTACATGTGTGTTAGATGTTATGCGTATGTTCACACACAGAACCTCGATTTATTATTCACAGAACTTTTCAAGAAATGGAGTCAGAACCAATGTTACTTCTAAGTGAAAAATCCCCCCCCCCCCCCCCCCCCCCGTACCTAGCCTGGCAGAGATTCAAACCCTCAACCCCAGGATACAAGTCCCCACTCTACCAGCTGAGCTATCCTGATGTATTTCCGTTCCCTGTCTTCAGTCAGACTAAACTTTGTTATCATGTTAAGCCAATCTAATGGGCCATCTGCTGTTTACTGTTGGTTTCAGTTATCGAGTCAAACATCAGTCTTCATGACAGAAACGTGTGTGTGTGTGTGCGTTTGTGTGTGGCCATGCATGCGTGCATGCGCATGTGTGTGTGTGTGCGCAAGTGTGTGAGTGTGTGCGCATGCAAGCGTGCATGTGCATGCGTCTGTTGTTGTTGTTCGACCTTTGTTTTAGCATAAAATCTGCAACTCTGAACGTTCTTCACCATAACACCAAGCTGATCTGAGGAAAGGGAAATGTTTTGCACGTGAGAGAGAGAGAGAGAGAGAGAGAGAGAGAGAGAGAGAGAGAGAGAGAGAGATTTTGCTGCGTATAGCCCAGCCAGTCACAAAGGCCACATCGGGGCTGTCATCTCGCTGAAGTCAACTCTCCAATGTTTTCTAGAAGTGATGCTTTGTTGTCAACCTTTAAGGTCTAATGGTCTGAAAGGTTTGTTGTTGTTGTGGTGATTGTTGTTGTTTGGTTTGTATGATTTATGCTTCAATACATTCCACATCTTTGAGTATTTACAATTTTTATTGTTGGTAATTTTGTAACTTGAGACCACGTTACAGAATGTAGCCCTCAAGACATTGTCAGACATATTCTTGAACTATCATTCAAATTCTTTGGAAAATTAAAGGAAAAACAAAGAAAAAAAAAACCCATTGTCATCAACCTACTACTGATCTCCGTCTTAATGTAGTCTTTCCAGCTCATTTTTTAACACATTGTCTCTATGATTTGCTTGCATTTATGTCAGCTATTTCATAAATGTCAAGTCTTCTGTATTCAGCTGTGTTGTGATGTTTTAACAATGTTTTTCTGTGCTGGTCTGTTGATGTCGTTTGCAATGTGTTCAGTTGCACTGTGGACTGCGTTACTTTCAGTTGTAGTGTTTGTGCCATGGATGATGCATTCTGTGATCACATTTGTCTCACACTATTGTTTGACAATGATTTTGCTTTAAAAAAAATATTATTAGTATTATTATTGCTGTTGTTTTATTCATTATTTGTACTATTATTCCTGTTGTTGGTTGAAATATTGCACTCTTGGACAGTCCTAAACTTCGATTTTTGTACATGATACAATAGTCACAATTACATGATTCTTTGATTACCAAGGTAGAGGCAGCTGAACAGAATTCTTCTCTGAAGACCTTCTGCTGTAAATTTCTCCCTGTAGTTCCTTCAAACTGTAATCAGCTTGATGAATTATGGTAGAGTTTAATATTTAGAAAGAAAATGGGTTAGTTACCGCCACAGACACAGACAACAAGACAAAACACAATGCATTTCGATCTCTTCGGTCTTCTTCAGGGCAAAAAACAAACAATTGGGACAGTGAAAATGAAGAATGAGCAGCCACTTATCTTCTCATATTCGGCAGTGAATGTGTTTGTCTGTGTCTGTGGCAATAACTAGTCCCTTTTCTTTCTAAAGATTTTGCTTCATTTTCCACCCTCAGTCACTTTTGTTTTGAAACTAACAGAGTTTAATAATTATGTTTGATATTATAAGTTGGAAGAATGATTCTTGAATCGACAGTGATTTCGTGATCAACATGATCGGTCACTCAGTTGAACATGAATGATGTGATCTGTATGATAAAAGAACATTTGATGTACAGTAATAATGTGACAAGTATGTAGAACGAGTGTTCAGTTGTTCATTAATGTGATTAGCATGATGAATAATTCTTCAGTTGAACATGAATGATGTGATTAGGGTGTGATGAATAATTATTCAACTACATGTCTATGACAATTGGTCAGAAGTCTGTTCATGCTGCTTAATTCAATAGCAAGTAACCAGAAAATTTATCTTTTCACTGTTCAAATTATTGTCATGTCATGAACAACTGCTAATGTTCACTCTATATTGATCTGTAAAATGAGTTGGTTTTCCGCATTCTGCATTAACGGTAAAGTCAACACCATTATCACCTGCAAAATGAGTATATCTCCACCCATATTACATTCACAAAATTATTCAATGTCAGGGGAGATATCTCAGAGCAATTTCACTTGCTCCCCTTTCCATTCTCTTGCCAGCAGTAGCATTAACCACCTGCTCTCACAAAATTGCACGATTTTTATATGCAAAGACAATACAGACACTGTTTGTATATGTATCAAGGGCCCATATCGTTGCTGGGTCTTGGTGGATGGTAGCATTGCAGTTAGCGGAGAACATGATGTCATCACTGTTACTGTAATTTGTTTGCTATTGTTTGCTGTCCTTGATGCAAAGGTTTTCATTTACTCAATTGTTTGAGGTCTTCCATTAAGGTTGACCAACAGAAAATAAATCACATGTGCTGCTAGATATTAATTTCACATCAACTATGTTTTTTTTTCATTAGATAGGATGCATCTGGAGGCTATTTTCTTAACTGTTGTGCATAGATATTACTACCAATTAGTTACGGTGGTGTTTTATCAGAGTGGTCTCATTGCATCTCCTAAGAATAATCTTTTTTTCCACTTCATGTGTATACTGAATTAACCTGTGCAGTCAAAAATATGCATTAGTACACACACACACACACACACACACACACACACACACACACACACACACACACACACACAAGCACTTCTTCCTGGGTTCCTAGTTTCCGTAGCATGATGCTGAGTGAAAATCATGGGTAGAGTGATGATCACGTCACTGCCTGCAGGCTGGGTCCTGAAGGCTACAGACAGAGGAGTACAACTACACCACATCATCACTGATGAGACTGGCCTTCGGCGCATGCAGACAGACTGGTTGACAGTGGTCGACACAACTAGTAGTATTTACTCCTCATCCAGAGACACACTCTGGCTTGTCCCACTATAGTCCAAGCACCGTAGTTCCAAAGGGAGCAGTCAATGTCAAGTTGTCATGAGACAACTCACCAGAGGAGAGCACTGCTGTAGAATCACTTTGGTGCCACTCAGTGGTGCCTGTTCTGATCCACTGTATGCGGGACACAAACCACCAAGCTCCCACTGATGACAATACTTGCTTAGTCATGGATCCAGTGCGAGCAAGGTTCCTCTCTGCAGAGTTTCACCCCGTCTATCCAAAAACAGTCTCAATGAACTTACCTTAACACAAACTCACCAAGGACATAGGCACAGAGAGAAAATTGAAACTGAGGTCACCATGACAGCAGGAGGATGAGGAAAATGAAAACGATGCCATGGAATTTCATTTTTGTCTGAGACTGCATGACAGGGCTGCTTACTTTCATCGCATAGCCCAGTATGAACCAGGCCTGAGAGATACAAAGCACATGCAGTGATGGTAAGGAACTTTCAGCGACATTCTCAGAGACACATCCAACAAGTGGATGAAGCTAGACTGTGAGGTTCCAGTCATCCTATTTTAACCTGTAGCAAACTCAGCTCAAGGAGCCAGTTGGGGCAGAAAAATCCCACAAATATGGATGGCTCTCATGGGAATCGAACTCACCACCACCTCCCAGCTGGGAATCCCGTAATGCTAAGCTCTATGCCACAGAGGTTGGGATGTTTCACAATTTTGCTAGAAAGCTGAAATTCTTGTCTTGTCACATAAAGCCATGTCAACCAATTGGTTTCAAAGTTGTAATGATTATTTTTGTACTCTGTCACAGCTCTTGTACACTTTCTAATCTGTCATATTTATCTTCCTTTTCTTCTGCCATCAACAATCCTGATGAGAAAACACATGTTCTAAGTAAGTCAGGCACGCATGTATGCACACACACACACATACATACACACACACTACACACAGATACACACAAAACAAACCGTTTCAGTCTAAAAGAGCACTTTCTGCACATCTATCAATAAAAAAAAAATGAATGAAACCTGATGTCTTTTTCTTTTTTGTCTCTATTTCTAAAGAGCATGTCAAACCATGATGGTGCATGAGAAGGTCAGTCTTCTTTGATGATGGTCCACTCACAACACTGTACAATACATCCACAGCAATCATTGCATCAGCAGTACAGATATTTCCGTCAATACTACTGCAGTCAGCACACGAAGAGATATCCAGTCTGCATCTTTCACTGTCGTTTCATCCAATACGTCTAATTCCTACACCATGCTTCATTTCATACATAAGTTACCTTCATTTTAGTAGTCTACATTAGATTCACACAGTGACCTCCTTTACATGCAAAACAAATCACTTGCAGGAGTTGCACATTCACAAAAGGGCAGTGAGTTCAACCTGGGAGTCTACAGCATCACTGAATCAGACAGTCTGACTAAGGCAGGGGAAACATGAAAAGCAAGACCTTGGATAGAGATGTGCATGAACTAACCAGCACACACTGACAGAACACACCTGATTCAGTGCTGTACACTTTTGCAACAAGGGGAATAAGACAATTCCATCAAACAGTTCAGTACCATCATGGAAAAAAGATCAATTCCCAGAAATCAGAGTCACTATTCCTGGCATTCTCACAAAGGGCACACAATCAGAACCGGAAAGGAAAGCAGTAACGCTTGACTACATACAGTGAGCACACCCTACAGAGTTCTGGACACATGCATATACAAGATGGCTTAGCAGAAGAGGCTACCAGAAACGGAAGTGGAGGAACTTTTCCTGAAGTTGATGGATGGAACTCCTGTCCGACATACCAGTTCTCCACAAACTTCAAGGCTGAGGCAGATGCACCAGTCAGCAGCCAGAACACTGTATGAGAACAGAGGGGCCATGCATCCCACAGTCGTCATCTTCGCTGATGCTTTGTCAGTACTGTAGGCTGTTAAAATCCTCAAACTCTCAACTCCTTGTCTCTGCCCTGGCCATTCTGCAGCAGTCCACTGACAATACCATCATCCAGTGGATACCCTCACACTGCAACATATATGTCAATGAGGAAGCTGACCAACTGGCAAAGGAAAGAGGACAGCAGCCCCAACTGGTGCAGGAAGTCTCCTCTGAAAAAGCCAACCACATTATCAAGGAGAAGTAAAAAGGATGGCTTGAGCAACATCCAGACTTCAACAAGAATGATGCACACTACTTGCTGCCCAGACCACACCAAGTGAGCATTGTGAGACGGAGGACAAGGCACTCCAGACTCAAACACCACATGCCCACAAAATTCCACATTGGCGACATCCTGGGTGCCTATGCGGTACAGCCATGTGGTACAGCCCCAATGACTGTGGAACACTTCCTGCAGGACTGTCCCACACATGAACAGCTTAGAACAGATACCTGGCCTGCTGACACATTGATGAGGGAGAAGCTCTGTGGATCTCTGAAGGGCCTACACCATATAGCAGCCTTCATCAGTGCCTCTGGGGTTCCTGTCTGAGTGTACGAAGAAAAAGATAAAGTGCTACGCATGACACCTTCTGCACCTGTCAGTCGTAGAAGGTTGCTGTTACAAATCAGGGCAATTTCTTTCAGTGTCTATACATCTTCCATACATTTAGCAGATCATGAAAGACTTGGCTGTACTCTGAAGTTCCTCAGCATGAAGATTAGCATGACCAAATCAAACTCAACAATGACCTCTCTGAGTCCTTCCCTATATCATTCATGGAGTGAAGCAGGGTTGTGTCCTGGCACCAACTCTATTTACCATACACTTCAGCAAGATGTTCAAGCAAGCCACTGAAAATCTTGATGACAAGGATAAGTCTACATCAGATATCATCTTGATGGAGCCTACTCAACCTGAGAAGATTACAGGCCCACACGAAGACAGTGTAGCAACTGATCTGAGACCTCCTCTTTGCTGACAATGCTGCCCTTGTGCTCTCATACAGAGAGAACTTTGCTGATATCTCATCCTGTTTTGCAGAGGCTGCCCAGCTCTATGGCTAGAAGTCAGCTTGAAGAAGACGGAGGTCCTCCACCAGTCTGCATATCAGGAAGTACTACCCTCCCCACATCAACATTAGAGAGACTGAACTGAAAAACGGTCCATCAGTTCACCTACCTTGGGCGCATCATCTCATAAGATGCCAAGACTGACAGGGAAATTGACAACAGACTGGCAAAGGCAAAGAGTGCTTTCGGTAGATTGTAAAAACAAGTGTGGACAACAAACATCTGAAGAAGGGAACCAAGATCCAAGTGTACAAAGCCATACTCACTACCCTCCTGTATGGCCCTGAGTTGTGGGTCACCCCTGCATCATCCTCAATATTCACTGGAGTGACTTTGTCACCAACGTTGAATCCTCAAACAGGCGGAGCTCTCACCAGCATTAACGCCATGCTACTGAAGTCCCGGCTATGCTGGTCAGAGCATGTCTCCAAGATGGAGGATCATCGCTTGCCCAAGATTGCTCTATGTGGTAAACTCTCCACTGGCCATCACAACAGAGGGAGCACTGAGAACAGTTACAATGACGGTTTAAAAAAAAAACTTAGTGCCCGACATTTCCACCATAGCCGGTGATCCTAGCTGCGGAATGCAACATCTAGCATCACACCATTGACAAAACTGTCTCCTCCTTCGAAAACGCCCACAGGGCCACCCTTGAGGACGAAAGGCACAAGAGGAAGAACCATGATGCTGCAACACTGAACTCTGATCACACCTTTACCTGCAGTCACTGTGACTGGGCCTGCCTATCCTGCATTGGCCTTGTCAGCCCATGAGCATGCCTGCAGTTGATGTGGGCCTCTTCTTTCATAATCTTCATCTGCAAAGCCAAGTTAGATATGCATGCTTACTACTTTTGCTGTTAGGCTTCTTCATTGGGATGACCTCGATCAAAAACTGAGCGACATCTCATTTTATCATGGGTGAAGCTAATGTAAAGATGACTGCCAAATGAAATATGGAAATGAAAAGAATAATGGAAAAAAAAACAAACGCAGATGCTGCCTGCTGCATTCTACAGACTGGCCACAGCTAAATGCATTTCCAGGCCAGTTCATGCAGTTCAGATGTATTCTGAGAATACAACGTCATTTGAATTTTACAACTAAACCATGAAACACCTCTCTTTCATGTTTCTCACTGTCTGGGTCACAATATTATGACTGACCAATGAAACACTTCCATTGACCAGTGAAACACTTCCACTGACCCGTGAAACACTTCCATTTTTCTTTTCTCACTGTCTTGGTCACCTACATAATTCTCTTTATCTTTTGACCTGCTTATATACACAGATTTCTTTCTGAGTTACATTGAAAACAACAACAATAACATAACAACAACTGTTTTCTTTTGAATAAAATATACCCAACAAAACTAAGAGACTGACAGTATGCAGCTGTCCAAGCTCCTCAATAAATGAAAACTACAAACAGCATCAGTGGAGACAGGAGAACCTGGCCAGTCAGAGGATCTCCCACAGACACACACACCTCAGTGTGTGTTGAGGTGCCATGGCACAGGAAGAGCTGCCACTTCAGTGCCGCACAGACTCTGATCTCAGAACAGCTTGTTGTTAAGGGCCCCCAGCTATGAGAATGTGCACACTCCATCCTAGCCATCGCGTCAGGTAATGAGACGTGTAGGATGAGGGCAGCTGGTGACATAAATTGCTCCTTCCTGTGACGTTACACGTTGCTACTGCTGCCACACACATGTGAAAAAAAACAAAATCTGGAACTGTCTGCTGTTTCTGTCAGGGCTAGCTGATGTCCGGATATTTTGCGAATGGAAGCAGAACAAAACCCTGTCATGTAGTCTGGAATCAGAATGGAACTCCCCAGCACCATCAACATTACCCTCTTTGATCAACATAAGACAGAAAAAAAAATCATTCTGTAACCCTTCATGCTCTGCTCTCATTGGTACCTCTGTTTTGACTTCCTGTCCACTGACCTTGTCTGAGCCGATTCCAAGTCACAGCAGCCAGCATCAGCCTGTTGATGGGAATGGACTCTGCAGGGACCGGGTGCCCCCCTCCATGACACTCGTCCACACTGACTCCATGACTGAACAATCGGTGTCATCAAGAGTGGGTGGTGTCCTACGTACAGTGTGGAACAATCAGCGTCATCAGAAGTGGATGGTGTCCTGCCTACAGTGTGGAACAATCAGTGTCATCAGAAGTGGGTGGTATCCTGCATACAGTGGAACAATCAGTATAAGTGGGCTGTGTCCTGCATACAGTGATCACTACAGATCCCACACTAACCTCACACGCACTGTTCCCTTCGGATTGCAGGTGCTGGGGCTGAAACAGGATGACCCTAAATGCAGCTTTGCGTGCACAGGTTGAATGAGCAGAGTCAGAAAGCAATGGCCCTGGCCTGACAAGACATGAAAGGTGTATGGGATAACAAAGCAGTCTGCAGACCATCACTCCTTCCCCAAAACGCCTACATTAATCAAGTGTTCAAGTGCCTGCACACATGCATGTCCTGGTGGATATAAGTTAAAGTGTGTACATTTCAATTCACATTGTTTACAGCACAGCTAATCATGAGGGACATATGAGGGCTGTCACTATGTACATGGTTTTGTGCAACGAGATTCATGTCTGCATAGACAGAACAAAGTTTTGAGTGGGGATGCAGGGAAGAGGGGGTGAGGGTGGAAGACGGAGGGGGTGGGGAAGAAGGCAGAAGGTGAGCAAGAGATGGGAAATGAGTTAGCAGTCAAAGCAAATTCATAACATTTTATCAATATAAAAGTTTCAATCCTGATTTACTTGAACACAAAGCAACAGGGTCACAAGTATACCATCACCTTCATTTTTTTTTTTTTTTTTTTTTTCGAAGGAACCAGAACAATTACGTCCAATTATGCAATCTTCCACTGATCATCTCAGAAACTATGGACTGACCTAGCAGGACAAAAGCCAAAAAAAACATAACAGCGTTCAATATAAATCACCGACTTATGCAACTTCACAAAAGCAAAAGTCTGACCAGGTGTTCAGTATAAATGCAGTCGTCATTATTGTCATACACCCGTCCTAGCATACTCAACTGAACCGACCAAAAACACTCTCACATCATAGTCACCGTCAGACACAAATATGACTGAAATCTTATTTACAACGATCTACAACATGCCTCTCCAGAAATAAAATGTCCACAATCCCTCAGTATTCAATACCACCAAAACGAACTGACCTCTGATACTAATAATCACATGGGGTGTACTTTAAGGCTAGCCGTTGGACAGAAACTGATGCAGCTAGCAGATTTGCTTCTCAGAACCTTTGTGAATACAATAGTTTGTCTGAGTGAGTCAGTGCAGTCAATGATCAGTTTCTGACTCTTTCAAAAACAGCAAGATGGGCCCTGAAACGGACCTCCCATCAGTGATGCCATCCTCTCACTCTAACTGTTTATAAAGACAAGTACAAAATAAACCCACAATGTTTCAATGCACCAAATACAAATGCAAAGAGGCCATATGGGCACACAGATTTTGCAGAATAGACAGTAGTATCCACTTTGGACAGGGTGTACAGTTTCAATGGTCCATCTCCAGACTACGAGAAAAAAAGCTGACTCAGTCTCCAGACTACAAGAAAAAAAGCTGGCGTAAAAGAAACTCCACAAGAAAACACACATGTCTTTGCTTCAACAGAGATAGATAAATGAACCATGAGAGTATACAACAAACAAACAAAAAACAAAAGGAAACAAAACAAACCAACAAACAAATGGGCAAAGTGACAGAGAGAGTTGGAGAAGAGGTAGTTACCATCACAGCTTCCACAACGATTGTACCACCTTTTGTCATCCTAACAGTCAATGTAAACACTGCTGATCGACATGATCATTAATCATCCACTCCAAACAGTTCTCTCCACCACAAGGGAGCCAGACAACGGATAAGGGGAAAAAAAAAAGTTCAACGAATACTTAACAATCAGAGTGAGCGATCTGAGTTGTAAAAAACACAAGAAAACAGCCTTCGTGATGACCCAACTCCTGATTAGTTAATAGGTGAGGAATTTATGGCACTACAAACAAATCAACCAGAGGAAAAAAAAATATTCAGCTTCTTTTGTTCTTTGTTGCACTCATTGTAAAAAAAAATGCTATCTTTCTTTCAGAACCAAAAACATACAACAACAAAAAAAAAAAAAAGAAAAAAAAAAACAACCGAGACTGACTAAAAAAGTTATGAACAAAATCAGCACATTCAGACTTAAATCAGACTGGAAAAAACAGGTCTCTCAAAACGAACAAAACAAATCTTTGGATCTACGAACACGACAGATGGAGGATCCGCCGCCTGGTACCAGTGGACAATCCCCATGTGAGAGAGGTCAAGACGCAGAGGAAGAGGTCACAGCAGACAGAGTGGGAACTGGTCAGACACTGGAACTGGTACAGCGGGCACACCGGGCACATGGAGAGTTGGGCATTCCTAGGCCCCCCTGTCCATCACAAAGCCTCCAGGTCGACGTGACGCAGGTCAGGGTACTTTTTCTGGTCACAGCAACACATGCCTCACCACTGTCAGCCATAGCAATGCAACACACATCACACTGTCTACAGCACACCATGAACACTGTACACAGCACAAACTGAAAATTAAACATGCACAAAAATGACAAAATGGTTATATAGATATGGACATAATAACAACAACACAAACAGAAAAATAAAACACACACAAAATGACACAATCATATAGATATTGACATAATATCAAACAGATAACTTTTTTTTTTTCAGGTGTGTATTTCTTACAACAATTTTTTTTTTTTAATGTATATTTCTTAAATCTAGATATGGACAAAGTATCGATGAACATATAGACATAATACTGATGAACTGTTTTGTCTTTGTTTTTGTTTTTGAATCCAGAAAAAAACATAATAACTATGAACATATGACACTGATAAACTTTTGTCTTTGTTGCTTAGATTTGGGGTAGACATGATAACTATGAAGACTTTAATCCAACACAAACAATTCATCCAACTCCTGTGGACTGCCCATAGATCTAAGTTAAATCCAATAAAAACAATCCATCTATCTCTTGTGGATGGCCCATGTGCCCCAGCTAAATCCCGCACAATCCATCTAACTGCTGTAATCACCCCATGTATCTATGTTAAAGCCTACTCAAACAATCTCCATGTATCTTTGTTAAAGCCTACTCAAACAATCCCCATTATCTATGTTAAAGCCTACTCAAACAATCCGCATGTATCTATGTTAAAGCCTACTCAAACAATCCCCCAAGTATCTATGTTAAAGCCTACTCAAACAATCCGCATGTATCTATGTTAAAGCCTACTCTCAAACAATCCGCATGTATCTATGTTAAAGTCAAACTCAAAACAATCTTCATGTATCTATATGAAAGCCTACTCAAACCATCCCCATGTATCCATGTTAAAGTCTACTCAAACTATCCCCATGTATCTATGTCAAAGTCTACTCAGTCCCCATGTGCCTATGTTACAAGTCTACTCAAACAATCCCCATGTATCTATGTTAAAGTCTACTCAAACAATCCCCATGTATCTATGCTAAAGTCTACTCAAATAATCCCCATGTATCAATGTTAAAACCTACTCAAACAAACCATTTCCGATGCTTTAGGCCCAAATACCTGAGCTGATTGCAGCAGCAAAAAAAAAAATGACCTCCTGTGCATGGGTCATGTATCCACCCACCCACCCCCACCCCCACCCCCTCACAATGGCTCCCATGGATGGTCCATGTCTCTACCTTCAGCAGTTTCTCGATGCGGTCTACTTCCTCCCCCAGGGAATCCACGATGCGTTCTCCGTGTGTCAGCATGAAGGCCTCCACCTGCTCTGCTGTCTGCAGCTCCTTCATCTCCTGCACACACACACAGAAGTCACATTGTCACCACTCTGCTTGCTCGTCATCTGCTGTATGGGAGGTGTTTCAAGGTAACAGGGGACACAATCCTTGGCTGACACAGCCATGGCATTACACAGTGCCTGATTTTCAGTGCCAGTATATATGTATATAAAATCTACAGATTTCAAAAAAGTTCTTAAAAAATAATTTGAATAGAAGAACCTACATTGTAAAAACATATACCAACAGTAATGGTTGTTTGTACTGAGCCTAATCTTTTTTCAGGCTCTAAGCACTTGACAAGGAAACAGCTCCTCACATCACCACATTCAGCATGCCAAACATACACAGAAACACAGATCACCCATCTCTTACCACACTCAATGCATGCACACGCCAGCCACTGGGGAAGAAAAAAAAACCAGGGGCATTTTCCTCATCATCACCTCTCCCTCCAAGTATATCATTCTCAAACGATATAGACATGGGCATCCAGCACTGTCTAGTGCACTAGAATCACACAGACACAAATAGGTGAGTTTTTTAACGGGGCTAGAAAATGGAATGTGTGATGATCTGTGGAAGATAGTTTGTATCAGCAAGACCCTGAAAAAAACAAGAGATCTTTCACAGATGGATTTGGTTCTTACAGCTCTGACAGGAGCAAATGATTTATAACAGAGGCACAAAACAGCTGATGAGATCCTAGATGAAGAGTACATCAGAAAATTATTTAGGACCTGTTCCAATTGCAGATGAGAAACAAATGGAGGAAACATATAAGGTATTCTGCTTGGAAAAGTGAACCAGTACAAACGAAGCAACAGGATAATGATGAGGTTGCCAACAGAGGACTTGAAGATCGGTCTCGTGGCATCATTCTGGATTTTTTCTGTGTTTCCTCTATGGTACCTTCACACACCAGCAATGCGACTGTTAAAATAATGATGCCTAGAAACAATAAGAGAACAGACTAGGGTTTTATGACTGCATTTATGTATACACACACTTATGGAGCAACACATGCACACACACACACACACACACACACACACACACACCAAAAGAAGAAAAAAAGAAAAAAAGAAAAAAAAGAAGAAAGAGAGGGTGCACGCACTGCCAGCAGCAGATCCAGATCCTGCTTGTAGAGGTAGGCCCGAGTGATCTCCTTTCCATCAAAGTCCACCTCAGCCTTGAAGCGGATTTCTCCTCCCATGTGTGTGGCCTTCACGTCGTGCAGAGATCTGAAACACCACCACCATCAGATCAACAACAACAACAACAACAATACTATAATGTAATCATGATAGTAACATGCTCAAAAATAATGATAACGATAGAAACATTCTCAAAAATAATGATAATATTGACTACATATCATATACAGGTAAGATAATAAACCATAAAGGTAAGGAGGAAGCCAGGAGCAGTGACAGAGAGATAAAGCAGCAATGGCACTGGACAATTTCACTATCAGAGATGATCAACTCTGACCATACCCATCACTGTCTCCTTGTGTTGGGGGGGGGGGGGGGGGGGGGGGGGACGTAAAGGGTGTAGCAAAGACAGAAAAGGGGAACGAGGGTCACATTGGAGAAACCACATTTAGACCCGAAACATCAGAAACCAGCAATTTTCATAACATTTGTAATTTAATAGACTTGTAACATCAAAAATGAATTATAAGCACAGTGACTATGAGTATGACATACCTGATGCTATAAAACCTAACCGAGACACAAAATACACTAAATATGCACAGACAAGAACACCACAGACCATTCAGGATTTCCTAATCAAACATAAACAGTGGCCAGATTTTCACAGAGAACAGAAAAGTACAGAAACAGGAAAGCAGGGAGTGTCACAGAATACACATGGCTGAGCAGCTGTGTTCCCAGTGTGGCCAAGAAACAAACGGCGCCTTGCCTGCAGTGAGAAAAAGACAAAGGGGAGACTGGAAACTGGCGCAGTGAGCAGTGTGCACACAGTCACTGTACCTGATCATTCGGTCCCCCTCCAACTCCTCACTGATGCCCTGTCGCACAGGGAATGGAATCGACCTATCACATACACACACACACCATGTTTTACACACTGTTCATCATTCATGACATGAGGGGAATGGATAAGACTTCTCTCTCTCTCTCTCACACACACACACACACACACACACACACACACACACACACACACACACACAAAGTCTTACATATTACACAACATTACTGACATGTTGCATTGCAAACAATACATCTGTGACATACACATGCATTTTGCACTATAGTATGTGGACTATTAAATGAATGAAGAGAATCTTCATCTTCAAATGTCTATGACATCTTAACCAACTTTCTCCCGACTGTCCACCTGCGCTTTCCACAGCATTCAAATAATAATAACAATAATGAATACTTATATAGCGCCTATTCTCGGCTAGAGACCAAGCTCTAAGCGCTTTACAATCAACACTCATTTACACAATGGGCTGCCTACCTGGGTAGTGCCAACTGAAGAGCTGCCAGCTGGCGCTTCATTCAGTCGTTTCCCGTGTCATCATCCAGTCAGTATCGTTCAATATCAATCACTCATTTTCCTTACTTCCTTCATTCTTTCCGTTTCTCACTCAGGGTGCATGCTATGTGTAACGTGTCATCCATACCAACAGCCAAACTGGCCTACTCTTCCGAATGTTGGTGATGGGATTTTACGTGTATGCAAGATGTTATGCGTGCGTTCACACACGGAACCTCGGTTTATAGTCTCATTCTCAGAGTATTATCAGACCACAAATTTCAGCAGCATCATGTGACACATGCCACACATTACAGAGACATCAGCATCTCCCCCCATCCCACCAAAACATTCCATCAAACTTGAAGGGTGATCGCTACATATATTTTCGAGCAAGAGTGTAGCAGCATAAACTCAACCAACAGTCTGTACTGTTGATGTTGATTCCAATGTTTCTGCACAGAAAATTTTAGAAATCTAGAATTGTTCTCTCTCTCTCTTTCACACATGTGTGAGTGCTCTCATGCTTGCTCTCTCCCTCATTGCTTACCTCTCTGATTATTGATGTTAAAAAAAAAAAAAAAAAGACAATGCTTCAATAAACAATAAGAAGTTAATGTGTGACATTGACAGCATAGACATAAAGTTGTGCTTGTTTTGTAATATGGATATCTTAAATAGGATTTGCCGTTCATTTTGTCAACTTATTGCTGCTTTGTAATTTGTTTATGTAACACAAGATTCACTATGAACTTTGTTGTTTTTTAGTACTGTTCTCTTCTTACGTTTTCCATTTGTAAATTTCTTTACACAAAATAAAAAAAAAAAAATTAGAACTTGATAAAAAAAAAAAAAGCATACTGTCAAACTAACCACCTCCATCCCCTCACTCAACCCCCCCCCCCCCCCCCCCCCCCCCCCGCCGCAACTTCAGACACCCCCCCCCCCCCCCCCCCCCCGGCCACTCACTTTCCCACCAGGGTGCTGGTATTGGTGGAGATGACATAGGAGGCCACCAGTCCCAGCAGGCCGCCGATGATGCAGGAGCCCAGGGCATCTGGCACTGTTGAGCCCACGTACTGTGTGGCCGTCATGCACACACCCGCCACCCCCACCCCTACCACCGCTGCCATGTCCTCCAGCAGCACCACGCTGACGTTGGGGTCCACACCCTGATGCACTGAGGAGGGGCACCACAGGAGGTCAAAAGTCAGAGAAGCAACGGCGTGAGGAAGGAAAACATGCAAAAGTACATGAGCACACAGAAATGCACCTTTAAAAAAACATGCACACGTACGCATGTGTTGACACACACATATCAATACATACATACATGTTTGTACACACATACACCAAGAGAAACACACAGACATTTTTCATCATCTTTTGGTGCCTGGGGAGGAATGATAGTCAGATAAAGAGAGAGAAGGGGGGAGGGGGGATAGGGCGATAGGGCGATGGGGACCATGGGAAAGAGGGGAGTGGAGAAAGAGCTGGTTAGGCTGGAAGGTATGTGTAAAAAGGGTGAAGCAGATCTTTTCCTGAAGTAAAAAATGTGAAAAAAAAACAACATTAAACAAAAGAAAGATATGGAGAAAAACACACACACACACACAAACACACACACACACACACACACACACACACACACACACACACACACACACACACACACACACAGAGCAGGGTTTGATATCAGATAGTGGTCATGATACATCCATTCAAAATAGCCTGTCAACAAGACAGCAAACCTACAACTGACTTACTGAGTGTAGCACATTTCCTTCTATCAGTCTCCTTTCTTACACCTCCATACCAAGGCGTTTCATAGGCCACAAGTCAACAGACATTGCTCACTATACTGCCAGAAGCCAGCACACGTCAGTCAACATACTGCTTACAGTCAACACACATTGCTCAACATATTGCCAAAAGTCAAGGCAATTCACTCATCATACTGCCAGAAGTCAACACATCTCACTCATCATACTGCCAAAAGTCAACACAAATCACTCACCATACTGCTAGAAGTCAACACATATCATCCACCATACTGCCAGAAGTCAAGACATATCACTTACTATACTACTAGCAGTCAACAAGTATATCACTCACCATACTGCCATAAGTCAATACATATCACCTACCATACTGCCAGAAGTCAACATATACCACCCATCATACTGCAAGAAGTCAACGTGCATCACTTGCCATACCACAGGAAGTCAACACCACTCACCATACTGCCAGAAATCAACACATATCACCAACCATACTCCCAGAAGTCAATACACATCACTCACCATACTGCCAGAAGTCATATACACATCACTCGCCATACAGCCTGACTGCCAGAAGTCAATGCAATATCACTCATCATAATAGTCACGTGACGCCCACCCTACTTCCGCCTACGGAAGATGCCGAAGTTCGTGTACTGTACGTCATTCAATGAGGCCTGCGCGCAAGGCAAACCCCCAGGGAACTTTGGCGCTAGAGGGGAAGGTAGGGCGGGCATTAGAGTCTGACATGGTAAGTATACTTAGCCAAACAGGGAGTATAACACAAACTCCCCCATTTTGGCGTCGTATACTATACCATGTCAGACCATAGCAGAATTTAAAGTAATAGGAGGAGGGCCGAGCGCCCTAATGGTTCCTGGGGTAGACCGATATGGCTGCATTGGCCGCCACACAAATGAAATCCCTTTAGAAACCATCAGCCCTGGTCATGCGGATGTCCCTTAAATAAAAGTTTATGAAAGGGTTCTCCGAACGCCAGTAGGCTGCCTCCAGGAGATGGCGCACGGGGACAGAGTGCTGGAACGCTGAGGACGTGGCCAGCGCTCTGACCTCATGGGCTCGGGTGACAGGGCTGGGAGGTCTTTGTACGCCTGGGCATAGGCAGATCTGATAGTATTGGATAGCCACCTAGAGATAGTGCCCGCCGATATGTGTCTTTCTTTGTGTGGGGTTGATGGAGATAAGAAGGCGTCGCTGCGAGGAACGCCTGGGGGGGCGGGAACGCTCCCAGTAGTATCTGAGGCACCTAGAGGGGCACAGGTCCATGTCCCCACCCCGCTCGTTGCCTAAGATATCCGCTAGAGAGAGGATCAGGAGGGAAGGAGAGGCTGTGCCCGGTTCCTGGTTCTTCGCTAAGAACTCAGGTAGGAACTTAAGTGAGACCGAGCCGTCTCTGTGAAAGGCGGTCCCGAGGGTCCCCGCTGAGGGCATGAATCTCACTTCGCCTTCTGGCTGAGGCCAGGGAGAGAAGGAAGGTGGTCTTGAAGGAGAGGAGGTCAAAGGGAATGGAGCGGAGGGGCTCGAAAGGGGGTTTTCTGAGGGCGCCTAACACCAGAAAGAGGTCCCACAAGGGGGCGCGCCTAGGGGATTGAGCTTCCCGTAGGCAACCCCCCGTGATAGTTCTCTGAGGAGAAAGTCATTGTCGAAAGATGGGCCGCCGAGCTGTCGGATGGTGGTGCATACGGCCGATCGGTAGCCCCGAATGGAGCTAGCCGAGAGTTTTAAAAAGGAGGACGAAAGGTGGGATAGGAAATTGCCTAGCTGGATGTTGGAGGGGGTAGGTAGGTAGGGGACCGAGTTAGCCGTGCACCACGTGACCCATCTCTCCCATCTGTAATTATAGAGGGACTCTGTGCTAGCCCTACGAGAGGCCGAGGCCAAGTCTCGTAGTCCCTGCGATGCTCCCGCTTCTGTCAGGGTCTCTAGGACAGACCGGGGTCTGTCGGCGGGGGGGCGGCGGGGACCGGTGGTCGCAATTTGGCTGGCATAGAAGCCAAGCGTGTAGGCGAAGCATCTGGGGGATTGGAGTGAGGAGGCCCGAGCGAGGTTGTCTGAGCAAGTCCCACCGAGGGGCTAGCTGGAGAGGGGGAACGTGAGTTAGGGACCTGAGGTCCGGGAACCACGACTGAGTCGGCCACCATGGGGTTATGAGGATGAGTTTGGGTCTCTCCAGCCTGGCCTTCCTGATCACTTTGTGAAGTATGGGGAAGGGGGGAAAGGCGTAGGCGATGAGTCCCGTCCAGGGGAGGGAGAGCGCATCGACCGCGTACGCTCGGGGGTCCGGGACTGGAGAGACATACATGGGGAGTCGATGGTTGAACCGTGTCGCAAATAGGTCGACCATGGGCTTTGAACCAGTGGTCCCAGACAGTGGTTAGTGTCAGCTTGTTCAGGGTCCACTCTGTGTGCAGAAGGGTCCCTGACCGGCTGAGAGTGTCTGCCAGGATGTTCCGTGTCCCCGCTATGTGTCTCGCACGGAGGGTGGTTCCCCGTGCGTGGCACCAGCGAAGGAGGGCCTCTGTGTCCGAGAGAGAGGCCGATGGAGTGGCCCCCCCCCCCCCCCCCCCCCCTTGTTGACGTAATGGGCTACCGACGTGTTGTCCGTGAGGAGGAGAACCAGTCGGTGCGAGATTAGATGCTGGAAGTGGAGGAGGGCCAGTCTGACCGCTTCCAACTCTAATATGTTGATGTGGAGGCGAGCCATCTGTGTGTCCCACATCCCCGAGGCATGACTGTCCCCCAAGTGGGCCCCCCAGCCCGAGTTGGAGGCGTCGTCCGTGTATAGTTCGAGGGACTGAGTTGGGAGAGAGATCGGAACGCCGGTGATCAGGGTGGACGGATTGAGCCATTCCTCCGTGGCGCCCGAGAACCAGGGGCCGAGGGGAATGGTCAGAGGTCCCAGCGGTCCGAGGTCTGGGACCAACGACGACGGACGGAACTCCCTCTGCAGCTGGCGTTTGGGGACCCGACCCAGCGGAATGATGAGGGCAGAAAGGGACTCCATCATCCCTAAGAGGGAGGACAGAGTTCTGGCCGAGGTGTGCGAGCTTCTCGGAGGCGCACGATGAGGTCCACAATCCGGGCGGACCTCTCTCGGGGTCGGGGGCGACCTTCATGGTAATCGTGTCGAAACTCATGCCCAGGAAAGAGAACCTCTGACTGGGAATAAGTTCGCACTTGAGGGGGTTGGTTACAAACCCCAAGGTGGAACAAAGGCTGAGGAGGCGGGTGGTGTGGGCTTGGCACTGAGCCTGGGAGGAGGCTAGGACAAGCCAGTCGTCGAGGTAAACTAGGAGGCGAATGTCCTCCTGCCTGGCCAGGGCGGCCATCTCCTTGACAAACCTTCGTGAAGAGAAGGGTGCCAGGGAGAGGCCAAAGGGGAGAGCTTTGAACTGGAACACCCGAGCTTGCCAGACGAACCGGAGGTAATGTCTGTGCGCGGGTGAATAAGGATCTGGAAATACGCATCTTTCAGATCTATGGAGGTCGCCCAATCTAGGTGGTGAATGGAGTCTCTGATCTGGGAGGGTGTGTCCATCTTGAACTTGGTATGTCTTAGGAACTTGTTGAGGGGGGAGAAAGGTCGAGGATGGGCCTCCATCCCCCCGAAGGTTTGGGGATCACGAACAGGTGGGAGTAAAACCCGGGGTTGGGCTGGAAAACTTCTGCGATGGGCCCCTTCTGTAGGAGTTCGAGGACTTCCAGGCGGAGGGCGTCCGCCTGGGCAGGTGGGGGTCGCTGGGGGACGGAGGAGGAAAACGCATGAGGGGGGAGGGCGACCGTGAGCCCAGGGTAGGCGAAACCCGTCCTGAAGCACCGACACTACCCAGGGGCTGAGGCCCATACGTCGCCACTGGCGGGCATGCCGGGAGAGGTTGCCCGCCAGGGAGCCGATGGTCGGGGGGGGGAAGGGTACAGTGGGCCGGTGTCTTGCTGGGCAGGTTGTGCCAGTTCCATGCCCCCTACGGGAGTGTCCTCCAGTCACCTGCGGGGCCGTGCTTGCTGGCCGAACCGAAAATTCTGGCGAGGTTTCGGTTTAGGCCTCTGCGAGTTAAGTGGGCGCTTGGCCGGCCCGGCGGTGTGAGATGGGGCTTGACGGGGGTACGGAGTGGGCCTGTTGGCCCTGGGGTAAGACCGAAAGGGGGGTCTGGAAGGGCGTGGCTGAGGCGGGGGGGGGGGGCGAAGGACGCCGCCTGCTTGCGTTCCTCTCGAGAGAGAGAGACATAGCCGAGGTGGAGTACTCGCCAAAGAGCGAGTGATCCTGGCCCGGGACACATCGTAGGGATGCCCTGAGTGCCGGGGAGAGAGAGAGGAGCGTGCAAGCACCGCGTCTCTAGCCACAAGCAGACAATTAAAATGGCTTGTTGCTGCGCTGTCCGCCGCAGCCGACAAGTGATGCGATATCCTGTTGACTAGGTGTCGCATGAAGGGATCGCTGAATAAGCGAGGTTCGTCCTGGGTGGGGTTCGGAGTTTGTATCCGAAGGCCCTGGGACGGCGCCGTCATCCCCAGGCCAGAGTACCTCCGCCCTCTGCAAGAGCATGCTAAGGTAGGCATGCCCTGCAGTGGTGTGTAAGATGCCTATCCGGGCTACTCGGTCCCAGTCCTTTAACGCCTTAAAGGAGACAGTGGCCGAAGTAGGGGGGGGCTGGTTGGGTATCAGGCGACAATTCGATTGGGAGATGGCCCACTCCCTGGTGGCCGGATTGTCAGCAAAGAGGGAGGTAACAGGAGGTTGTGGAATCGTGGAATAAATGACGGCGAGGGAGAAAACGGAATTTAGTGGCGACTGGGCCGAAGGCGATTGAAAAGGGAAGGCCGATGGATAAAGAGAGAGGCACCGAACCAGCGATGAACGCGGCGATTGAAAATGCCAATCAAGCTGAACCGGTGACGCGGAATGGCAATCTTTACACAAAGGCAAAGTATAGGCGAGACAGAGCACAAGACTTATCTTGCTTGGGTGACAGGCCGAAGAAGAATGACGTACAGTACACGAACTTCGGCATCTTCCGTAGGCGGAAGTAGGGTGGGCGTCACGTGACTATCTTATGACTGCATTGGCCACAAAACTTCGGCCTGACAGAGCTGACTGACTGACAGCCGTTTAATGCTATGGTCTGACATGGTATAGTATACGACCTGCCATAAGTCAACACACATCACCAACATACTGTTAGAAGTCAACACATATCACCCATCATACTGCCAGAAGTCAACACATATCACCCATCATACTGCCAGAAGTCAACACACACTGCTCACCACACTGTCAGAAGTCAACACACATCACTCACCATACTGCCAGAAGTCAATTCCCATGGCAGCTGAGCTTTTCCTGACCTGGTTGATGGCGATGATAAGTGTGGCTGAAACATCCACATGACTGTCGGCTTCACCTCACTGTCACCCTCCACACCTCACCCTAATTCTTAACCTCCACTCATCACCTTCATTCTTAACTTCCACTCATCATCCTCATTCTTAACATCTGAAGATCACTCTTAACCTCTAAACACTGCCCTCACTCTTAATATCCAAACAACATCCTCATTTCTTCACCTCCAAACATCAACCTTCTTACTCTTACCTCAAAACATCACCCTCACTCTAAAACCCTCACTCTTAATCTCTAAAGATTGCCCTCACTCTTAACCTACAACAAACAAACAAGCACATAACAAGTGTAAAGTGATGTTATTTCATTTACCACAAAACTTCTGGATATTTCGGCAAAAGCGCCTTTTTCAACAAACACAGGACAAGAGAGAAAGGAGACCAAAAACAATACTCCACTTGCACAGCACAATAATTTGTGGATTGTGCTGTGCAAGGGACGTATTGTGTTAAGTATTGTTTTTGATCTCTTTTCTCTCTTGTCCTGTGTTTGTTGAAAATGCTTTCGCCGAAATATCCAGAAGTTTTGTGGTGTCCTTTGTAAATAAAATAACATCACTTTACACTTGTTGTGAGCTTGCTTGTTTCTTGTAGATTCCAGTGACGTTGCATTCTGTTTCATCTTTTTTCTTCTCATTCTTAATCTCTAAACATTGCCCTCACTCTTAACATCCAAACATCATCATCATTCTTCACCTCAAACATCGGCCTTCTTTACTCTAAAACATCATCCTCACTGTTACTCTCCCAAACATCACCCTCAATCTTAACCTCTAAACATCATCCTCGTTCTTAACCTCTAAACATCACCCCCACTCGTAACCTCTAAACATCACTCTCACTCTTAACCTCTAAAACATCATCGTCACTCTTAATCTCCAAACGACACCCTCACTCTTAACCTCTAAAACATCATCCTCACTCTTAATCTCCAAACAACACCCTCATTCCTAATCTCCAAACATCACCCTCACTCTTAATCTCCAAACATCACCCTCACTCATAACCTCTAAACATCATGGTCACTAACAACTTCTAAACATTACCCTCACTCCCATGTGGTACAAATCTTACCTCCCTCGGACAGAAAAGCCCCCACCAGAGTGGCGATGCCCTGAGACACAACAGTTCATGATGATTACCTTATTGTCCTAAACTTGCACGTAGATGGAAGGAGGGAAAGATGGAGAGAGAGAGGAGAGAGGGGAAATATAAAAGGTTTCATGAAGGAAGACATAAATCAAGAAAAAGGAGGAAGAGGAGCAGCATGTGAGCGACAAAAATCAAAAGGTGGGAAAGACATGATGGAAGATCAAAGACAAAGTGAACAACAGATTAAAGACAAAGTGACAACAGATTAAAGACAAAATGAACTACAGATTAAAGACAAAATGAACTACAGATTAAAGACAAAGTCAAAAACAGATTAAAGACAAAGTGAACAACAGATTAAAGACAAAGTGAACAACAGATTAAAGACAAAGTGAACAACAGATTAAAGACAAAGTGAACGACAGGTTCAGATAGAAATAAGAAAACTGCAAAGAAAGGAAGAAACAGATAAAGAAAGATGAAGAGAGTTCGGAGGGAAATGGAAATGAAGACCAAAAGCAAAACAAAATGATATCATGAAAGAAAACTAGATGTCAAGAAGAAACAAAGAACAGACAGAGTGGTCCACAATATGCAAGTTAATGCTGAAAAGCATCTCATATTCTTCTAGCTTATGCTGGGAGAAAAAAAAAATCAAAGGAATTTTTCTATATCACAGCTCAACTTTGTCACAGGAAATATATTTAGATCTCATTTATTTCTCAATGTTGAACACTGTCTTGAGACAAATAACCACTAGCGGAAATGAAAATATTCCACAGGACAAAAGATACGCAAAATGGTTACAGAACAGGAAGAAGCACATCATCAAACAACAGACTATAACTACACGCAATGCAACCAACATACAGTACAAACACAATATCAAGCAACCATTACAAACAAACACCATGTGAACACATTCACAGCCCAAATGCTACAGCAAAAAAACAAATAAAACACAGCACTAAGAAAACACACTACAAACACAACGTAAACAATCAACAAAATACAATGTGAAGGACACAGTACAAACACAACACCAAACAACTGAAAGACAGTCCAACAGCTCAGCAAACATGTCCAACGTCAGTTACCCAGTTGAGAGAGGTGAGGGGTTCGGGGTGCATGAAGCCTG
>JADBJO010001492.1:302500-310000 GCA_016801955.1 Conus betulinus
TGTCAACACAAACCCTTCAATGAAGTGTACAAGTCATCTGCCCACACAAACCCCTCAATGAAGTGTACAAGTCATCTGTCAACACAAACCCTTCAATGAGGTGTACAAGTCATCTGTCAACACAAACCCTTCAATGAGGTGTACAAGTCATCTGTCAACACACAAACCCTTCAATAAAGTGTACAAGTCATCTGTCAACACAAACCCTTCAATGAGGTGTACAAGTCATCTGTCAACACAAACCCTTCAATAAAGTGTACAGTCATCTGTCAACACAAACCCTTCAATAAAGTGTACAAGTCATCTGTCACACACAAACCCTTCCATGAAAAGTACCTACAAGTCATCTGTCCATACAAACCCTTCAATGAAGTGTACAGGTCATCTGTCAACACAAACCCTTCAATGAAGTGTACAAGTCATCTGTCCACACAAACCCTTCAACGAGGTGTACAAGTCATCTGTCCATACAAACCCTTCAATGAAGTGTACACATCTGTCAACACAAACCCTTCAATGAAGTGTACAAGTCATCTGCCAACATAAACCCTTCAATGAAGTGTACAAGTCACTTGTCAACACAAACCCTTCAATGAAAAGTACAAGTCATCTGTATACACGAATCCATCCATGAAGTGTACAAGTCATCTTTCAACACAAACCCTTCAATGGACTGTACAGAGTCATCATCCATCCTGGAAAACGGCATAGCTGATTGAAAGGAAACTGATTATACAGCAAACAGAAAACATGTCTAATATACTGTTCAAAAAAAGAAACGCATGGGGCTTAATTTCAAATATTTCCATATTCCAGAAGCCAAAATCAAATTGTAACCGCAGTAAATGTTCTCCGAACTGTTTACCTTGTATCGAGGGTCAAAAGTTTAGCTACGTACAGTGTGCACGTGCGCCTTGGGGCGAAAATGTTGGATTTGACCTTTTTGCTGGCCGCGTCGTTCTGGTTGAGTGGATTCCCACAAATATTGGTGAACGTTGTGCTCACACATAGGCCGAGGAAATCCAGTAAAAAGGGACAGATTTTGCCAATGCGTTTCTCGGAAAATCAAACAACAAAAATGCCCCCTTTGAGGAGAGATGACCGTTGGACTGCTGTCGGGCATCTCCAGGCAGGCCAGAGCCACAGTCAGGTCGCACGTCAGTTCAGCGTTGCTCAGAGCACCATCACCAAGCTCTGGGCCAAGTTTCAAGACACTGGCTCTGTGTGATGACTTGCCCCAGGCTGGTAGACCACGGGCCACAACTGCAGCTCAAGACAGGCTGATACTGCTGCGACATCTCCGAAATCGGTTCTTGACGGCTAGAACCAGTGCCCAGGAGCTCCCTGGACCCCACCGAGTGTTGGACCAGACAGTAAGAAACCACCTGCATGAGGCCGGTCTGATGTCGCAGAGACCGCTGAGAGCAGCGGTCCTCATCCGTCGCCACCGCCAGAACCGTGTGTTGTGGGGCAATCAGCACCGTCGCTGGACCGTCCGGAACCACTGGAGACACATTGTCTTCAGTGACGAGTCGTATTTTCTTGTCCTGCGGCATGACAGGCGGAGGAGGGTGTACAGGCGACAAAACGAACGATACACCCCCAACTGTGTGGATAAGGCACCACCCCACAGTGGCGGAGGCGTTATGGTGTGGGGGGCCATCAGTTCTGGCCAACGAAGCCACCTGGTTCACGTCCAAGGCTGCCTGAATGCCCAGCGCTATGTGGATGAAATTCTGCGCCCACACGCCCTCCCCCCTTCTCGGGCTCCCTGGGGCTGTGTTCCAGCATGACACAACGTCCGCCCTCATGCAGCTAGACTCACCACCGAGTTCCTCGCCCATCACGACGTCCACGTGCTGCCCTGGCCGTCCATGTCGCCCGACATGAATCCTATAGAACATCTCTGGGACGAGCTGGACAGGCGCGTGCATGGACGACGGGAGGCGCCAGTGAATCCCCAAGAGCTGTTCAATACCTTGCAGGAGGAGTGGGACGACCTGCCACAGCAGTTCATCAGGCGTCTGATCGACTCCATGCCGCGCAGGTGCCGGGAAGTTGTCGCTGCCGAAGGTGGCCACACCCACTACTGATGGCGGCCCTCAGAAACATTATTGTTTTCTTTAATGACTGATTTGACAGTCTTCTTTGGTTTCTGGAATGTATTTGTTTTTGTATTCATGTCACTTTGCACGATGAATTTTTCTTAATAAATTTTTGGGAATTTTGTGAAAATTAAAACCCTTTCTTTGTTAAGCAGCCCATGGGTTTCTTTTTTTGAACAGTATACAATCATTTATAATACTCCCATTAAATGTACTTTTCAATTTCATGAAGTTCTGGGGGTATTTTCCCACAAACAAATGCACAAATTCTGTCCATTGGGGGTATTTCTCACAAAACAAAAAGTATTGATTCTGTCCATGTTATTGTACTTGCAGAGTCATCTGGTGGCACCCTGGCCTCAACTACCAACTGTTTCATACAAAGCTGAGTCCTGCATCCTGTGTTGGGAAACATCTTTCCGTGATAAAATAGATTAAGTTCAAAACAGATTGAAGGGAGGGCCGTTTTCTCAGTGCCTTCCAGGCTGCAGGACAGTATCTACTGACTTGCATTTGGCAATCCCAACTTTTGTTCATTTATTGCCATGTGACATGCTAACAAAATGACTGGCACCACTCTTAAATTAGAGAAATGTTTATGGGGAAAAGAATTTTATAACAAGGAACACAAACAACAGGGACTCAAGTAGTGAACACTTTGACATTTTCAACATACAGCTTCACTCAGTTACTACAGGTACATTAGAAAGGACAAAGAAGATTTTTTTTTCCCTCTTTACTTCTTTTTTGTTGCATTTGTTCTCAGCCTACAATATGTTTTTCTGATCATCAACATTTTTCATTTAATTTACTACTGACGAATGTAGAAGACAAACTTGAGAAGGCTTGTGCAAACTCACATAGGTTTATATGGGAGCCGGAATAGCTCAGTTGGTAGAGCGCCTGACTCGCAATCTGGGGTTGCGGGTTCGAACCTCCGCCGGGGCGTTTCGGTACAGGGGGATTTTTCCCTCGGAGTTAACATTGGTTCTGACTCCATTTCCCATACAGTCCTTTGAATGAGACTATAAACCGAGGTTCCGTGTGTGAACGCACGCATAACATCTTGCACACACGTAAAATCCCATCACCAACATTCGGAAGAGTAGGCCAGTTTGGCCGTTGGTATGGATGACACGCTACACATAGCATGCACCCTGAGTGAGAAATGGAAAGAATGAAGGAAGTAAGGAAATGAGTGATTGATATTGAACGATATTGACTGGATGACACGGGAAACGGCCGAATGAAAGCACCAGCTGGCAGCTCTTCAGTCGGCACTACCCACGTAGGCAGCCCATTGTGTAAACGAGTGTTACATGTTTATAGTTGATTATTGTAAAGCGCTGTGAGCTCTAGTGAGAAAGGGCGCTCTATAAATGTACGTTATTATTATCATTATTATTATATCAACTTATCAAGAAACTAAAAAAGGAAGCACCCTTCCCCCCTTACTTCCTTTCCTCTCACACCTCCTTCACCCCTACTCCCCTTCCTCCCACACCTCCCTCCCCCTTTTCAAAAAGAATAAAATAAAACAAGATAAACATCCTTTGGGCAAGATGAACAGACATGTGGGGGCTGCAGAAGCAACAGATGGCTAGAGGATGAAGAGGTAGATGCCTAGACGTATGACGACAAAGCCAACTGTTGAAGACATACAGTGACAGAACATAATTGGAGAGCATTATGTGAAATCTACTTACAGGAATGACTGATGTGACAATGTGAAGTTACGACCATCATAGGGGTTTTGGATTATACTTCTAAATCATGTTCATTCAATTATTTGTTTTTCTATTCCTTTTTATGTTTATGTGTATCATGTGTGTTGCTTGTGTGTCTTTAAAGAATACTTTGCAACAATAGACAAAAAATGAATTCACATTTTTCCAATGCTAGGAGCTGTCTTTAAATTTCCAATAAATGTTTACGTATTCTCATTACCCTTCAAAAGGAAATGACATTTAAATAAGCCTTTGTGTACATTTAGCCATTTCACATGTTACAAAGTGAAAGGAAATCTTCTGAAGTTCTGAACTGCTGATATTAATGTTTTTGCCAAAAGGAAGTACATACACTGCTGATGTAAAGTAGATTAAGATAGAATACTGTTCACTGACTCATACAAACACACTAACAATAAATGGTTATAAGCTGGTATATTCTACACTTTGATTTGACACTTTGTGCAAGTAGGAACACTTTTGAATTCCATTTTCAGATTATAGAATAAATAATCACAGAAATGACTTTAAACATCACATCAGCCTTTGCTTTAGCCTGAGCTCAGGTTACCTTTTCAACAGATCCTAAAATTACTGACTTCAAAATAAATCTCTAATGTCACAAAAAATGGACGCTTTTCTTGTGCTTTAAGCCATACAATAGCTGTATTGTACGCTTCCTTTTCTACACTTCGTTCCGATACATACCCTGGTGTCAACCATACCTGACATATACATATACCTGCAGTATTGGTCAGAAACTCTAACAAACAATCTTAAGAGACACATCCATTTATGGATGAAACTTGACTGTGTGGATCCAGTCTTCCTCTCCCAAGCTCACAGCACTCTCAACTCTAGGTTTGTGATGGTCAGGACCCAAAAATCCCACAAATACAGGCCTTCCATGGATTTGAACCCACACCCTCCCAGCCCTCAACCTTCAGCAGTGCACAGAAGCAGCTGGTCTGCCTTATTCCTCGACCCTCTCCCTCCCCTCTCGTCTTCACCTACCCTCTTTTTTTGCCAGCCTAGCTGCTGTCAGGCCATGGAAAGCCTACTCACATTTCTTGTTGTTGTTTCCTTTTATAGCGTCGGTTTTTCTCTTTGGCAAGGTTCTCCAGACTGCCCCACACCTGACGGGCTCTGGAACAGTGCACATCAAGACACAGCTCTGTTATATTAAACATCAACACACATCTCTGTTACATTTCACATCAACACACATCTCTGTTACATTTCACATCAACACACAGCTCTGTTGTAATACCCATCAACACACAGCTCTGTTACATTACACATCAACACACAGCTCTGTTACATTACACATCAACACACAGCTCTGTTGTAATACCCATCAACACACAGCTCTGTTACATTACACATCAACAAACAGCTCTGTTACATTATACACTAACACACAGCTCTGTTACATTACACACCAACAAACAGCTCTATTACATTACACATCAACACACAGCTCTGTTACATTACACATCAACACACAGATCTGTTGTAATATCCATCAACACACAGCTCTGTTACATTACACATCAACAAACAGCTCTGTTACATTATACACTAACACACAGCTCTGTTACATTACACACCAACAAACAGCTCTATTACATTACACACCAACACACAGCTCTGTTACATTACACATCAACGCACAGCTCTGTTACATTATACATCAACGCACAGCTCTGTTACATTACACATCAACACACAGCTCTGTTTCATCACACATCAACACACAGCTCTGTTTCATTACACATCAACACACAGCTCTGTTACATTACACATCAGCACACACAGCTCTGTTACATTCACACATCAGCACACAGCTCTGTTACATCACACATCAACACACAGCTCTGTTACATCACACATTAACACACAGCTCTGTTACATTACACATCAACTAATAGCTCTGTTACATTACACATCAACTAACAGTTCTGTTACATCACATCAACACACAGTTCTGTTACATTACACATCAACACACAGCTCTGTTACATTACACATCAACTAACAGCTCTGTTACATTACACATCAACTAACAGCTCTGTTACATTACACATCAACTAACAGCTCTGTTACATTACACATCAACTAACAGCTCTGTTACATTACACATCAACTAACAGCTCTGTTACATTACACATCAACTAACAGCTCCATTGTGACATACATCAACTCACAGCTCTGTTGTAATACACATCAACACACAGCTCTGTTATAACATACATCAACACACAGCTCTGTTACAATACACATCAACACACAGCTCCATACACAGCAACACACAGCTTGTTACAAGTCAACACACAGCTCTGTGCACATTAACACACAACTCTGTTAGAATATACATCAATGCATGGCTCTGTTACAATACATCTCAACACAAAACTGTTACATTACAGACTTACATATGTCCACACAACCCAATATACACATGAACACAGCTAAACATGATCATACATCCCAATATACCCATGATCATATCTGAACACACCCCAGTATACACATGATCGTATCTCAACACAGCTAAATATGATCACACACCCCAACATACCCATGATCTTATCTCAACACAGCTAAACATGGCCACACACCCCACTACACCCATGATCATATCTCAACACAGCTTTACATGGACACACACCCCAATATACCCATGATCTTACCTGAACACAACTAAACATGATCTACACCCCAATATACCCATGATCATGGCCACACACCCCAATATACCCATGATCTTACCTGAACACAACTAAACATGATCTACACCCCAATATACCCATGATCATGGCCACACACCCCAATATACTCATGATCATATCTGACCCCCCCCCCCCCCCCCAACATATCCATGATCATACCTGAACACAGCTAAACATGGCCACACACCCCAATTTACCCACAGTCAGCTATGATCTTAGCTATGCATGTCCACACACAGTGGAGAATACTCTGCACTGGCTGTATGTAGTCAAGCAAACTCAGTGTTACCTGACCCGAGTTTCACACAGAAAACAAGGTGGGGGGGTGGGGAGGTGGGGGGGGGGGGGGCTGTCATATGTTCACGTGCCTGTCCTGCTGGTCATTAGCTTGTCTTTTGGTTTGTCCATTGCCAAAATGTCTTACAGATGCTGGTTCTGCCTGTGTATGCTATACTACTGTGTCACACTGTTACTGAATTTTTCTGTCACTATAAGATAGTGCGTTAAGACA
Organism: Conus betulinus; assembly: GCA_016801955.1. NCBI lineage: Eukaryota > Metazoa > Mollusca > Gastropoda > Neogastropoda > Conidae > Conus > Conus betulinus. Next base: position 309,576 of record JADBJO010001492.1, read on the forward strand.
AAGAATTTGACAAAAGCAATATGACACAAATGTTTCACAACCATATGAATGCTTCTGAAAATTTGACAAAAGCAATATGACACAAATATTTCACAACCAAATGAATGCTGCTGCGATCTTGGTTCTACTTACTGGTTTTCACAACACTCACTTCTGATGAACATTCATTAAAAAAAAAGATATATATATGTGTATACATACAAAAAAATTGTCTGCTGCACATGGAACATCTGACATCCTTTATTTCAATTTAGTAAAATACGATGTCACTGCACCACAGTAAGGTGCAGTTTAACAGACTCACATGGTTTCTACATCTGTGCGGAGGTACACGGTAATCTTGGGTCCGGATTCGTAGGGACTCCGTCTCTCATACTTGGGAAGGCCCTCTAGGTCACTGCAAGTCATCAGAAAGACAGGGCTGA
>JADBJO010001492.1:312500-382500 GCA_016801955.1 Conus betulinus
CAAATGATACACATACATCACTGTATGTGGGTTTATTCATCACTCAGGCTTTAAAACCCTTGAGGCTAACGACACAGGATACTCTGAATAACATACAAGCTTGTGATTATGAATCTCTAAGATTCAAGACCACCATGTACATTTTGTAATGCGACAGAACTTGAGAAACCAGTTTAAGCTCCATTAATGAGGAAAGCACTATTCCCACTGCTTCCAGCTATAAGCAAGACTAAATGGGCACAGACCCCTAAAATCAGTAAATATCCCAAAATTTAGAAAGAGAAGAGGTTAGTTTACCGCCAAGGACATCTATAGACAAACAAGGTACATGACAAGACACAATGCATTTTGACCTTTTGGGTCTTCTTCAGGCAAAAACACTTTATCCCCAACCATCTCTGGCAGCTAGGCATCGTTGAGTTAATGACATCTTGATCACTCATATTCTCTTTTTATATGCTGTTAAATTAAGCAATACCTGCTGCGACATCATGACCTATGAAAGTGTTTTTTTTTTAAATGAAATTCAAACACTATATAAAACCTAAACCTATTCACCACTTCTAAATTTATAACTGGACTTCAGATAGCTGTGAACGTTTCATCTCTGTCAAATCTAATTAAATTAATTTGATACCATAATGTAAATACTCCTTTTTTGGCAGGAAAGAGTTTTCCAATTGTTGGTCAATCTAACATCTTCCTATCACCTTATACAGGAACGTTTGTCAAAGTGCTGGACTCATGGTCAATGTGACAGTGCATGTCTCAGCATATTATGCTCTGATTTATAATGTGTGAAAAACCGCTGAATTTGGTTAACTAGTGTAAATAAGTGGATGATACTTAGTGCAACATTACTTTGCAGTTGGTCACTTGTGCATATCACATGGGTCTTGATGTCGAAGTAAGACTAAGAGTTGCTGAATTTAGCACTGTGTGATCCATTTGTCAAAAAACAGTAACAAAGTTTCATAAATCTAACCATCATGTCATATTCTGTTTCTGTCTGAGACATGACTGCTTTGAAACAATTTCAGCTGGGCATAATCATCAACATCTTAAATAGACATAATCCTCATCAGCAGATGTGCACCTCGCTGGAGAAATGTTCACTGACTGTCAGGGAAACAGACAGACGACTTTGGCAGTACAAGATGCAGACTCACTGAGGCAGGTCTCTCACTTTTGGTTAGTTTAGGTGCTACAGCGTGCTCTGGATGTTACTGTCGCTAGTGGCCTGGGCCGCCACTTTATTGAGACAAACCTGCCTTAACACTATGACAGAATATCCGTGGACGTTACAACAGCTTTGGACTGTACTACTACTACTACTACTACTAAGTCTACTAGTACTACTACTGTGCGGTTATTATTAATTACCTCTAGGCCCAGAGACTGGACAGGGACTTCGTAGTTGGTGCCATTTAAGGGTTTGGGAAGAATCCTGACAAATTCCCCAAGCCAGTGTCTGGAATGACCCGGTAAGGCAGTGTGCGTGCGTGTGAATGTGCACGGGGTCAATTATAAACAAACTTCTAATTGTAGGCAAAAAAACTGGGTCTGTCACATAACACACTTTGAACAAAAAGTTTTGGAAAACTCAAAAGCCTCGCTGACTAACCTGTTAAGTGCAATGAGTTCCAAAGAATTAATTAAACACGCACGCACAAATATTTTACTGTATTTTCGGAATTTTCCAGTCGTCAACACCCGACCTAGTCTTATGCAGTTCTAAATGAACTCTTTCAATAAATTGATAAGAGTTATCCCTCTTGAGCAGTTTGATTTTTATCCGTCAATGAAATAGGTTTGAGAAAAAAAAAAAAAGATAAATGGGAGATCAGCCACATAAAAACAAATAATAAAGCATAAAAAAAATACAATTGAACAGGTGAGATGTAAATTACGGAAAAAGTATAATGTAGCCTCACAAACATTTTTTTTTGTTTGATCAAAGGACTATGCTAGCACCGGAAGAAAGCCCATGCGACGAGAATGTTGTGGTCACGTGGTTTCCTGTTGAGAAGGTAAACTGTTTAACAAGAGAGCGGCAAGTCTGCACCACAGAACAAACAGTAATTCCTCAAAGTCTACTGAACATGACCGTGTACAGATAGCATTTATGCAAAGGATTGATCGCCCTCCGCAAGTCAGTGAGTGAGTGATAGGGCGCGACGAGACGGTAAAATCAAGGCTATCCTGACGCCACAGAGCTTGGAGGTGTTTTTGACATGTGCAGTTGCAGACCAGCCATCCACTGACTGATTGACTCAGTTTAAAAAAAATAAATAAATAAAATAAAATAAAAAGAAAGAAAGAAAAGAAAACAATGACGAACAAAGCAATCACGACTGGCTGTCGACTATAACACATTATTTGTCATAGTGCGTTCCATTACAGTCAAATGCAGTGGAAAGCACTAATAGCCGCAACCGTACAGAAAGCAGGAAATCGTCTGTCATCTTGATGTTATGATGCAGCCAGCTTCATTAGTTAGAAGATTCTGCTGCACTTTGTCTGGTGTGCAAAGAAATTAAAGAAAAATGAAAAAGAGAAAAGGAAAAGAATCACAGAGATAAAGATAGATAGGGAAAAACTGCTGCTAAAGGCAGGGTCTCCTGATTTCAGAGATGGGGTCCAGCAAAAAGACTGTGGTAACTTCCTCTAAGAGACAGTTCCATTGATGCATTGAGTTTTTTTTTTTTAAACTCATAATTAATCAGATTTTTTTTTTCATTCCCAGTACTCGCATGCTATACAAATGAATATTCACTTCCATTAGAAGCTGGTCACCGCCAGTGAAGTCAAAGATGTATACTGATGTTTGTGCATGTACTAAAAGGCAACAAAAACTTCAATGATATTAACTGATTTTTTTTTTTTCTCATGTGTCTGAATTTTACTTCTTTTTCAATTATTTTATTTCTTAAAGAGACAAGTGATTTATTTTTTTTTTATAGAGGAGATCAATTGATAGGGACTTCATGAAAATACCTGTAAGGATTACATTCTCCCATAGTCACAAAAAAGAATAGATGAAACACTAAGCATAGTAACCATTCACATCAGGTGCAATACAATTTCAAAAAAAAAAAGAAAGAAAGAAAGAAGAAAAAGTATGAATGCAGGAAAGAAAATCAAGCTGCTGTGATTGACTGGGCATCACCAATTGAATTGGCAGGACTGCAGTTAGTATGGAAAGGATTCCACCACCACCACCACCACCACCCCCCCCCCCCCCCCCCCCCCCCCCCCCCAACCACCACCACTCCCACCCAACTTCCCCTGGATGCAGAATTGTTTCAGTGAGGCAGCTCCATCAATGCTTGTCTGTCCCTCCATTGTGATTCTGTCTCTTTGTCTGTCTCTCTCTGTCTCTGTCGCTGCCTCCCTCCCCTCTCTCTCTCTCTCTCTCTCTCTCTCTCTCTCTCTCTCTCTCTCTCTCTCTCCCCCTTCCTCTCTCTTTTCAGTCCTTTTTTCGTCACATTTGTAAACAGTATTATGAAAATGTTTTTTCTCAAACACACCACACACATGCATGCATGCACACACACACACACACACACACACACACACACACACACACACACACACACACACACGTATGTATGTGTGCTCACTTGCACATAAGCACATGCATGTTCAACACAATCATGCAGACACGCACACAAAATCACACAAGAATAATTCTAAAGTGAATGCTATGTAGGTGTGCCAGTCACCATGGTGAAACAAGTGGCTTTGCTGCCAGCTGGTTGCCAGCCATGGAATCGAGGAGTGTGTGCTGCCAGCAAGGACCATTTTGCTTACTGTGCTACTTTGGCTATCTACATTTATAAGGTAGGCATCAAAGACCATTTTGCCTGCTGCAGTACTTTGTCTATTTGCATTTATAGGGAAGGCATCAAGGACCTTTTTGCCTAGTGTGCTACCTTGGCTGTCTACATTTATAAAGACAGGCATCAAGGACCATTTCACCTACTATGCTACCTTGGCTTATCTACATTTATCAGGTAAGCATCAAGTCCTGAGCATTTTGCTTACTGTGCTACCTTGGCTATCTACACTTATAAAAATAAAGTAGGCATCAGGACCATTTCGTCTGTTGCGCTACCGTGACTATCTACGTTTATAAGGTAGGCATCAAGTCCTGACTATTTTGCCTATTGTGCTACCTTGGCTATCTGCATTTGTAGCGAAGGCATCAAGAACCATTTGCCTACTGTATTACCTTGGATATCTACATTTATAAGGTAGGCATCAAGGGCCATTTTGCCCTCTGTGCTATCTTAGCTATCAACATTTATAAGGTATGCTTCAAGGACCATTTTGCCTACTGTGTTACCTTGTCTATCTATATTTATAAGGTAGGCATCAAGGATTGTTTTGTATACTGTTCTACAGTGTCTGCCAAATCTTTTTTTTCTGGTAGAAATTAACAAAGACTGGTAATTTTCTTGAGAGTGCCACTGTTGTTATATTATCCACATGTTGCCAACAATAGTCACTCACACACCTCAAGCAATATAAAATGGTAAGGAAAACCAGCAATGACCTCTTCACCTGATACGCCTAAGATTAGAAGTTGGGGGGGGGGGGAGGGTGTTGAGGCTGAGGGAGGGGGCAACAAAGGTTCCTGCTGATCTGTTAGCTGGCTATTATCCCAATGAACACTTTATGAAGGATGACATTGACGAACTTCGTTCCATTCATCTGTGCTGTGGCTATACTGACTCTGTGTGTGTGTGTGTGTGTGTGTGTGTGTGTGTGTGTGTGTTTTAAACTCTAAACTGTGTGTGTTGTGGGACACTGACATGGTCACTGTCTCCTGCAAGTAAATTGTTTAGACATATGCAGAGTGAATTTTTTCACACATTGCAGTTGGATAGTCATTTCAGGGAGTACCCCATGCCGTCCAACATGTCTGAACACAAGGAAAACCATCACCACTGTCAACACGAGGGACAAATAGTCTAACTGTTAGAGCTTTTGCCCAAGGAGCTGACAATCATGAGTTTGAACCACACGTGGGGCTGAGTTTTTCAGCTTGAAAACCCTTTCTATCTACCCAGCAAGTAAACGGATACCTGATTCAGGTCAGGGAAGGTTAAAAGTAGTGGAAGGAGAGGGATTAGCTTTCACCTTCATCACGCCATGGCCTAGATGCAGTGAACTTATGACAGTTCACTGCTCTTACGGTTAAGAGGCTTTGGGAACTTTAAACTTTTAATTATCAGCATAGTGAGTGTTGCTGTCCATCATGTCAGAAACACAAGAACACCATCACCTCCATAAACACAGTGAGGTAGTGTCCATGTTGCAGCCAGGTATTGTCCATGTTACAGCCTGACAGCCATTTCAAATTCTGAGTAGTATCCATTATGTCTGCACTCAAAAGAACCGTCGTTTCCATTAACACAGTGCTTCTCATATTGCAGCCTGACAGCCATTTCAAGTTCTGAGTAGTATCCATTATGTCTGAACTCAAAAGAACCATTAACACAGTGTTTCCCATTGCAGCTTGACAGCCATTTCAAGGAGTTCCGACTGCTATCCATCATGTCTGAACACACAAAAAACTATCCTCCATCAGTTGGCACCCTGCCGATCCTGACCTTATCGCCAGCTCCAGTGCCGACCTTCGCATCATCGTGTGGAGCATCTCTCAGCAGCGCTCGGTGGCTGTGTTGCAGGCTGGCATCAAAGAGACACCTACTTGCATCGACTGGAACCGCCATGACAACACCTGTCTGGCCTTCATCAGGTGTGAAGATTGTGTTTTTCTGCGGTTGTTGCTGTGCACTTATGGTGCCTATTATAAAGTAACAGTAACTGTAAAAGTACAGTAACTGCACAGCAACTTACACATGTGCATCATGATAATTATACGGAATAATGTGGAAACAAATACAAACAAGCAAGTCATTATTATGACACTGACTTGGCAAAAATTCATAGGGAGAGTAAAATAAAGAGAAGGAGAGAGGGTGAGTGATGAGGAAGATTGCGGTAACTGTGGACGTCTTTCATGTGAACAGAATTGTTGTTGACTCCTCATACCAAGAGTTGACTAACATTTCCAAGCTAAGACTGATTGGTAGAATCTGATCCATTTACATCAGTCCATCCATAGTATTCAACAGAGATTAACCACCTGGGATTCTATGGTGTTCTCAGTACCATGGCAAAAAAGGGAAATTGGTGCAATAAAAAAATATAATAATACACACACACACACACACACACACACACACACACACACACACACACACACACACGAAAACACTACTATTACTACTACTACTACTACTACTGCTGCTACTACTACTACCACCACCAAGGCAGAAGAGGGACATGGTTGCCATAAAGATATAATTAGTACACACATGCACACTTTGACAAGTGCTTGCATGCACACATAGCTGCACACATACATGTACGCACACAGGTACATGCACACACACGTGTATGTGCATGTGCATGTGCACACACACACACATGCATGCACGCACACACACACACACAAACACACACACACACTACTACTACTACTACTACTACTACTACTACTACTACTACTACCATGGCAGAAAAGGGAAACGGGTGCCTTAAAGATATAATTAGCAAAACAAAACAAGAAACACTCAAAGAAATATGAATACACAAATCTTTGCCAAGTCATTACTGTGATGACTGAGGGGTTGTTGGCCTGCGCTTGTTTTTTTTTTCCCGCACTATTAGATTGTTTGTCTTTGTATTTGTCTGACTTTATTCAAGTTTAAAAGGCTGTGCCATTCTTGCATAAAAGTTACTCTGTGTTAGCTTTTCTTATGGGAGCAAGGGTTGCTCTACTTGTTTATTGTGCATAAAGTTAGAAAAAAAAGGACTATTTTTTGGTTTGTTAGGAGTTAGAAGTGAGAAAGAACGAGTTGTTAGTTGCATGCTGAATTCAGGGTTTTTTGTTTCAAAACTGTTTTTTTTTTTTTTTTCATTTTTTTTTTACATGCATGGTGTGTGGCAGTGGCCGTGGTCCGCTGTACCTGTGGCAGTACAAGGACAAACAGAGCCCATCCATGGTGAAGGACACCAGCAACTTCTCCTCCAATGTCACCATGTTCCGCTGGCACCCCAAGAAACAAGGCATGGTGGTGTATGGCCACTACGATGGCAGTATCTCCATTCTGGTCATAGGTCCTTTCACCGCCAGACATTCTATTTTGCATAAAAATCTCCATCGCCAGCATTTTTTCCCAAAAAAGCTCTTATTGTATACCAGCATATGTGAAACGCGGATATCTCTGGAACTAAACAACCAATTCTCATGCTATTTTTTGTAAAAAGGAGGAGATACACTGTACTTTTATTATATCATAACATGTTAGTAATGGTAAGTCAACAACAATTTCAATTTTTTAGTGATTTCAAGTGCAAAAAAAAAATGCAAAATAAAAAAAGAATGTTATGTTTCTTCTAAGCGTAAAAAATAAAGAAAGAATGCCAACAAACTCTCAACAATGGAGGAAAATACTCCACTCACAACTGAAGACCAGAAAGTATGGTATTTCCAACAGAAAAAAAGCATGCATGAAACAGCCACAAATACAACTACTCCAATAGCAGGGAACACACACACACACACACACACACACACACACACACACACACACACACACACACACATTCTTATGCCTAACTGGTACACATGTAAGAAAGAAAAAGGGACACACACACACACACACACACACACACACACACACACACACACACACACACACACACACACACACACACACACACACACGTTCCTTTCACTCAACAGTATATATATATATATATTTTTTTTTATGAACACAAAGTCATTCATGTGCCTGTTGGTCTCTGAACCCTTGTCATTCAGTTGATCTATATAATCAGCTGTACACCCCCACTCGAAAGACGTCTGTGATACTCGCCTCTCACGTGTCAGTTGGCCACGCCCCCTTCAACCTCGACCAGCAAGAGTCGGCCCACAGCGTGTGTGTGAAGTTCGTTGCCTAAAGTCTTAGTTGGCTCCCTCACATAGAGTTAGTGAACAGTCAGTCAGTGCTGGCTGGGCTCAACGCAAAAACACTGGGGCACACGCGGTAGGGTAGTAAGTGGGCGTCTTATCAGCCTCTCATAACAAGTTGGCAACGGTCCAACGCTTCACGTTGGAATAATTCGGTCAAGCCCTCACTATCGTTCTTTACTCGTGACTGTCTGGGTCTTCTTCATCTGTATTAGGAACAACCAACTGTCTATTCAATATTCCCAGCACTTGATCTGTGGTAGTAAATGTACGGCAAGGTCGAGTACGTAAAGTGCTTGGTGGTGACGTCATAGTGAATGAAAAAAACAATCGGAATAAAGTCAATAAAACACTGAACTGAATAGTGTTCTGACAAAGCAAATGGCTGTGAGCATGGGCCAGACCATCCCCCAACTATGACGTTTATTGCTGGCTTTTTATCTCATGAACTAGGATCATGAGAGTATCGGGAGTTAGGTCACCCTACTTTTGTCGCCAAAGGCGCCCTTGGCGCTCTGCCAAGTCGTCGCCAAAAAGTGCCCATGGCGGTGAAAGGGTTCGCTGGAAATAAAGCATGATTAGTGAGTCACTGGTTTTTGTGAAGTAATGCTGTCCAGCACAGTATGTGCGATGCTATACACAGTGTCACTGCGTTATGTTTGCAGACAGCCAGTCTGGCAGTGTGACAGGTACAGTGTGTGTTGCCCTCTGGTTTGTGCTGTTGTAAGATCAGGGGCTTCAGTGTTGAATGTGATTTGTTTTGTGCTGGCCTGATCTGTTGACATCCATGTCAGTGACTTCTCTCCATTCCTGCTGCCGCCGCACCTTTGCCTTTTTGGTGCTTCTCAGCTCATTGCTCGTCTTGCCTCCCCTTGCCCCCCCCTCCCTCCCTGTCCCCTTTCCCTAAGATCTTCCATTGATCTTCAGCAGGATAAAAGAGCTTGCATGTATATTAACATACATGATTATGCATATGCCTGCATGCAATTGTCTAGCAGAGTGGCTTTACTGTTGTTTTTGCTGACTCTTTTTTTTTTTGGTATTGTTTTGTTTATTTATTTGTTTGCTGTTACTTCCAGCTGATTGGTTACTCTGGAAGCACAACAAATGCTTGTAGTTCACCACTTTTGTGCTGTTGCTTCCAAGCTACATAATTATTTTGAAAACATGACAATTATCTGCCATTTTGCCAGTTATTTGCTGCTTTGTCAGGCTCGATTTTTTGTTTTAGTGTGTGTGTGTGTGTGTGTGTGTGTGTGTGTGTGTGTGTGTGTGTGTGTGTGTGTGTGTGTGCATTGCCAGTTGGTGCTTTATGTTGTGTGTTGATGGCGATGGACAGTTTTGCCAGATCTTTGTCTGCCCTTGCCTATAGTGCTTTGTTGTCTTTCTAACTGGCAATAGATAGTCTGCCAATGTCTGTGTCCTGTCTGTGATGTTTCGTGGTCTGTGCAATGTGCTGAGTCTTATTTGCTTGCCCTAGGCTTCACTTTCACAGGAACACCCTTTGGTCAATTTTTCCTTTTCTTTGATTAATGAATTACATGTCTATCAGCATAGGAGTTTGAACAACAAAAACAGAAAAGAGGAACATACCAGCCGCCGTGGCGAAGTGGTTAGCGTCGCGGACTCCCGGTTGGGAGGTCATGGGTTCGAATCCCATCAGAGTCATGTGGGTTTTTTTTCCCCCCGCCGGCTCCTACCCAGAGTTGAGTTTGCTTCGGACTCAGTTGGGAAGACTGGGACCACACAGTTGAGTTTCATCCACTTAATGGATGCGTTTCTGAGAGTGTTGCTCAAATTTCCTGACCAACACTGCAGATGCCTGTATCTCTCGGGCCTGGTTGACGCCGGGATATATTGAAAGGAAGCATAGAGTACAGCCCTGTCATGTAGTCTCAGACCGAAATAGAAATCTGTAGCATCATCTTAATCATCCTCATTCTCATAGATCAGCATAAAAAAAAAAAAAAAAAAAAGTCAAATTCTGTGGCCCTTCATGCCCTGCTCTCATGGTGACCTCAATTTCGATGCCCTCTCCACGTCTGTGGCCTTGGTTTGGTTCCGTCGGGGTCACCGGTATCGGGGGGTCCATGGGGGCTGTCGTTGGACGGACGTGGTGGCACCCTCCGGAGGGAGAGCTCACTCACGCCGGCTCCGCGACTAAGCAATTATTGTCGTCAGTAGGGGGCTTAGTAGGTGGTGTCCTGCGTATGTTAGATCAGAACAGGCGCCACTGAACTCCACCGAAGTGACTCGGCAGCAGTGAAGTGTCTCCTCCGGTGGGTTGCCTCTTGACGACACATGACATTGACTGCTCCCTGTGGATTGCCGGTGCCGGGGCTGCGGCGGGTCGACCGGGCTGTGGCTGTGGACAGGGGGTGTCGGAATGAGCGGTGTGGGTGCACTGCCTCTGAGATGGCACAGAGGTTGGGACAGCTAAAAAAAAAAAAAAAAAAAAAAAAAGAGGAACATGAGTGAGTGAGAAAACACAAGAAATAATTGTCTGGGGTGTGAAACTGCAAACAGCATTTTTGAATTAATTGTATATTGAATGGTAAATACATCTGCTTACAAGACGACTTCACAGTCTTTTAGTGGGGGAAAAAAATAGAAAAATAAGGGAAGAAAATCACTGGTGGATTTGGTTGACTGACAGTAAGTTTTGTGGATTACCAATCATCCATGATCCACACAACTGTAATTACATGTATATGGTTTGTTATAAACGAGACAAATTAAGTGAAAGATTAGTGAAAGTTTAAGAAAAGAAATGTATTGGTTAAGTGGCTGTAACTAGTTTCAGTGAGATCCCAGTCCTATTTTCTCTCTTTCTCCCCCCCCCCCCCCCTCTCTCTCTCTCTCTCTCTCTCTCTTCTCCCTACCTCCCTCTCTTTTCCAACAGTACCTCTAACAACAGACAAAAACTAAAAGCACCAAACATACTTCCTTTGAGTAAGCAATTGGAATTTAACAAAGCATCATTTACATTTACAATTTTGGCAGACACCAAGCCATGCTATATCAATGCCCCTTTTTACAAAACTGAACAGTTCTTCTGGCTCGAAGGAATTCGTCCTCCTACCCATGCATTGATAAATACAAAGCCGTCCTAACTTACTCAAGACCATGTATTTGGAACTCACTTCCACTGAGTCTACAAAATATGAATACGTTAAAACTTTAAAAAAAAACAGTTACATAAGCAATGTATGTCTCAATAATTTGATTATTCAATTAAACTCATAAATATCCACTAGCAAAGTCTTCGTTTAAACTATACATTGAAGACACCGTCTGAACATGTAACCTGCTCCATTAAACCACTCATCTCCACTACTCCCACTCTGTCTCCATCCCTCTTGACCTCCCCCACCCACCATCCTCTCACCCTCATCTTCATCTCTCTCACCCTCTGTTTTTGTTTGTTTGGTTGGTTTGGTTCCTTATGTTAGATTATCTGCCATTCCATTATCATGTTTGTGAATAGTCTGCTGTAATTGTAGAACTACATTGCCATGTTGCTGTTGCTGAATTGTCAATAGGAATGATGTATGTTGAAATGATATATGCATGACCAGGACAGATTATTAGACTAAGCTTTGGCCTGAAATCTCCATCCTTGCCCGTTAAAGATCAATCAATCAATCAATCAGTCTGTCTCTCTCTCTCTCTGTCTCTGTCTCCATCTCTGTCTGTCTCTGTCTGTCTATCTGTCTCTGTCTCTCTTTCATACACGTGTGCACACACACACACACACACACACACACACACACACACACACACACACACACACACACACACACACACACACACACACACACACACACACACACACACACACATATACTCTGCCCCATTATCAAACTCTGCCCCATTTTCAAAACTCTTTCCCACTCTCAAAACTGTCTACCCTACTCTCAAAACTCTCAGTCCCACTCTCAAAACTCTCCGTCCCACTCTCAGAACTGTCTGTCCCACTCTCAAAACTCTCCGTCCCACTCTCAGAACTGTCTGTCCCACTCTCAGAACTGTCTGTCCCACTCTCAGAACTGTCTGTCCCACTCTCAGAACTGCTGTCCCACTCTCAGAACTGTCTGTCCCACTCTCAAAACTCTCCGTCCCACTCTCAGAACTGTCTGTCCCACTCTCAGAACTGTCTGTCCCACTCTCAGAACTGTCTGTCCCACTCTCAGAACTCTCCGTCCCACTCTCAGAACTCTCTGTCCCACTCTCAGAACTGTCTGTCCCACTCTCAAAACTGTCTGTCCCTCTCTCAGAACTGTCTGTCCCTCTCTCAGAACTGTCTGTCCCTCTCTCAAAACTGTCTGTCCCACTCTCAGAACTCTCTGTCCCACTCTCAGAACTGTCTGTCCCTCTCTCAGAACTATCTGTCCCTCTCTCAAAACTGTCTGTCCCACTCTCAGAACTCTCTGTCCCACTCTCAGAACTGTCTGTCCCACTCTCAAAACTCTCTGTCCCACTCTCAGAACTGTCTGTCCACTCTCAGAACTGTCTGTCCCTCTCTCAGAACTGTCTGTCCCTCTCTCAAAACTGTCTGTCCCTCTCTCAAAACTGTCTGTCCCACTCTCAAATCTGTCTGTCTCACTCTCAAAACTCTGTCCCATTCTCAAACTCACTGCTCCACTCTCAGGCTCCAAAGGTGCAAAGCACATCCTGGCCCCAGATTTGGAAGATGACGACGCCGTGGATCCTGTGACGGCTCTGGCCTGGGACCCCCTGTCCACAGAGTACCTTCTGATGGCCAATCAACACAATGGGGTCCGCCTGGTGGACATCACAGCCAGGACCGTCATCACCACCTTTGTCCCCCCTAGTACCGCTGCCCAGGTGCAGACTCTGTCCTGGGTCCATAACGCTCCTGGGATGTTTGTCACTGGGGGTGAGTTGGTGTGTGAGTGTGTTTGCATGTATGTGTGTGTGTGTTTTTGTGTGTGTGTGTGTGTGTGTGTGTGTGTGTGTGTGTGTGTGTGCGTGTCTGTGTATGTGTATATGTTTGTGTGCTTGCCTGTGGGTGCATGTGTGCCTGTATGTGCGTGTGTTTGTGGGTCTTTATGTACATATATTAGTTAGTATGTAATATACAGGTTCAACACCCACATTATCCTCCAGTAATATGGTAGACAGGCATAACTGTCATAGAGAATGGGGGAAGTCGAGCCTAATTTACATCACACTATACCACTGTAATGACAATACACTTAGACAGACAGAAAAAAAAAACACAATTTTTATGTCAAAACATTGTCTGTGGTTCCAAAACCTGTCAGTCTGTCTGAGGTATCCTTGGATGCTGTCTATTAAAGAAAAGAGCCAGCAGCATGTTGAAGTCCAAGAGCATGTGTAGAGTGTTGACAAAAATGCTGATTGCTTTACAAATGTGGAATGGTTTTCTCTTAATGCTGGCAGTATTTTTTTTGCTCTGTCAGATGTGAAGAGTGGTGTGTTGAGAATCTGGAGTGTGTCCAAGATGTCTCCCATCGAGAACATCCGCATCAAGAAGTCAGGTTTCCATGACATCCATATCATCCACGATTCGCAGAACGACGCAGCAGGCCCACTCTTCCACCAATGACAAACATCGTGACATCTCCGCCACCAGTGAAGGTCACAGCCCCTCCCTCACCCCCCACACCCGCTTCGCCTTGCCCTCTGCCCAGCTGGTATGCACCTTCAAGGACGGCGGCATTGGTCTGTATGACCTTGGCCTCCGCCGCTGGAGGTTTCTCAGAGACCAGTGAGTTTACGTGTTGGCGCTAAGGGAGTTGTTGCTTTTTGCTGTTCCTATAGGCCAGAGCAAAAGCTGAATTTAAGATTGACCCTGCTACTGCGAAAACAGCTCACAGACAATGGCAAACCAACAAACTGACTGGTGTGTGTGGACAGAACTGAAAGGATAGCCAGTGTACTTCCTATGTTTTGCCCCCTGTACAGGCTGAGGGAATGGAATTCTTGCACCATGCCCCTCCTCCCTCTTGTCCATGAGGACTGTCCAGTTATCAACCCCTCTTCTCTCATGCTAGATCAAGATAAACATCCACTATGTGGGTGAATTATCAGAAGACTTGCCTCCAGGGCAAAAGCCATTAGGAACTCCCACTGTATGTCTATGATAGTTGCAAGACTGTAATCAAACAGCTACTGGCTCACAGCCAATGTTTTAAACCATAATTAAAAAGGGGTGGGGGTGGTGGTGATGAGGAACTGTACTGCCAACAGATTTCCATGATTGTGCAGTTAGATCTTACTGGTCATATAGAATGGATGTCAGTGGATCAGCTACACTGACTCAAGTGGGCTAGAACATTCCCACCTATAGTTATTAGAGAAAGCCTTGTGACAGATGTTGAATGGACAAGATGCGTGCTGAGCCGTTGAGAACAGCAGAACCTGTTATGTACATAGAGCATAAACAGACAGTCACAGGGGGACCATCTTTGACTGACATGCTGCTGTTGTTGTTGACATTATAATCAGTGGTTGTTTATACATGTCGCTACAGGGCCATTTGGAGACCATCATTACTGACATATTACTGACATGTCGTTGTTGTCATTTGGGGACCCTCTTTTATCAGTGTTGTTGTCTCTATGCTATGCTGTCACTACAGGGCCATTTGGAGACGATCTTTGACTGCAAGTTCTGCCCCAGTAATCCTGACCATTTGGCCACTGCCAGCTTTGACGGCACCATTAAAGTATGGGACATCATGACCATGCAGACTGTAAGTTTGTGTGTGTGTGTGTGTGTGTGTGTGTGTGTGTGTGTGTGTGTGTGTGAGATATCTGTTGATTGATTGTTCACAGACACAGTTGAATAATTGACCATGAGGAATGCATTTTTTTCACATTTCACTCTTGTTTTCCCCCAAAGCGTGTAGCTGCATGCTCTTCACACATGCACATGTACCCCCTTCCTCTTACCCACCTTTCTCCCCATTCTCCCTCCCTGACCACAGAACTGCATGGGCCCCTGCGCTTTCAGCACAGCCCATTATGATTGCGTTGACAAAGCTACGCTGTTACACTTTGTGTCGAAATGCTTCACCAAGAAAACTTTTTTTTTTTTTGAAAAAGAAAAAAAGAAAAACTTCACAGATAAGGGTGGCTTAAACAGAACTGAAACAACATAGATTTTTAGATATTAGATTTATTTCATTTCAAAAAATGGGCCAAGTTCAGGAAGGAAAGGATGAAAAGGTACAAGAAAAATCACTGAAGAAGATCCTTATTTTGCTGCCTTGTTGATTGGTTTCGTTGTCAGTTATTTTGAGTTTTTATCAGTCAAGTCAAAACCACACGATAACTCACAAGATTTCTGTCATAGTCCACCATCAAGTCGTGTACAAAGTGAGGTGGGACTGAGAGTGCTATTGAGTCTGACTTGTCGCAAGGCATACCAGTGCTGTACTTAACTTTGGAATGCTTTGCTTAAAATTCTTAAAATGTCCAGATGCTGCATTTTGTGTTTTTGAGACCATGGCAGCTCTGGCTGTGTGACTGACGATGGTAGGGTGACTTCAGGTCAAGACATCTGCGGGGAACGAAGGCATCATCTATCACATCTCTTGGGCACCAGGAGACCTGGGGTGCATTGCCTGCTGCACCGCCAAAAACGGCATCTTCATCTGGAACATGGAGAAGAGCAAAGTCATCAAGAGAATTCAGGACGTGAGTCAGTATATGTAGCCCTTCATGGTGAACTTTGCACTTTTGACAGAAAGGGTCTGGATAGTTGATAAAGTTCTTAGCAACATACATGTTTGTTTGCTGTACATGTTACGGTAACATTTAAGATGTAAAGTCAAATTATTATAACAGTTTCACTTTGTATCCAAAAATGACTGCTTGATTGAAGCCACCTGGAAGGAAAAAATCTGGCAAGCCTGTAAGCTAGATTTGTCTTGTCAACCCATTCAGGGCACTGTTACCTCAGGCCAGCAGCACTCCTTGCCTACAGCTGACCAGGTGAATAGGGGAAAGAAGACGGTTAATCGGACAAAAAGCTCCACTGTGGTTTATGTAAATGTGTTGGGCTTAAACATTGCATGGTGACTGGGCATGAATTAAGATCAATGAGTGTGTGTAATCAAAATCTATGTTGCCATAGCAGCCATGTGGCTGCCATGTTTGAAAGGGGGCATACTTGTAAACAAACAAGTTTGCTCTGTTTTGACAGTGAAATGATGGAGTTTAACTCTTAAAGTGTGTATGGTTAACACTCATACACACAAGACAGTAGAAGCTGATAGAAAAAGACATCATTTGTTACATGAGTTAGCAGACTGGTGACACACACTTTGGGTCTGAAGTGTACATACAGCTTGTCTTCTTTGTTGTCGACTGCATATTCTACCTCCATTTCTTCTTCTTGCGTACGCAGGCTGATACTCCTGCGGACACCCCCTGTATAGGGGGTGGAGTTTTGTGTGTATGACTGTTTTTTACCCCGTCATTAAGGCAGCCATACTCCAACTTCAGGAAATACCTCCATTCTGACTTGTGGAATACATTGTATTGTTGGCTCCTTGTTACTGTTGCTGTCCATGGAATTTTTTTTTAAGGACTTCCTTTGCCTCATATCTCTCAATTTGTTTGTTTGTTTTGTTTGTTTTTTTTTACATCATCATTACAATTTGAACAGTCTGCCAAACACAGACAAAACGAAGGCTACTAGACTGGTGAAGGGAAGTAACTCATGAAGCATGGTGTGACCTGAGAGAATGTGACTGCAGATGAGTTTCGGACTCAGAGTTTGCTTTTTACTGTGTTTTGGAAGTTAGCTTTGAGTAATGCTCTATTGTTCTGAGTTATCTTAGAATTCATCCACAGTGAGTTAATGACTGTACCTATCAAGGCCAAATCACTGTAGTGATATTTTTGTTGTTAATCCCCATGCTTTAACTGTGAGAAGACTATGATGGGTGACGGTTTCACACTGGTAGACATGCCATGTCTGATTCCTGTTCCCATGTCTCCTGCTTTGATTGTGACAATAATATGATGGGTGACAGTGTCACACCAGCAGATATGCTGTGCCTGATTCCTGTCCCCATGTCTTTCTGTCTGCAGCACGGGGAGGGTGCGGTGTACTCCCTGTCCTGGAACCAGACCAATTCCAAGCTGATGTTGTCCTGTGGTGCTGGAGGCTACTGGTAGGTGCATTGGACATTTCTGTTTAGTGCATGTGTACTGTGCTGTGAAGGTTGTTTAGTGCAAATGTACTGTGGTGGGGGTTGCTGTTTAGTGCACATGCACTGTGATGGGACTTGTTTGGTGCATGGATACTGTGATGGAATTGCTGGCTAGTGCACATGTACTGTGATGGGTTTGCTGTTCAGTGTACAAGTACTGTGATGGAATTGCTGTTTAGGTCACATGTACTGTGATCGGATTGCAGTTTAATGCACGTGGACTATGATGGGACTGTTGTTTCAAGCATTTGTTTCCTACTGTGGTTGTTTGGTGTACATGCACTGTATTGTGGATGTTAGTTTCTGTTCAGTGTACATGTACTGTTCTGTGATTGTTGTTTAGTTTATTGTGCATGTATTGTGATTGTTTAGTGCATGGAATTGCACTGTTGTTAAGTATACATGTATTATACTGTAACTGTTGTTGAGTTTATACATGTACTGATTATTGTTCAGTGTACATGTACTGCACAGTGGTTGCTTACACATGCGCAAGCACATACACACACACACACGCACGCACACCACACGCATGAACGCACGCACGCATGCACGCACACTCCTGTATTTGTAGCACAGACAATGTTAGTTTGGCATCCAAGGTCTGACCAGTGCACTAGGTTAGTGCAAAGGACATCCTTGTTGTGCCCAGTTTTAGGAGATAAGCGACTATCTGTTCGTGCTTTATTTTCATCGTCTTGAACGTTGTGTGTCTTGCCTGAAGAAGACTGAAGAGATCAAAACGTGTCTCTTGTAATTTGTTTTGTTTCTTCATTTGGTGGTATACTAATTTTTCTTTTAAGTTTGTTTCAATTTCCACCTGCACTCTCCTCACCTTGAAAGTAGGGCATAAAAGGCTTTGATCTAAATGATCATGATAATGCTGTGAAGTTACTGAACTACATGGTAATGGCAGCTGACTGAACGTATTGGGATCAGAGAGAGTATGTGTATGTGGTTGTATGCATGAGTTATAAGACTGTGTGTGTGTGTGTATGTGATTGTGTGGGAATTTACATATGTGTAAATGTATTTCATTGTGTGTGCGGTTTAAGTGGGTGTATGTGTGTGATTGTGTGTGGTTTATGCACATGTATGTTTATATGTACATATGTGTGTAATTGTATGGTTTATGATGGTGTATATACACATGTTTTTGATTGTGTTTGTGATTTATATGCTCGTATGTTTATGTGACTGTGCAGTTTATGTGAGTGTATGCTTGTGTGTGTTTGAAAATGTGTGCAGTTATGTCAGTGCATGTATGTATGATATGTGATTGTGTGTGTGGATTAAATGGATGTATGTGGTTGTGTACAAGTCCACAGACTTATTCTATATACATGTGTGTGTGTGTGTGTGTGTGTGTGTGTGTTCATATGTGTGTGTGTGTGTGTATATCCATGTGTGTGTGTGCACAGTATGATACACCAGGTGGATGGCGCTCTGATACAGAAGTACAAACACCCAGGAGCTGTGTTTGGCGGAGACTGGAATCCTCATGATAAGTAAGGCTTGTCTGAACTCTGCCTATTTCTCCACTGACCAACACCCCATGTAAGCTATAGCCCAGCACAGCCCTCATGATAAGGAAGGCTTGTCTGTGCACTTCTGTTTCTCTGTTGATCAATGTTCCTTGTTAACCATAGCTCAGTACAGTCCTAATGATAAGTAAGGCTTGCTTTTCTCTCCACTTACTGGGATTCCTGTGAGCCATAGCTCTGTACAGTCCTCAGGGTAAATAAGGCTTTACACTGTAGACTTGCTTTTCCTTTACAGAAAGGCTTTTTTTTTTTCATCTCCGTGCGCCGTCTTCTTTCTGTGTGTATGTAAGTTCTTATAGTGCCTGATTAGAATGTGTGGGTAATTTTTGTTCTTCCACTCACCAAAACTTGCTGTAAGCCAAAGCTTTGTGCCATTCTCATAATGCACAAAGCCTGTCATTGTACGCTTGCTTTTTTCTTCTCTTACCATCACTCCCACTCAAAGCTGTTACCCAGTTGGAATATGGTCTAACTAGAAAAGTAGAATGAAAAAAAAAATGAATCATGAAGGTCTTTGTTTTTATTTTTTTGTTTTTCCTTCTTTCTTTTAGTGTCCTATTCATGGAAATGACAGTCATAGTTTGGATGTAGCATCACGTTCATGTTGCCAATATCATTTTTTTTTGCATTTGCTGGAAATAAACACAATCAAAAACAGCCAACATGATGTCTTCATAAAGGTCACTGGTCCTTTTGAACAGGTGACAGTGTTTACTGAGATGATCAGAGATAAAACTGTTTGACATTGGATGTTCTTAGTTACATAGAGCAGATTGAGTTTTACGTTTGCTATTGTCACAACATGATCAACTGCATCTAATGGTTTTCTGCCAGACATATTTGCCACAGGCAATAAAGACGTGTATGTACAGCAGGATCAGACTGTATGTAATGGTATTTCTTTCACAGACATGTTTGCCACAGGCAATAAAGATGTGTATGTACAGCAGGATCAGACTGTATGTAATGGTATTTTTTTCACAGACATGTTTGCCACAAGCTGTAAAGACGTGTATGTACAGCAGGATCAGACTGTATGTAATGGTATTTCTTTCACAGACATGTTTGCCACAAGCTGTAAAGACGTGTATGTACAGCAGGATCAGACTGTATGTAATGGTATTTCTTTCACAGACATGTTTGCCACAAGCTGTAAAGACGTGTAGTACAGCAGGATCAGACTGTATGTAATGGTATTTCTTTAACAGACATGTTTGCCACAGGCAATAAAGCGTGTATGTACAGCAGGATCAGACTGTATGTAATGGTATTTCTTTCACAGACGTGTTTGCCACAAGCTGTAAAGATGTGTATGTACAGCAGGATCAGACTGTATGTAATAGTATTTCTTTCAGAGACATGTTTGCCACAGGCAATAAAGACGTGTATGTACAGCAGGATCAGACTGTATGTAATGGTATTTCCTTCACAGACATGAGATTAAGATTAAAATTATAGTCCCGTCAACAGCAGAGGTTATCTCAGGACTGTCACCACGTTCCAATTTCACAGACATGTTTGCCACAAGCTGTAAAGATGTGTATGTATAGCAGGATAAGACTGTTTGTAATGGCACTCTTTCAGAGACATGTTTGCCACAGGCAATAAAGACATGTATGAACAACAGGATCAGACTGTATCTAATGGCATTTCTTTGAGAGACGTGTTTGCCACAGGCTATAAAGACATTTATTAACAATAGGATCAAACTGTATCTAATGTTTTTTTTTTTTTCAGAGACATATTTTCCATCAAGTCTATACAGAAATGTAGGTACAAAAAGATCAGACTGTATTTAATGGTATTTCTTTCAGAGACATATTTGCCATCAAGGCTATAAAGACATGTATGAACAGTAGGATCAAATGGTCTTTCTTTCAGAGACATGTTTGCCACAGGCTATAAAAAACATGAAGTACAGTAGGATCAAACAGTATCGGATGGTCTTTTTTTTTTCAGAGACATGTTTGCCATAAAGGATATAAAGACATGTATGAACAGTAGGATCAAACTGTATCCAATGGTATTTCTTTCAGAGACATATTTGCCACAGGCAATACAGACATGTATGTATCGTAGGATAAACTGTATCTAATGGTCTTTCTTTCAGAGACATGTTTGCCACAGGCTGTAAAGACATGTATGAACAGTAGGATCAAACTGTATCTAACAGCCTTTTTTTCAGAGACATGTTTGCCACAGGCTGTGAAGACAAACAAGTACGAATCTTCCGCCTGGATGGCTCCAACACTCAACCTCTCAAAACTTTTTCTGGTGAGTTTCACTTTCACAGCAAAAGTGACCTTCTTCTTACTGAATGCACATATTGCATAGTTCATGATCTTTGCTCTACATATTGTGGAATCCATAGATAGGATATAATGTATACGGCATTTTTTACAAGGGATACAGTGCACGTGACGTTTTTACTTAGGATACTTTTACACATGACTTTTTTACATCAGATTCAGTATAATCTTAAATAATGTCAGTGAACGCCCAGAGAAACGTGGACAAATGAGTCACAAGACAACACACAACGCGTTTCGACCTCATAGGTCTTCCTCAGGTGAAACAAAAACGAATAAAATAACGAAAATGCACTTAGCTTTGATCGCTTCAGATTGCTTCTGAGTTCAGCGCAAGGAAGAAGGCATTTCAACGCCTTCTTCCTTGCGCTGAACTCAGAAGCAATCTGAAGCGATCAAAGCTAAGTGCATTTTCATTATTTTATTCGTTTTTGTTTCACCTGAGGAAGACCTTTGAGGCCGAAACGTGTTGTGTGTTGTCTTGTGACTCGTTTGTCCACACTTCTGGGCAGCTGACATTTATTTAAGATTTGTTTAGATTTCCGCCTGCAGTCGTTTCACTTTGCACCAGATTCAGTATGTTTTTGGCATTTTGTCTGTGGTTCAGTGTATCCAGCGTTTTGTTTTGTATTTAATGGATGTGACATTTCCTTCTCTAGCTGTGTTCTGGCACCATACCGTGAACCTTGTGTCCTGACGAATGAGGCAAATGATACCCCCTTTCAGGTCACACCGCCAAGGCTTTTCACATACGTTGGTCTCCGCTGAGGGAGGGCATTCTATGCAGTGGATCTGATGATCAGTGAGTAACACTTTATACCCCAGATGGTATTGCAGAGAGAGAGAAAGAGTTGGTCTGAAAGTGGGAGGATGGGAGTTTGATGCTAGAGAGTTAAAGAGAGAGGGAGAAGGATGATAATAACTGACTTCTGATCACTATTTCATCAGATCTCAAGACTTAAGACTGTGTGTTTAAACAATCTTTGAACTGATTTTTGTCACAAGAAATGTGTTCAGATTTCACTCTCATGTTGCTAAATGTCAGTACAACCCATCATCAATCTGATGGTAAACTTGTTTTAATCAGTCAGTATGTATTGTGCAGTAGTCTGGTGTTGATAAGTAACATTTTATACCACCAGGGTGGTACGGTGTGATCATACATGTTGCATAGTAGCCTGATGATGACTACATAATACGTATTTTACTTTAGAACTACTCCACTGGATGCCCCCCCTCTCATCAGCAGTGCAGTGTCTTCTCTTGTACGTAGCCCTCTGATGACCTGATATGAAAGCTCACTGTAAACTGCAGGTCTGATTATTATGATGAAGGACTTTTGACAATAATGGCTTAGTTGTAGCTGTCAGGATTTTTTAAGAGTTTTCACAACCTAACTACTTGGTTGTAGGTCTCAGATCTCATAGGTCTTCATTCCATAAAGTAGGCTTGAAATGTCATTTAGAGAAATACACAAAACAAACAAATGTTTAAACAAAAAATTAGAATTGCAAAAGTGTTGTCACCCCTTCTAGAGCATGCTTTAAGTTGCAGTCAGGAAATTATTTTTCTGGTTCAAAACAGGACCACAGTGAAGCCTCCAACAGAAAATTACATTCCAATGAAAGCGCCATGGTTACATAGCATGAGTTGGATGAGCTGTTGGTAGTTTGTATCATAGGCAGGGGTGCAGGCTGACAACTGGGTCTCTGTGGATGTGTGTCTGGGTGACAGAACTATACGGGTGTGGGATGCCTCCCAGGACCAGTGTGTTTGCAAGCTGTCGGGTCACACGGCCCCTGTGCGGGGCCTGACCTGGAACTACGAGGTCCCCTACCTCCTGGTGTCGGGAAGCTGGGATAGCTCTATCCGGGTCTGGGATGTGCGTGATGGGGCGTGCCTCTTTGTGGTCGTCGATCATGGGGCTGATGTGTATGGTGAGTGGTAGTGGTGTTCGTTTTATCAATTGGGTCTGGGACGTGCATGATTGGGTGTGCTTCTTTGTGGTCGTCGATCATTGGGCTGATGTATATGGTGAGTGGTAGTTCATCGATTGGGTCTGGAACATATAGGAGCGGGGGGTCTCTCTTTGTGGTGGTTGATTGTTGGGTGTATGGTGAATGGTGGTTGTAGGGAACATATGTGTAGGACTACAACCGGACTCTGGAATTGTCTGCTGTTCAGCAGATTGTTGTGTATAACTACAGTTGGAAAATTGCAACAACAAAAGATAATAATAACAATATTGAAATCAAATTCACAAGGAAAAGTCAAAAGAAATCGGCAAGAAGTAAAGAAGATCTAAAGAAATCAGCAGTGGAGAATCTCTAGGATCCTGTTCTCTCTCACTTTGATCTGTGCTGATTGACAGATGATCTGGGGTGTCTTGCTTTAATCCAGTATCTGACTTTAATCCAGTCTTTCAGCCTTCTGACTCCTTAGCATTTCTCTCACAGATCTTGCCTCATTCCTTCATGAATATAGAAAATGTTAGGCGATTTTATATCATCTTCTGATGATTTCCATATCATACCCTAGTATATGTCACTGTTGTCTGGCACTACTCCACAGATAGTAACATGTTGCCATGCATGCATGCATCAGATATTAACATGATGGTGTTTGGCTTCTGTCATCAAGACTAGTATTACATTCATCTTCATTTTGTGATGCTGCACTGCATATTTCTTCAGATCAAGTACTATTGCTTCTGTAATCATACTCTTCTCAAGCCTGTTTTTCTGTTTTTGTTTCATTTTGTCTGCTCTTTACTTTGTTTTGTTTGCTTTCGCTGTGATTCTGTTCAGTCAGGCCTTGTGCCCAGATGGGTTCCCATTTCATGCCATTGTGCTTTCTCCTCCATATCTGGCTGATCTTCTTCTGGCTCATGACTTCTGCAGAAAAACAGCTTCAAACATTGATCTAACAATTTCTGTTCTTTCTCTGTCTATGGCCCCCGGCATTGGAATCCCATCAATGTAATATCAACATTTCCACATCTGTTGCGTCTTTCAATTCCAGCCTTAGAACTTACCAGTTCTAACAGCACTTCCAGGCCCAGGGTTCTGCAAGTGTTGTGTAGCCTGTTCCTGTGTCTATTTGTATGAGGAGGGACTGCAAGTGTATGGCAATGGGTCTTTGTAAGCACCTAGATGCATAAGAAAGGCGCTATATAAATGCCAGTTATTATTATCATTATTGTTATTATTACATCAATATTTGTTATTATTATTATTATCACTAGTAGTAGTAGTAGTATTATTTTTTTATTATCATTATCATTATTTATTATTATCATTATCACTAGCTGTTTTTTCCTGTTAGTGTTGTTGTTTCCCAGGTTTGACCTGTCACCCCAGTCGCCCTTTCCTGATGGCATCCTGTTCCCGGGACTCCACGCTACGTCTGTGGTCGCTGACCCCTCTGGTGCACTCTGTGGAGCTTCACCTGCTGGCCAGGAAGCCACTGTCAGACTACCTGGGGTCTCCTGGTAAACACTCTGTGTGTGTGTGTGTGTGTGTGTGTGTGTGTGTGTGTGTGTGTGTGTGTGTATGTATGTGTGTGTGTGTGTATATGTGTGATGTGCATGTGTGCATGCATATGAATCAGTATCTGGGCATGCACCTTGTTTACTTTGCGTGTCTCAGGAGACAGATGAGAGCAGCTCTAGACAATAAAATGATGAAGACGACAATGACAGAGACGATCATGATGATGATGTATGTTCATAAGCTTGTGAGATAATAACAGGGTGGGTGTCATCAGAAGTGAGAACAATATCAGACAGTATATAAAGATAAGGATGATGATGATGATGGTGATGTGTGTGACAGAGAGGTCCATGTCTTTGTGCACGCAGCCCATACTGACAGAAGCAATGGGGATGATGATAATGATGATGTGTATGACAGAGAGGTCCATGACCTTGGCCACACAGCCCATGCAGACAGAAATGATGACAACGATGATGATAACAATGATGATGGCGATGATGATGACGTGTATGACAGAGAAGTCTATGTCCCTGGGCACACAGCCCATGAAGACAGAAAGGATGACAATGATGATGGTAACAATGATGATGATAACAGTGATGATGATGATGACAGTGATGATGACGTGTATGACAGAGAGGTCTATGTCGCTGGGCACACAGCCCATGCTGACCGGGCGGACGTCCAGAGCAGTGAAGGACTCGCTGAGCCAGCTGACCGAAGTCAGCCACCACCCCCACCTCCTCACCTCCTTCTCCAGAATCCTCTCTGTGAGTCACCATTCATCTTCTTTATTTGTTTGTTTGCTGTTGTGTTTATTCATGCAATGTCTGATCTTTTCCAGATAAACTTTTCAATATCGTTTTTTTTTTTCTCTTTGGTCTGTTTGTGTGCCTGCAATTGCTTTTTTTTTTTATTTTTTGTTTTTGTTTTTGTTTTTTTGGTCATGATGTGCATGTTGGTGAATGATAGATAAAAGTGCTTTGAATTGGTTTTTTTTTTGTGTAAGATAAAGCTTTGTACATATCTGTTCTTATTGTTGTTGTTGTTGTTGTTGTTGTTATTGTTAATATCATTATTATTATTATTATCATCATTATTGCTGTTGTTATTGTCATTATGAGAGTTACGTGTATTTGTGAAGGATACAGCTCATGTGGTGGATCATGCACATTGATGACACCCATGAAACATGGCTCAAAGAATAATCAAACATTTTACAACGAAACCAAAACAAAATTTTACTGAGTGGAAAGAATAAGCAAATATTTCACAACAAAAGGTCAAAAAAAAAAAAAAAAAAAGATTATACTGAGCAGAAAAGTTGGTCCAGTGAATGTAAATGTCATAGAATGTCATGAAGAGACAGGAACGGCTGAAAAGCTTTGATTATTTGATTATTTTTTTCTGAGCAAGCAGTGTGAAATATTCTGTTTGGGGTTGATATATCCACACCACACGATGAACTAGAAGTCATTACTCTAAGGGTGAATGGGAGGATCAGTGTTGGAGGAATGCGCAGTGGGTAATGAATATAGGAAACATGAGCCGAACGAGTAGCATTTGTCACCATTTGTTTAAATAGTTTGATTCCAAGGTCATTCATGAGACACTGAAACTTCCTTTTCATTTTTTACTTCTGTCTGTCTGGAGCGGGTAGCCTTACAACCTTCACCATTCCATTTTGCTTGAATCTTTTCAAAACTGGTCTTAGAACTTTTCTTTTTGAAACTGCTTGTTGACATGATAGAGTATCTCAAGACTTTCAGTGACAGAGTAAATGACCTCTGTGTGTGTGTGTGTGTGTGTGTGTGTGCGCATCTGAGAGAGAGAGAGAGAGAGAGAGAGAGAGTGTACCAGTGGGCTCACACATGGATAAGTATTCAAATATGTATGGATGTGCTTTTTCTTTTTTACACTTTATTTCCATGTGTGATATTGTTAGTACTTTAGTGTGCCAGCTGCACATGTGTATTATATTTATTGTTATACACTTTGAGGTTGCTATAAGGAGGAAAGCACTCTAGAAATGTTCATTATCATTATCATTACCATTACTGAAATCATGCGGTGTGTGTGTGTGACAGCCTCCGATGGGCACAGAGAACCTGTGGGACCTGGTGTCAGTGGCGGTGGGGGGAGACACCATGACGCTCTCCCCAGGGTACAGGAAGGGTATCGTCCACACCTCCCACCTCATCACATTTAGAGCTGTAGGTTCCTCTTTCACCTGTCTTCATTTATCTCATCTCATCATTGTTAGAGCTGCATGTCTTGATTGTATATATATATATATATATATATATATATATATATATATATCTCTCTCACTTTTATAGCATTTACAGCTGTAGGTTCCTTTGCCTGTTGTTCCAAATGTATACCACTTCATTGCATTTAAAACTGTAGGTTCTTGTGCCTGTTGTCTTCATATATATATCACTTCATTGCATTTAAAGCTCTGAGTTCCTGTGCCTGTTTTCTTCACATGTATAACTTGACTGCATTTAAAGCTGTAGGTTCCTGTGCCTGTTGTCTTCTTCATATATTATTTCATTGCATTTAAAGCTGTATTGTTTAAACCTGCTGTGTTGGTATTGCATTTAAAGTTGCACATATCTTTACCTGTTGTCATTATGTATCTCACCACGTCACATTCAAGCTGTACAGATCTTGGCCTGCTGTCTTCAAACACCTCATCACGTTGTATTCACAGTTGCAGGTTTTTTCACCTTCTGTATTTACACACCTCATCACATTCTGTGTAAAGCCATAGGTTTCTTTATCTTCTGTACACATACATATCACCCTGTTTGGTACCTGTGGACCAGTGTCAACATACAGTCTGATCAACACTGTGTGTTTATTAAATTCTGTGTACCAGTGTCAGCATTCAGTGGTAAACATCACCCTGTTTCTTCCCCTTACTTTCCTCCTTTCCATGAAGACTCATGGAGGGGCCACGCTGATGAACTGGTCACCAGGTTCCTCCTCCAGCCGTGTCGGTTGTGGGTCAAGGTTTGGGTCAGCACAAATGGTTTCCCTGTCCATTCTCCAGTGTGTTGTCAAGCCATCAGTTATTTTCTGTCATCCCTCCACCATCTCCCTCTTCAACAGTTCCCAGAAGGATTTGGTTGGGTTTTTTTTAGCAAGGCCTTTGGATATTGTTTAATGATCATACACACAGCACTTTTCTCAACTGATATCAGCAAGCTGTCGTAGGATCCTATGTGCTGCTTGATGGCTTGATGCATTTGTTCATTGGAGACACAATCAGGGTATCTAATATGTAGTATTTTGCGGTACCATCTTATTTGTACACCTGTGTGTGTATTCCCTGTGTGTGTATATATAATAGTATGTGTGTTCCCAGTCAGAAGCCCAGCAGCTGGAGATGGTGAAGATGTCACGTTTTGGGGCGGCCATTGGCATGCCCAGCAAGGAAGAACAGCTGAGGGAGGCCGCCCAGATCCACATCCGTCTGGGAAACCTGCTGCGCTACTGTGAACTGAAAGTGGAGCTGGGGGAGGTAGGGGCGCTGCTGTGTGTGTGTGTGTGTGTGTGTGTGTGTGTGTGTGTGTGTGTGAGAGTGAGTGTGTGTTTGCATTTGTGTGGTGTGTGTGGGTATGTATATGTGTGTGTGTGGTGTGTATGTGTTGTGTGTTTTTGTTTCTGTGTCTATGTGCATGTGTGTGTTTGTTGTTTTGCATCATAGTCATTATCATCATCGTCATCATGTGAAGTTTAATCTAAACAAAGACCTAAGCGCTTACAAATACCATAACAAAAACACAAAAGGAGAAAGGAATGGTATGATGCAGTTAAATGTTAAAAAGTTAATGTGGGAGAAAAATCATGATAAGAAGAGGAAAATAAATAACTCAGACACAACACCATCAGAGGCCAAAGTAGGTCAAACATCCATACACATGATATCATACAGCTGCCCTTATACTCCCCCCACCTCTGAAATTGCCCCCCCCCCCCCCCCCCCCCCCTCTCAATATATCCCTCTCTTCCCATTCCTGTGCCACCACCCCCTCCACCCCCAATCAATGCACGAAAACATATCTGCACTTGTGTGAACATGCACGCGCAGACGCGCTCTCACACACACACGCACAAACAAATGCCTACACATACACACACGCACACGTGTGTGTGTGTGCGTGTGCTTACACACACTCATGCATACACACACACACCACACAAACTCACCCCCCTACACACACACCACACACAAACTCCTCCCCCCCCCCCCCCACACACACACACACACACACTTAAACTCACACACATGCACATGTACATACATACACACACACTCTCATGCAAAAACACACACACACACACATACACACACACTCACAGACACACACACAGAATTTACAGACACACGCAAGCGCTTACACAGACAAACTTGCAGGCGCAGTAAGATTGTAATACAAGTAAATAAACCAACAAAAGATAGTCCAGGAGGAGCCAAAGAGTTGTTGATATAGATGATAAAATGTGTTTTCAGATCACATTTCATGGGTGTAGTATATTCAAAACAAAAGCAG
Organism: Conus betulinus; assembly: GCA_016801955.1. Lineage (NCBI taxonomy): Eukaryota > Metazoa > Mollusca > Gastropoda > Neogastropoda > Conidae > Conus > Conus betulinus. The sequence continues at coordinate 341,671 of JADBJO010001492.1, forward strand.
TGTATATCCTGTGAGTGATTGCTTTTTAAAAAATATGCCCATGCTTGTAATTGTTCTTCATAGAGTATGTTGGGTGCGAAATTGCTCTTCCAAGAGTATGCCCTGTGTGTGATTTCCCTTTATATAGTATGTCCTGTGTGTGATTGTTGTAAATGGTGCCATGTCTCCCTCAGCAGGTGGGTAAAATTCATATCAGTGTTTAACATAATGCCAGTTGTCATATTGAGTAAATGACAGTCCAACAGGCAGAAAGACTGATGTGTATCATCCATCTTTGATCTTCACCCAACAGTTTGCTGTTGTCAGTTATTCCCCCCTGGCTGTGTGTTGGTGATGTAGGTCACACCTTGGGCAAGTTTTAGACAGGGCCTCTAAAATACCATTTGTTTGTGTCAAATCAGGGTTGTTCTGAGGCTCTCTTCCTTGGCCCCACTTTGCCTCTTTATCTCGTTTCATTCCATTGGTCTTTTTTCATGTCATCTGCCTCTCTTTGTTGCACACACCCTCCCACTCTCTTCTTGCCCACTTCTTGTCAGCCATCTCTGTCCCTCTTTTTCTCCTTTCCCCCGTCTTCTGCATATTCGCTCTTTTGTACAGAATTATGCTTCATGAATTGTCTTTCTTGGAGGACACCAAAATGTCTTCTTTGTCGATTGAATTAGAAGCAGTGGATGTTTAATAGTGTCTCTTGTAGAATTAATAGCACTGGTTCTTCAATAGTGTCTCTGTGGAACTTTTAATACTGTTTTTTTTGTTAATAATGTCTATGTAGAAAGAATTGGTAGTAATGTAATGAGAATGCTCAAAGCATGTAGCAGTGTGTGTGTGTGTGTGTGTGTGTGTGTGTGTGTAAGTGTGTGTGTGTGTGTGTCTGCGTGCGTTTGTGCTTGTGTGTGTGTGTGTGTGTGTGTGTGTGTGTGTGTGTGTTTGTCTGTCTACTTGCAGTGGGGAGAGAGCTCTGGCTGTGGCCCCTGGGGTATCTGTGTCCTACTGGAAGTCTCTGGCAGAAAGGTGAGTCTTCATTTCTACCCTCTACATTCTGTCTGTTTTCTCTGGAATTGGCTGTCTTCAGTCTCAGTCTTGTCTTGAATCTACTTTTCCAGTCAGTCAGTTTTATATGGGATCTATCTTTTTCATTCCTTTTTCTTTTCCTTGGAATTCTCTTCTTCATTCTGTCAGTCATTCTCCACCTCCGTATACAACCTAAGGTTCATCATCTCTGATGACATGTCTTTCACTATGTAGCTCTCCATCAGAGACGTTCCATCTGTCACCATTTCACAACTGCCACAACAAAACACCTATCTGTGCTTTTGTCCTGTGTGGACTAGCTCATGGCAATGGTCGTCTGGCTAGATGTCCTAAATGACGTATAGACAAACTGCAGAAGGTACAAAAGTCAGCTGCAAGGCTGCAAGGGAGAAAACGGGACCATTTCAGACCTCTACCACAAACCCTACATTGGCTACCAATGCAAGCAAGCATTCAATACAAGCTATACTTTATTGGCAACAATTTCTTCTCGGAGTCCTCTCCAGCTTGCGTTTCAAGTCTTCTGTCTGCTCACCATCTCAGCCCAACTGCTTATCCACAGATCTATCTCACTGTGTGTGCATTCTGAAGCCTTGGAGGAAGGTCGTTTGGAGAAACGTGTTTTTTCATTCACTGCCCCGAGTCAGTGAAACCGACTGTCAATCACCTCAGATCAAGGATTGCGTTAAAAAAGCCTTAAACACAAACTTATTTCAGCGGTACAACAGAAACTAATCATCCCAGCCTTTTTCATGTGTCATCTATACTGTTTATCAGTTTAAATATATGTCTTCAGTTTTTTATTCTTTTTTCTTTTTTAAGTGTATTCTGAATCATTTATTACATGATAATGTTGATATATCATTTTCATCTGAGCATACAAATGTTATGTGATGTTCTATTTTTATATCGATTCACTTTCGCATGTCTGCTTTTTAATTGATGCTCAGTAAAATGAGCATGTTAAGTGTGTGTTGTGTCTGCGATGAGCCATCAGTCACATTTATTAATTTTCACTGTTATATGTCTTTTCGCTGTTGTGAAGGGTGGTGGGCCTTCTCACAGAGTGGAGGGCTGTGCTGAATAAATCCTTTTTGTTATCTACATTTCATCATGGATCTTTCCTCTTTATTCTGTCAATCTTACCTTGCACCTCCCTTCTTCTCATGAACCAGATATGCAGAGTTTCTGAGGCAGGAAGACAACGAAGATGTCATTCCCTTCGCTGCTGCCACTGGTAACGCTCAGCAGTTGGTGAGTTATCTCCATAGCAACGGGCAGTACCAGGAAGCTATGGTGTCTTCTCAGGCAGCGTGTGAAGACGCTTTCTTCCATCCCCACCTGCTGAAGAAGTCCAAGGCATCGCATAGCTCTGGAACCTCTGAGGCTGATAAACAGGCTCACAGACAGTGAGGACAGTGAGATTATTGCTATGTGTGTGTGTGTGTGGCTCTCTGTGTGTGTGTGTGTGTGTGTGTGTGTGTGTGTGTGTGTGTGTGTGCGCGTGCACACACGTATGCGTATGTGTGTGTGTGTGTGAGTGTATGTGCGTTTGTGTGTTTTTTTTGTTTTTTGTATGTTTGTTTGTATGTATATGTGCGTGTGTGTGTGCGCGTGTATGTGAGAATGAGATAGAGAAAGAGTGCTCTTGTTTAAAACTTATTTTTCAGCTCATTATCTCACTCTGTAATTTTTTTTTTCTACAAAGCCTAACCTTAAAAAAAAGGTGAAATATGTTAGTGCTTCACAAACACTTAAAACTAAGAAACGAAGATGATAATTAAGATTTTCTTTCTAATTCCAGGTATTGCATTAGTCCTGTTTACAGCTGCCATGAAGACATTTCATTAACGGCTCTGCCTTTTTTTTTCCCAGGTTGTTGGAGCAGTCCTGTTTACAGCTGTCACAGAGACATTTTAGTAATGGCTCACCTGTTCTGGCTGCCTGCTGTCACCTGGCCATTGACGATTTCCCAGTAAGTGGCTGACGGACAGGCACGGACAGACAGACAGACAGAAAGATAGTAACAATGATTTTTTGTTTAAAGCAGTGTAGTTTTTGGCTTAGTTAGCAGTTTTCTTACTTGATGTTACAGTTCAGCTAGGCTGGCTTGACAATGATGTGATGATAATAGTAGAAATGTGAACGACAATAATGATATGATGATAATAGCAGCAGTAATAATGAGGACATGACACCACAGCTATGTGCAACCAGGGAGCCATGAGTAAGCTGATCAGGGGCAATGAAACTGGAGCTGGCCATCAGCATGGGCACTGTGCTGGGTAACGTCCCCTCACACCTTCGCCTGGCCACACACCTCTTGTCACGCCGCTGCGAGTTTTTGGGAAAATGGTTGGTGAGGACTGAGTGTGTGTGTGTGTGTGTGTGTGTGTGTGTGTGTGTGTGTGTGTGTGTGTGTGTGTGTGTGTAGCAAGGGGTGGGGGGGTGGGGGGGGGAAAGGGAGGAGGGAGAAGCAGAAAGGGCAGGTTGAGACAGGGGGGAAAGGGTCAGAAGTCATAACAGTGCATGGGGTTTTAGATCCTGAAGAACCATAATGGTTGTTCTGCTGGCAGTGCCTGAAGAGGGCAAACTGGATGTTTTTCCCCTCGTCACTCTTGTTACCATGTCAACAGATCTGATGCTTGAGACACCCTGAATCTGTACATCAGCAGATATGATTCTTAAGACACCCTGATTGGTGGTTTTATTCAGATTGCATGAGGGCATCTTCTTTTCTGAACATCTTCTGCTGTCCAGCTGCCTCCAGGGTTGTTTCAACTCCTTTGTTTTTTTCTGTCGATGCAATTGCACCAACATTGCTGAACTGTTTTTAATGAGACTTGGTGGTGGAAACAGATACAAGGTGGCCAGAGGACTAATCCATTATGTTTTGGAGGGGGTCCATGTCAGCAATGAAATCACCTTTGTTTTCACATTGATTTTTAAACATTTTTTATTTCTTTTTGAATGTCTCTGGTCATCTGTTGCTCATTTTCTTTGATTATCGTAATAGCTTGGATAACCAGACTTTTTTGTGTAAGCAAGCTGAAGTTTATAGTGATTCCCCTTGTTTTCGGTTCTGCTCTTTGTACTGAATAATTTGGAAAGCCTAAAGTATTACATCATCAGTGATGCATAATTCTTGTATTCTTACATCATGCCATAACCACGGAAAATCAGTTCTTTTACTTAGGTTTGGGTGAATGCCTTATGTGTATGTGTGTAAGAAAGTTCAGACGTTACTCATAGTTTTCTCTTCAGCTTTACTATTATCCAGAAGGAAGCCTCTCTGCTATCATGGTTGTAGTCTACTTCAGCTGTCAGATTCACCATCCCTGAAATGTTTTGTTTATTTGTTTGTTTGTTTTTTACAGAAGACTTTATTAATTTATGCCTGCATCTTCATTTTCAAGGATGACCAGTTATCATTTTTTTTTTTTTCTACTATCTACGATACTTCAGTTTGCTTAATTCAATAAATCAACTGACATTTACATCCAATCTCTAAGTGAATGTGACTTCAGTTCAAGTGTGCTTGATGTTGTGTGTTCAGTCTGCTGAAAAGCCCTGACAATCCAAATTGCAGATCCAGATCAAACTGGGATTCAGGATCTGTTGGAAGGTTATCACAAAATTTCCACTTACCATGAACAAGGTGAAGTTTTACTTGATGAATTGACCACCATAAATGAAGATATATATTGTCAAGGAATGCAAAAATATATGAGAGACAAAAACATTGACATTTCATCTTTTCCCCACATTATATCAAAAAAGAAGAGGACATGGTAGGTAACTCTTTCAGTCTATACCTGCAAGTACTTCCCCCTGTTGAACCAAGGTGAAGGTTAGCACTCTTCTGACAGCCTTTCTATTTGTGGGTATGATTGTTACTGTGATCTGACCTGACTGCAGGGAGCTTGGGGTGGACCTGTTGAAGACAGTGCCTGACAGCCAGGACCTGATGGTCCGGCTGTGTGCCCGCTGTGCGGCCAGCATGGATGAGATCAACCACCTCCATCAGCAGGTACTGTGCTCTGGACCTTGGCTTGATGTGTGCTGGGGCTGGATGGGTCAGTGTTGGGATATGTCTGTGTATAAATGCATTTGTGTTTTTGGGGGTGAGGCAGGAGATGAGTGTGTGTGTGTGTGTGTGTGTGTGTGTGTGTGTGTGTGTGTGTGTGTGTGTGTGCTGTGAATGTGTGTGTGTGTGTGTGTTATGAGTGTTTGTGTGTGTGTGTGTGTGTGTACATGAATGTATGTGTGTGAGTGTGTGTAGTTTCAGGGTATGTAGGTCCATTTAGAGTATGGGTGAGGTGTGGCAGCCTAGTGCTTTTGGTCTGAGGGTCAGGTGTTTACACTGTTACATAAGGCCATGATTGACTTCGTTGTAGAATGAGGCTGACTGTAGGTAAATGACGGAGATGAACCACACACAGACATACACCACCTCCATCTGCTTTGTCTGTGTGGTGCAGGCCGGACTGCCCTCCATGGAAGACTGCCTGCAGAAAGCCCAGACTCTGGAGCAGCAGACAGACCCAGATCTGTGCTGTCCTGCGTAAGCTTCTACCTGCTGTCCACAGAGCCAGAGAGAGGCCTCAAGATGGGGCTGAACTTTGTCAAAGGTCAGTGATGTCAAGTTCAGTGACTGTATTGCTATGTTCTGTCTGCCTCTACCTGCTGTCCACAGAGCCGGAGAGAGGCCTCAAGATGGGGCTTAACTTTGTCAAAGGTCAGTAATGTCAAAGGTCAGTGAAGGCAAAGGTCAGTGATATCAAACGTTAGTGATGTCAAAGGTCAGTTGCTGTATTGCTATGTTCTGTCAGCCTCTACCTGCTGTCCCTGAGCTAGAGAGAGGCCTCAAGTTGGGGTCAAATTTTCAAAGGTCAGTGATGTCAGAGGTCAGTGACTGTATCGGTGTGTTTTGTCAAAGGTCAGTAGAGCCCTGTGTACTATGTCAGGTTCTAACTCTTTGTCTACAGAGTCAAAAAGAGGCCTCAAGAGACGGTAATGGTTGGGTTTTTGTTGTTGTTGTTGGTTTTTTGTTTTTGTTGTTTGTTTTTGTCTTTGTTTTTGTTTTTGTTTTTTTTTTTTTTGCTTTCTCATCTTCCATGCAATTTCAGTGGCATTGCACCCACACTGCTCATTCCAGCTCACTGTCCACATTCACAAGCTGGCTTGACCTGCCACTGCCCTGTCATTGACAATCCACAGGGAGTAATCAGTGTCTAGTCTTCATGAGGCAACTAACCAGTGGAGAGACTGAATCACATCAGTGGTGCCTGTTCTGATCCAACAGATGACAGACACCACTTACAAAACCCAGTACTGACATCAGTAATTCCATGGCCGCAGAGCTGGTGCGAGTGATGCTGATTGATAAGGATAAGAATGATGAAAATGACTGTATGGATTTCCATTCCGGTCTGAGCCGCACGACAGGGCTGCACTCTACAATCACTGTCACATTTCCTGGTGACAACCAGGCCTGAGAAATACAGACACCTGCAGTGCTGCTCATGAAATTTGAGCAACACTATAAGAGACTTATAAATACACCAGTCATCACATACTCTCCATTCCTCCAGTCGAAATCTTCTAAAGATCCCAAAGTGTAGTCTAAAAATGTTTGGTGAGTGATCCTTTAGCTTTGCCGCCCCAACCATTTGAAGCTGTCTGCCTACACATTTCTAGTCACCTACTTTCAAAACACTTTGAATAAAAATCTCTCTTTTCAAATAAGCATTTTAGATAACAACGTTCATACATGTATGTGCCTGATAAGTTTATTGACAGTAAATGGGTCATTACTCATGAATAAACGAAAAGTGTGAATGGTTTATGAAAGTGCAATGAGTAGTTCTCCACTAAAAAATGTACTATGTGAATATTATTTGTAACTATTTGTTCATCATTACTAATACCTGCACAGCTGATATACTGATGACCAATGGACTGATGTATCGACCCCCAATACAGATGTTTAAACCTCTGTAAAGTGATGTTCTCAACCTCTGTGTTAACCGATGTCTTTACTCTGACCCCTGTAAACTGATGTACTGACCCTCAGTGAACTGTTTTGTACTATTTCCTGTAAAAACTGAGATTATGACCTTGGTAAATATTGATATACTGGCCCGTGTGAATTGATGTGCTGACCCGTGTGAATTGATGTGCTGACCTCTGTGAACTGATGTGCTGACCTCTGTCAACCGATGTGCTGACCCTCGTGAACTGATGTGTTAACTCCTGTAAATTGATGTATTGACCCCTGTGAACTGATGTGATGACCCCCTGTTAACTGATGTGATGACCCCAGTGAACTGATGTGATGACCCCAGTGAACTGATGTGATGACCCCATTGAACTGATGTGATGACCCCCTGTGAGTTGATGTGATGACCCTCTGTGAACTGATGTGATGACCCCCTGTGAGCTGATGTGATGACCCCCTGTGAGTTGATGTGATGACCTCCTGTGAACTGATGTGATGAACCCTGTGAACTGATGTGATGACCCCAGTGACCTGATGTGATGACTCCTGTGAACTGATGTGATGACCCCATGTGAACTGATGTGATGACCCCCTGTGAACTGATGTGATGACCCCTCTGAACCGATGTGATGACCCCCTGTTAATCGATACGATGACCTGTGAACTGATGTGATGACCCCAGTGACCTGATGTGAAGACTCCTGTGAACTGATGTGATAACCCCCTGTGAACTGATGTGATGACCCCCTGTGAACTATTATACTGACCCCTCTAAATCTATGTTCTGACAACCCCACACACACCTCGAACTGCAGTACCAACCTGCTGTTCACTGATTTATTGACCCCTGTGAACTGATTAAGCCTGTGAAATTGTGCACAGACCCCCATGAACTGATGTGTTAACCCCATGAACCGATGTACTGACCCATGTGAACTGATGTACTGATGCCTGTGAACTGATGCATTAACCTGGTGAACTGATATACCGACCCCTGTGAAGTCATGCACTGACCCCTGTGAACTGAGGCACTTGCCCTTGTAAACTAACGTACTGAACCCATGTAGACTTATATACTGATCCCTGTAAACTGATGTACAGACAAACTGTCGGCTGGCAGCTGGACAGCAGATGATCTGACAGACATGCTGCAGCTCTTGGGATGCATACGTACTGATCGCCTTCAGCATCACAAAAACACAGCGTAAGTGCAGCAGGTACATGCGTACTGATATGTGTGATGGGATTCATATAGGGTGTGTCGTTTCTGCAACCAGCTCTGCAAACATTTCCTGTTAATTTGTGATTTTTCACCCTTTTTTACTGCCTCACTACAACTAGACTTTTCTTGAAATGGGTTATATGAAAAGTTCACATTGCAGGTGTGTATTCAGACAAAGAGACCAAAAAACAGGGATCAGAAATGATGTATAGGAGAGACAGAAAGAATATACTGTGAAAACACACACACACACACACACACAAACATGCGAAGGTCATTGATTTATAAGATTAGGCCCTGATTCTAACAGTGGTGATGATGATGATGTAGTGATGATAATGTTGACAAGTGTAGTATGTGTTGTGGTGTGCAGACTGATGTACGAGCTGCTGGCGCTGTCGTCCTATGTGGGGGGGCACTGGTGGCGATTCGCAGGGGATATAATGACCTGGTGCCTGCTCTCTTCAGACACACCAGGTAGGGCTTGTGTGTCCTGGGCCTGACTGGTCTGTAGGAACTCGGGTGGAGATGCCCAGTGTGATCATTTAAGTGCAACAAGAGGAGGGAGAGTGGGTGGGGGGAATCTATGCATGGGTAATAGGGGCTGGGAGGGGTGGGGTGGAGTGGAGGATGGGGGTGGCAGTGTGAAGGAGGTAAAAGAGAGGACAGGGGAGGTTGAACAGTAGAACATAGAACCATATCGAATCTGGTTAAGTAGTATATCTGAGGAAATAGAAACGTCTGATTTTTGTAAAGTCATCAGAGAGAAAAAGAGAGGTAGGTAGGGGAGGGACTGGAAAGGGGGTGGGTGGTGGGGGAAGGGATTCACAGGTATACTGTTCTCTGTTTTTCAGACTGGAATGTCCAGGGTTTCGCAGTTGTTGTTTTTGCAGCAACCATTCAACATTTACAACTTCCTCAACAACTGCAGGGGATCGATGAAACCATGAGGACGTTAAGATACCAGAGGAGATTCTCCATGGAGCAGGAAGGGTCATCAAAGAGCCCACAGGTCCACAGACACGGGATACATCTCTGTCACACTGGGAGCCCTCAGGTCCACAGCCTTCCAGAGTGGTGGTGAGACCAGACCAGCATCTGTCTGTGCCGAATGGTTGAGGCGTGGGTGCTGCCATTGCTGACTGCCAGCTCCCTCCAACGACGGAGAACACCGACTCTTTTTGCTGACTGCCACTCTCACTGAGCGTTCTCCAGCTAGGCAGCGATGTATCCTGAGTATTTGGGCCTCATTGATGATCCTTCCCGTATAGCGGAGAATATCCTCCAGTATCTTAACATGCCTATGGTAATAAGAATTACCTGTAGTTGTTTCGGGACATGTAAATGCTGCATAGTTGCACCAAATTGGTGGGTGGATAGCCATGTGGTTGAAACTGCAAACTATAAACGTGGATATGGTTTTATTCATCAAAAGAAAAACAAAATTGAAAAGGTAAGGGAGAACAGAGAACTGGAAGAGAGAGAGAGGGCATTGGGGAACTCCCATCACCTTCTACAATCAGTAGAGGATCACCATTCTCCCTGGGACACAACATGACAAAGTGGTTCCTATTCCTCTCTTTCCTCTCTGGATCCCATCCCTCTCTTTCCTCCCTGGATCTCTTCCCTCCTCCTCCTGGATCCCATCCCTCTCTTTCCTCCCTGGATCTCCCTTCCTCCCTGGATCCCATCCCTCTCCCCCCAGATCCCATCCCTCTCTTCCCCCCTGGATCCCATCTCTCTCTTTCTCCCGCTTAATTGTCCCTGACCAGGATCAGGACCAGAATACAGGTACATTTTTTTTTTTTTTTTGTTCTCTAATCATTTTTTGCATATCCCTTCCCCCCCCAGTCCTTTCTTTGTTTTTTTCTTTCCTCTTTTTTAAGTGGGTCCTCCATCCTTTTTCCCCCCAATTCTTTTAATTTTTGTTTTCTTTATCAGCTCTCATTTCACCACACAAATCTGCATTTTCTATTACCGATGGTGGGGGATGGACAGAAAAGGTTTTCAAACTGTAAAAACCCAGCCCCATGAATTGTTTGAACTGTGCAAGCAAAGGCACTAATCATTTGATTACAGTCGCTCTTTTGACTGCAGGATTCGATGAAATCAGACATCATTTTTGTTTATGAAAGAGAAGTGTCTGGAAGAAAAAAAAGGATGGACAGGGGACAGGCAGTGAGGGCTAGAACCCACATTCAGCACCTGCCATTGCTGTGTGTAAGTCGTATTTGTACAAGGCAACGATGTGTGTGTCCCCCCCCTCCCCCCTGCTCCCAAGTGATGGATGCCACTGACTGTCCCAGAGACATGATGACGAAGGAGATGATCAGCCTGCCCCTCAGTGTGCGTGATGTGGAGCAGGACTTTGAGGCCTGGCTCAGCTACAGGTCAGTGCAGCTTTGGCTGTGTGTGTGTGTGTGTGTTTTGGGGGGGGGGGGGGGTGGGGGGGGATTGTGTGTTGAGTGTGTGTGTTGTTTGTGAGTATAGTTGTGTATGTGTCCATTTGTGTGTGTGTGTGTGTATGTTTGTGAGTGTGTGTATGTTGTGTGTGTGTGTGTGTGTGTGTGCGTGTATCTGCATGTGTGTGTGTGAGTGTGTGTGTGTGTGTGTGTGTGTGTGAGAGAGAGAGAGAGTTGCATGAGGCAAAAAATAGTCTTCAAACTTGAATTTTTTTATGAGAAAATTGTATTCTTTTTTTTTCTTTTTGTTCATTTCTTAAGAAATGATCATGTGTGTGTTTGTGTGTTTAACACACACAAAAAAATGTTTATGTTGTGACTATCCTGATTTGTTTGTTACTGTTTATACCATAAAGGAGTTGAAAGGATTTGATTGAAGTTGATGTGTGTGTATGTGTGAGCAGGAATGGGGTATGGGATGACATCCCGTGTATTTGAGTATATGTGCATTCTTGATTCATAAATTTTTATCATTTTAGTTGTAAGCATTTGGACCTTTGAAGTGAAAAGTAAGAGGTCAATGCGGTGGTGAAGATCTGTTTGTAGAAATTAAGACCTGAAGACATTTATATTGAAGTGTAAGAGTTCTACAGTATTGAGGCTGTATATGTAGAAACCATGTCCCCCAAGAGAGCTTTACATGGAAGAAAACTTGTGTGAAATACATGTTTTTTAGGATAAGAGTTGTTGTCTACCCTAGATTAAGAGTGGAGAAAAGTTTTTTTTTTTAAAAAGGGGAAAGGTTTCTGCTCTTATTTTACCAAAGAAAAGAAAGTAGTTTCTACAGAGGGCTTACATACTTATATTTAGATATGTTTCTTTGTGATATCAATGAAGAACGTTTCTTTAAAATGGACTGCTGATCGTCACACCTGTTTGCTGATCTTTTCAAGAGAGATACCCAGTGTAACATGGTAGTTTTAGAGTGAGAATATATGTCTGTCTTATAGTGAAAGAAAAGAAGTTTTTGCTCTTAAGTAATTTTGACATAGGTACTTCATACTTCTGTGTGTATACATGCTCCTCTGTGGGTCAGTGCAAAATCTTCCTTCAAGAGTGACTTCTGTTTGTCTCTCCTGTTCTTATCTGTTCTTATCTCTGACATGCTTCTGGCCTGTGATTGATGGTGATGAGGACTGAATAATTCCCCTTTCTGTTCCCCCCCCCCCCCCACCCCCCCACCCTTTACCCTAACCCCCACCCTCAGGAAATCCAACAAGAGTGGAGAGGGAGGGGGAGAGCCGGACAGCCCGCAGTGGGCACGGCTGAAGGGTCGGCTGGGGCAGGAGAGCTGGCCGGTGGAGTTTGGACCAGACTGCATGGCCAGCTCCCATCTGCCCTCCCACTCCGACGTCCATGTGTCCGTTCTCACTGGACGCAGGATCCGGGTCAGTCTGGTGGAGAGATGAGTTGGCTGGGGGGATGGATGGGGGTGAGATTGTATGTATGTATGCATGTGTGTGTGAGTGTGTCTGTGTTATTTGTATGTATGATGTCTGTGGCATGTGTGCGTAGGTTTATGTGTAGGGCATGCATGCGTTTGTGTGTGTGTATATCTCTCTGTCTGTCTGAGTGTGTGTGTGTGTGTGTGTGTGTGTGTGTGTGTGTGTATACATACTGACCTACTTGCTCTGCCTGTACAATATTGAGGGTCTAGCAATTTTCCTCTTTCTCTTCCTTTGTATTTGTGTGTGTGTTTGTGTGCATGTCTGTGTGTGTGTGTGTTGTGTGTCTGTGTGTTGTTTGAGTGTGTGTGTAGAGTGTGTGTGTGTATGTGTGTGTGTGCGCTTGTGTGTGTATGTTGTTTGTGTGCGTGTTGTGTGTAGGTTGTGTGTGTGTATGTATGCTGTATCTTACTTGCTGATCCATACACACTCCCTGTCTTGGCATCCATGGTCAGGGTCTGGCTGTGTTTCTGGTTGTGAATGTGTATTTAAGTTTGTGTGTATGTATGTATGTGTGTGTGTGTGTTTGCGTGCACATGTATGTATATGTGTGTCACATTGTGTATATGTGTGTGTGTGTGTGTGTGTGTGTGTGTGTGTGTATGCTGCATGCTGACTTCTGTACTCTCTCTGTATCCATGTTGAGGGTCTGGCCATGTTCCTCTGTGTGTGTGTTTTATGCTGACCTAGATGTACTGGCTGGCTGTGTCTGAATCCATATTCAGGTTCTGGCAGTGCTCCTGTAAATGCACACATATATGATGCATGCTGACCCACACTCTCTGTCTGCCTGTCTCCATGTTCAGGGTCTGGCAGTGTTCTGGAGGACGGCAAGTCAGCGCTGTCAGTGAACGAAGCTCTCATGTGGGCCAAGGTCAACCCTTTCTCCCCACTGGGCTCTGGCATGAGGATCACCCCTTTCTGACCCAGTTGCCCAACACTGACAGATCCCACACTTGCCCGGCGCGGGGACAGGACTGTGAGGACTGCAGGGCCAGGAGAGGTTCTGGGGCCTCCCCCTATTTGACCTGCCATCTGCAGTGTCCACTGGACGCTAGTTGCCATGGACTCCGAGGAGTAACCAGTGTCCCAGGACACGATGACCTACGGACAGCAGCTGTGGTTGGAACATTGCAGCATTGTTACATAGGTCCTTCAGGTCACTTCTTCAGGGACAACTCCGATGTCTCACTGCCATCAGTTTCTGCTCACTCTCTCTCTCTCTGTCTGTCTCTGTCTCTTTTTTTCTCTGTCTGTCTTTCACTGTCTGTCTGTCACTCACCTGTTTGTTTGTTTCAGTTCTCATAGTCATTATGTGACTGTGCCCAAAGGAAGCCTTAAATGAGGCAGAGAGATGCAAATTGTTAATAACAAATGAGAGATTAACTTTTGAATCGTAAGAATTGCATTCCTGTTAACGTCAAACAAGTTCTGCTTATGGCACCAAATCACCGATAATTCCTTGGTGTGTTCTGTGTGCCTTGTGACTTGAGTTTGTGCCAGGTGAATAGGTGTTGTATGCCACATATGTTTGGAGGTAGGGGTCTGTCTATGTCTCATCATGGGAAGACAAATTCTCATGTTTCATTATGTGCGCAAAGAATCCCCAAACCATGCAAACAACCAGTTGTGAGGGGAGTTCAAGCAGCGCATGTGCAATACTTTTTAGGTTTTGACTTTGGGCTGCATTTACCTTGATGACTTTTTTGTTGTTGCTTGTTGTGATGACATCACTGCTATGTTGCTGTCACCATTCGCTTTCGCTTCCAGAGTATGTCAGAAATGATCTCATCATCATTCCCACTTTCACTTCCATTGCGTGTGAGAAGTGATATCGTTGTCGGGATCCAGGTTTCATTTTTCTGATCAGGGTAGGGGAGTGAAAGAGAGGGCAGGCTTGAGATACTCATTGACCACTCCGTCCATTGTCTCCAGTGGTGTTTTGTTGATGTGGTTGCTATTTTAATACATGTAATCCTGATTATTAATCCTACAGTCCGAAAAGTGAGCACTTTGCTTTTGCACCCAAAGGGCAAAAAGGTTGAAATGGGAAAAAAAAATCTCACCAAGGAGCCACCTCTAATTTCAGATTTACTTAAAAAAAAAAAAATAAACAGGTGACTTATTCTGTTCTTTTCAATTCCCTCTGGGACCAATACTCTGTTATTGTAAATTATGCTGAAGTATTAGGCTTGTGTGCATTTTGTTTGTTTGTTTTTTGTGCAAGGCATGTTATATGTAATGATTTTTTTTTTTTTTCTTATTCAGAAAGTTAGTGATGTGTATAGGTGATGGGATTTTGTTAGTTCAAGGCTTTTGATGTAAATAAGAGATTTTTCTTGATGTTTTTGTTCAAGGTTTGTGGTGGTATGTGGCAGATATTGAAGTTGTTTTGTGATGTATAAAGGCGATTTTTTTTTTTTCTTGTAACCACCATCAAGAAGGCTGTACTCTTTTTTTTTTTTTGTGGTATGTGTAGCTGATTTTTACTTGTTTTAGCGGTGTGGACTCGGTAGCTGATTTTTTTTTTTTATTGTTCAAGGTTTGTGTGGAGTGTGTAGCTGATTTTTTGTTCTCATTTAAGGTTTGTTGTGTGTTTAGGTTTTTTTTTTTTTTTTCTTTTTGGTCATTCCAAGTTAGTGTGTGTAGCTGATTTTGTTTTGTTCTTTGTGGAGTATGTTGTGAATCTTCCTTGTTCAAGGGTTGTAGTGCATGCGAGTGATGTTTTGGTCTAGAGAGCATGATTTATGTTTACTTCCAATGGTGAAATACTTTGCTTTAATTACTTATACTAGAACAATTGTTTATGAATATTTGTGATTTGAGAAATACCCAGTGATGCTTTAAAAAAAAAAAGAAATCTTTTGACAAGCTGAAAAAATAAAATTGTTATGGGAGGTAATATTGGATAGACTGCCAATGGCAATGGGTAACAGTTGTTTCCCTTGAAACAGATTTGTTTCCAGCGTTGTAGGTCATGTGGACACATGCCACAGAATTTGTATTTAGTTTAGAACGTGCTATAGAATGCTTTATAATTCACATGAGCGTTTTTTAGATAGAGCATACAACTGAGTCATAGGATCAAACATGAGTAAGTATAGCCTCAGCCAATCATTCACATACTTCAGAATCCCAGCTGATGACATCTCTCACACTATAAATACATCAACTATCTGTGCCTGACATCAGATGTCTGGCCTCAGAGCTCATCCATGCCCTGTCTTTGTGCCAGATGGTGGTCCGCAAACTATTGCATTTTCCTTTTATTTTTCATCTGTCTGCTGGAAACCACCCAGCATGTATTG
The DNA here is from genome assembly GCA_016801955.1 of Conus betulinus. Lineage (NCBI taxonomy): Eukaryota > Metazoa > Mollusca > Gastropoda > Neogastropoda > Conidae > Conus > Conus betulinus. Next base: position 357,141 of record JADBJO010001492.1, read on the forward strand.
CAACACGATGGACATTTTGGAAAGAAAAAGAGAATTCACTGTTGGGCGGAATGATAGTTTCCAAGAACCAAATTCATTACAAGTTCTTTCTGCCTGTCCATTTACTTGATTCTTATTCAAACACCAGTCTGTTTATTTTTGGTGTGCTACCTGTCTAAATCAAACCAGCAGAATTCTTCTTACTTCGGACAAAGGGGAGATGAACGGTGTGCTATTCAGGGGCATTGCAAATAGAGATCCAATGGCATCACTTGCCAGGTGTTTCCATAAGACTCCCAAGACTGTTGCGATGTGTTGTGAATTCCTTGGTTGGGCGGAATGCACGGACTGGATAGTCACCAACCACCAAGCAACCATGTCGCAAACAGGATCAATTCAGTTTCCTTCCGCTCAGCGCCCTCTGTTTCTCGCTGTTTTGAGACGTTGCTATGTCTTCTCAGTCGGTGATTTTTTGTCATCAGTGCTCACAAAGTTCGCCACCACATTTAACCAAGCAATCAATTTTTCAGGGGAATGATCTCCAGTCATAGATCCCTCATCCACACAACAAACAACAAATTCCTAACAAACTTTTAACTGATCACAGAGCTACACAGCTCATCTTCATTCTTCTGTTATGAAGTCCCTGGTGATGGAATATCAGACAACCCTGGGGCGGGGAAAGTCAATACCATGGCAACAACATCAAAGTTTTAGTGGTTTCCCGAGACTTCTGCCCTCATCAAGACCGGCGATTCAAGGATTTTTGTGCTTGGGATGTGGACAGGTGGGAATCAACAGGTGGTGCCCAAGTCAGAAGTTAAAGAAAGGGGTTTCATCAGCGTTAAAATTGGTTTAAGGGTGTTGTGGATGGGAGTAAGGAAGTGTTTCTATCTCCGAGCTTCAAGGGGTTCTACTGGTTTCCATGCCCTGTTTTTTTCTTTTCCACCGGTCAGCTGACTCATGTTATCTTTCACCATTGAAGGCATTCCGTTCATCAAGGGCACACAAAAAAATTTTGAACGATTCAAGAGTCGAGAAGGGCTTTTTGTTCAGAGACAAAACACTGCCATTTGTCGAAAACGATCACTAATGAATGAATCAGTTCATCAAAACATATCCGCGATCTTCAAACATAGAAGGCTAATCAAAAAAGAAAAACAATAAGAAACAACCAAAAGGAAAAGAGAAAAAGCGATCACAATACAACAAACAACCCTTTGCTAATCGTAGATTGGTGTTGCCCTGCACCCCAACGTCTTTTTCATTCAGGCAGAGACCACGACTGTTTGTTTACAGGTCAGTGTTTTGGCATGATGGATTTCACAGACCCTATTCTGCGATTTTTGGTGGTTCTTGCCCTGTTTTTTTTTTTTTTTTTTTAACTCTCAACAATCTTTCCCTTGATTTTCGATCATCAGTGATTGAACACTTTTTTTTTTTTAAATGATCAAATCTAAAAATGTTTTTTTGGTTATGAATGGAATAGTTATCAAAACAATCCTAAGCAAACATATTTTCCAAGAAAAACAAATAATTTAGAAATTTTAACCCATAGACTGCCCATGCACAAACGGCATTCGAGGTGGTTTGTAGAAGGCTGTGTGCCGTATATCGAACGCCGTTCGAGATAATTTCATCATCAAAATTCAGCGATTTAAAGAAGGGAGGCAAGGAGAAAAAATGGTTTAAACGGTTGTAGGGACCCTAAGGAAGGAAGGTTTCTTCCCATTCACAGGTCGCTGACTGACCGCTTCGCATCTGTTCGATATACTTTGGCAAGGTTCAGCTGATTCATTTTCGATTCAGGAGTCGAGCAGGCAGTTCGTTCAGGCACATGCCATTTTCAAACGATCTAATGCTCTTGAAGTGCTTCAACAAGTTATCCGAGACTGTGAAATCGATGACGAAGACTTCAGAGAAGTGGAAAGAAGAAGCATTTCGAGGAGGAAGAAAGCGATCACAATCAACACCACCCTTTGCTATCGGAGATTGGTGTTGATGACGAAGCTGATCCCCAACTTTTCATAGGGCAAACCAACGACTGTAGTTCTTTACAGTGTCAGTGTTTGCATGATGGACACAGACCCCTGATTTGTGGGAGGGGATTTAAAGAGATGTAGAATGACAGCATCCGTGGATCTCAAGGGTAAACTCATTGCACAAAAGCATTCCAAGGATTTTTTTATGTCATTTGGTAGATGCTGTATGTTTTGGTGGTTTTTTTTTCTTTTTGCTCACTTGTTTCTGTGGTGTTTTGTTTTGTTTTTTTTACCTTTTTTTTAATGTAACTTTATGTTATCTCACTACCTAAGAATTTCACTTAATATGGCATACATGTATTCTATTTTACCATTTGTGGGCGAGTGTATTTGACATGTAACGTAGGTGGTATTGGACTCCTTGTGGTCTGATTTTTTGTTGCACTGCCAGCCAGGTCTTGGTCATTGTCTGCCAGCAGACTTGTTTACATGCTGTGAGCTCTGGACCAAATCCATTTTCTTGTTGCATGTCCAATACACCCCACATGTGCAGACTGTGTGACTAGTAAGTGCTTTTCTCACAGCCGTAGACGTCATGTTGACAGATTGGATTATCAAATGACACTGGGTATCTTTAAACTTATCAACAGAATCACATGACATTATGCTCTATGTATGTGGGTATGGTTGCAGATGTGCATGCATGTGTGTGTGTGTGTGTATACATTGTGTGTTTGTGTGTGCACGTGTGTGTGTGTGTGTGTGTGTGCGTGCGCATGTGCATGTGTGTGTAAACTCATATACATGTATGAGTGTACACTTTTGACGTTTGATGTTTTACTAATTCCTGGCATATGTAGTGGTTGTATATTTTGTGTAGTGGTTCGTGTGTTTGTGTGTTCATGCTTCAGCTAACATCTTTAAACCAATGGACTTTTCACTTGTGATATTTCTTACATGACATCAAGTATTGCATTTGACAATTGTTCCACAAGTGCTGTCAATATCCTCATCGGTATTAGTCTGCAGGGGTCAAGTTATTAATCCACCGGTATCTAGCGTTGATTTACTGACAATGACCTTTCAGTGATATACAAAAGATGTGTTAATGTTCACTGTATACTCTTATTTGGTGGTGGAGAACAGTGTGTTTAAGCACAGATGGTGAACACATTCAGTGTTTTGTTACACATTGTCTGCAGTAACATAAAGCTGCAATATGCTTTAACATAAAGCTGTAAAATGTGTTAACATGAATCTGTAATCAACATCAACATCTTTTTTTTCAAATAAAACGGTAGTGTCATACTTCCTAGTCTTTGGGTGATATTTGATACTTTCTGTCAGCATGCAGAAAGCTTGGAGAATCCAATAGATGTCACAAATACAGACATTGCTGAATGAAATCATCAATGCATAGATAGTGACATCATCAATACACACACTGATCTTTAAACTTTGCTGAGTCATGACATCATCAATACATATACAATGATGTCATCAATACACAGTGATCTTTTGATCTTTGAAAGCAGCTGAATCCTGATGACTTCATCAATACATGTATAGTGACATCATCAATACACAGTGATCTGTTACACTTTACTGGATTACAATGACATAATCAGTACACAATGATTCATACACATTGCTGGATCATGATGACATCATCTGGTACACATAGCTGGATCATGATGACATCACTGATACGCCATGATTTGTTGAAATCATTAATACACAATGATCTGTTACACATTGCTGGATCATGATGACATCATCGCAATAATCTGTTACACATGGCTGGATCATGATAACATCATTGATATACAATGATATACATGTTTCAACAGTTATGCATACTTTTCAGAAATTTGATTCAAATATGTTTAACAAACCAAAGTGAGTCTCTGTATCACCTCCTTTTGATTGTTTGCGTGTGGGTGTGTTCGCAAGCGTACACATGTGTGTTTTTGCATACACACTTTATGTACGTTAATGCAAGCGTAACATAGAACTAGAAATGGCACCTTCTAAGCAGTTATTTGTGTTGACATAACCAAACCTGGCAAAACAATTAGTAATATCAAGATCTTTCCAGCCATCTTTTGTAAGGGCTGTAAATCTGTGATTAGCATATCCAGCAATATTCTCAATATTAAAAAAGACTGACTTTTCTTCAGAAATTTTGATCAGATTTAATTATTGCTTTATACACTGATAAAGACAGATTTGCTTTATACACCAACAAAGACAGATTACATGCTGCTTTATATCAAATTCACTGTTAAAATTGCTGAGGTTACAATTTCAACACAGATGTCTGCAGTGTATACATTTGGCAGTATGTATGTATGTAGTGTACACATTTAACAGCTGCATATATAATAAAACGTAAATTCATTCACACTTGTACCCTTCTCCCCCTCTTTCTAAAAGAAACAAACACAGTCCAATTTCACACTTTTTGTTCTGTATTTATGGCTTGCAAGAAGAACAAAAGTAATCATTTCTTCTTAATAATAAGCCTTTTCATGTAAAATAAGCCATTTGGTGCAACATTTTTTTACACACACACACACACACACACACACACACGCACACACAGAGATTTGTATACACACACATGCATACAAACACTCAGTGTTCCTCTAAATACAGTGGCACAAACTGTTTCATTATGGAACCATGAAGGAGCAGTCTTTGCTCAATAGAAAAAACAGCGCGGCTCGGACATTAAAGTTTTGGCCCTGTCTATTGCAGTCATGGTGTGAAAGACAATGGTCAATTGTATAGGAGATACAGCAATACACCTCACAGGGAATACAGCAATACACCCGGCAGGAGCTACAGCAATACACCAAATAGAGGAGATACAGCAATACATAACAGAGGGGATACAGCAATACATCTCACAGGGGATACAGCAATATACTCGGCAGGAGCTACAGCAATACAACTAACAGAGGAGATACAGCAACACACACTGACAGAAGACACAGCAATACACCTGGCAGGAGATGCAGTGACACACCTGACCAGAAATATAGAATACACCTGACAGAAGACACAACATTACACCTGACAGGAAATACAGCAATACACGCCTGACAGGAGATGAAAGCAATACAGCATACACCTGACAGGAGATAAAGCAATACACCTGACAGGAGATAAAGCAATACACCTGACAGGAATACAGGAGAAACAGCAACAGACCTGACTGACACTACACGCTGGAAAAGGTCCCGATATTTCCATCCCTCTCCCCTCACAGACCCTCTTCCCCATGTTTGTCTGCTGTTGTGACGATGGTCTGAACACAGGCAGTGATGCTGGGGTGTCCCTGGGACTGGTCACTGCAAGATCTGCCCCAGGCTGGGCCTGGAGGCTGCAACAATGCACAAAGATCACAGAGACAGGTCAGTGAAGACCTGGGGCCCTTGCCAGCACAATGCTCCGTATTACAAAAACACTCGCAGTGAGTGTTCGTACCCAAGAATAGGAATGTCAGTAGTGACCATTAATATCGTGAATTATTTTGTTAACTGCCCTGTTTTCAATATCTTCAGCCTTGAATTTAAAAGAACAAAAAAATCGGTGTATTTTGATTCAGGTTGTTCCACGTCTCCACAATGGTATTGAGTTGCTTTTGCTGTCTAACTGAAAAATGTGTGTGTGCCTAGCATGTCTCCTGTTGCTGCTGTGATCAATACTGACTACAACAGAATGCATCCCTTACTGTGTGTGAATGCTCGCACACACACACACACACACACACACACACACACACACATACATGTATCCTTTTGCTACTGAAATCTATACCACCTACAACAGAATGCACCCCAAAATGTGCATGAATGCACACACACACACACACACACACACACACACACGCGCACGCACGCATGCATGCACGCACACATGCATGCACACACATGCACGTACACATGCACACACACACACACACACACACACACACACACACACACACACACACACAAACACACATACACACACACACACAGTCAAGCAGAGAGGGGCAGGACTAACCACCACTGCTGGAGTCCGCATGAACAGCAGTGAAGCTGGCGTTGCTCTTGATGGTGTCTTCTTCAGGCTGGTCTGCCGCCACCGCCACCGGCGGTGCATGCCGCAGGCACCTCTCAGCCAGGGTTGGGGTGATGCCGAATCGCTGGGGGTCCCTGGCGCTGGGTCCGGCGGTGGTCATTGTGGTCTCTGAGGATCTTCTCTGCCTGCAGGAAGTACGGAGGACAGTTAGCACCATGCTGTGCTCTGGGTGGGGGAGTGATATGGCGTAGGTGGGGTGGGGTTGGGTATGGTGTGGGATGGGGTGGTGTAGTGTGGGGTGGGATGGGGTTAGGGTGTGATGCGGTGTGCGGTGGTGTAGTGTGGTGTGGGATGGAGGGGTGGGTGATTTGGTGTGGGGTGGGATGGGGACGGGGTAGTGTGAGGAGATGAGTGGGGTAGTGGGGGTGTATGATGGGGTATGTTGGGGGTGTGAGGTAAGGAGAGGTAGGGTAGTGGTGTGGGATGGGGTGGGGGGGTTGTGTGTGTGTGTGTGTGTTGTGGTTTGGTATGATGTGGCAAGGTATGTTGTGGTGTTGTGTGGTGTGGTGGTTTGGTATGATATGGCATGGTGTGTTGTGGTGTGGTGTGGTTTGGGTGTGGTTTGGTGTGTGTGGTGTGGTGGTGTGGTGTGTGTGGTGTGGTGTAGTGGTGGTGTGTGGGGTGGTGTAGTGTGGTTTAGTATGATGTGACATGATAATTTCGGTGTGGTGTGGTATGTTCATGTGTGGTTTGGTATGAAGTAGCATTGCACTGTGTGGTTACCACTGTAAAATGAAGTGAATTTCAGACTGTGTTGTATCAGATTGTGCTATGTTCTGTTATTTCATGTTGTATTGTTAGCAATAAGAAGTGTATCCAAGGTCATACTGGGTTATTCCACTGTGTAATCTTGCTGTGTTGTACAGCACTGAATCACTCTATAGCCCTATTTCATGCTGTATTATGCTGCTTTGACTTAATCTCATATTTTGCCTCTACCTCACATTCCCAGCATCTAATTATACTCTGCTATAACACCACCAAAGAGAGAAAAATAAACTGCTTTATTACTTTCAAATGCAAGAAGGAACAAAAAGTCCTGCCACACGCGTCAGTCTGTACCTTCTGTGCTACGACATCAAGGTCTTTTTTCGTAAAGGAGCTCGGTCAGACGTAGGTTGTTGCTGACTGCGGTGGATGCAGTGCTGCGAGCGTGCATGGGCAGTTTGACCTGGTAGGGATAGTCGGTCATGTCCGGCTCCATCTCAGGCGGCTTCTTCTTCACCCTGCAGGTCAACATCAGGTCTGAATGTAACGCAATGCCCAGCAACCAACTGCCTCTCACTCTGAACTGGGGACTTAAACAAACTTTCAGAAGAAAAGGCCAGTTTGGCCGTTGATATGGATGACAAGCAGACACATAGCATACACCAAAACACACACACACACACACACACACACACACACACACACACACACACACACACACACACACACACACACACAAAACAAGAAATATGACTGAAAAACTGTGTGATTGACAGACTGAATGACAAGGAAAATGAATGAATAGAGCACCAGCAGGCAACTCTTCAGTCAGCTCTACCCAGGTAGGCAGCCCATTGTGGAAATGAGAGCATGGATTGCAAAGTGCTTAGAGCTTGGTCTCTAACCAAGGATAGGTGCTATGTGCATATTCTTAATAATTATAAAAATTACAGCTTATCTACCTCAATTTTTAAACTCTCATATGGCCAAGTTTCTTGTACACATCATTGCACACTAGCGCAGCCTGTTCTGTATGAACAGCCATGTACAGGACACACCAACACAGCCTGTTCTGTATGCACACAGCCATGTACAGGGCACACCAACACAGCCTGTTCTGTATGAACAGTCATGCACAGGGGACATCACACAGCCTGTTCTGTAAGCACACACAGCCACATACACACACACACAACACAGCCTGTTCTGTACACACACAGCCATGTACAGGGCACACCAACACAGCCTGTTCTGTACACACACAGCCATGTACAGGGCACACCAACACAGCCTGTTCTGTATACACACAGCCATGTACAGGGCACACCAACACAGCCTGTTCTGTACACACACAGCCATGTACAGGGCACACCAACACAGCCTGTTCTGTATGCACACAGCCATGTACAGGGCACACCAACACAGCCTGTTCTGTATGCAGCCATGTACAGGGCACACCAACACAGCCTGTTCTGTATGCGCACAGCCATGTACAGGGCACACCAACACAGCCTGTTCTGTATGCGCACAGCCATGTACAGGGCACACCAACACAGCCTGTTCTGTATGCAGCCATGTACAGGGCACACCAACACAGCCTGTTCTGTATGCACACAGCCATGTACAGGGCACACCAACACAGCCTGTTCTGTATGCGCACAGCCATGTACAGGGCACATCAACACAGCCTGTTCTGTATGCGCACAGCCATGTACAGGGGGCACACCAACACAGCCTGTTCTGTATGCGCACAGCCATGTACAGGGCACACCAACACAGCCTGTTCTGTACGCACACAGCCAACTATGTTCAGGGCACACAGCACACAGCCTGTTCTGTATGCACACACATACCATGTACAGGGCACACCAACACAGCCTGTTCTGTATGAACAGTCATGTACAAGGCACACCAACACAGCCCGTTCTGTATGAACAGTCATGTACAGGGCACACTAGCACAGCCTGTTCTGTATGCACACAGCCATGTACAGGGCACACCATCACAGCCCATTCTGTATGCAGCCATGTACAGGGCACACCAACACAGCCTGTTCTGTATGCAGCCATGTACAGGGCACATCAACACAGCCTGTTTTGTATGAAAAGCCATGTACAGGGCACATCAACACAGCCTGTTCTGTATGCACACAGCCACATACAGGGCACACCAACACAGCCTGTTCTGTATGCACACAGCCATGTACAGGGCACACCAACACAGCCTGTTCTGTACGCACACAGCCAACTTTGTCCAGGGCACACTAGCACAGCCTGTTCTGTATGCACACAGCCATGTACAGGGCACACTAGCACAGCCTGTGTTTTGTATGAACAAATCCATGTATAGGGCACACCAACACAGCCTGTTCTGTAAGCACACATCCACATACAGGGCACATCAACACAGCCTGTTCTGTTAGCACACATCCATGTACATGACACACCAACACAGCCTGTTCTGTATGCACATGTCCAAGCCATACAGGGGGGCCATCCTTGCAGACATCACAGTCCAGCCCGTGGTCTCAGTCTTACATTCTCTTGGTCAGCACTTTGAAGAGGTGTTCCAACAGCATGGCGGCCGCTCCCTCCTTGCAGTGGATGGTGCCCTCAATGCACTGCTCGGGGATGTTGAGCTGCTTCCACTGTATGAACTGCAAGCAGGCTTGGTAGTGACATAAACTGAATTGGCTCACAGGGACTAAGAGCGTGGAATGATGAAGACTTTAGTATTCATCATCATCATCATCATCATCATCATCATCATCATCATCATCGTTGTCATTATCATAGTCGTCATCATCATCATCATCTAATAAAGTATTCATTATCATCATCATCATCATCATCATTGTCGTCATCATCATCATCACTGTTATCATCATCATCATCATCATCGTCATAATCATCATCATCATCTTTGTTATCATCATCATCATCCTTGTTTTCATCATTCTTACCATTATGATTTGTTATAACTGGAACGAAACCTACCACTACAACACAGTGGTAAACCTCTGACAGAACATTATCTTTTTTCTGTATTGTACACGCATGCACGCATACACGCACGCATGCACGCACGCATGCGCTCGCACACACACACACACACACACACACACACACACACACACACACACACACACACACACACTGTGCACTTAACAAATGCACAGGACATTACAGAGCAAAACAATTTCTTTTTAACTTCACAATATAATGATAGAATATTGATCAGACTATGAATATTTTTCACTTTTTTTTTTATCAGACTTAACTACTGTTAACATGCATCCCCCCTTCTTTCTCCCCCCCCCCCCCCCCCCCCCCCCCCCCCCCCCCAACTTCGTCTCAAGGTTTTCTGTCCACTCTACAAGATCCTACTGATTATTAAGCAGTGCTCTCTCCCCTCCCGTCTCTTGAATCTTTTTTTTTTTTTTTTTTTTAGTCCACTAAAAGACAAACTGATAATTTAACACACACCCCTCTACTCTCACTTCACATCCCCCTCCCTCAACCCCCAGCCCCCTTTCTTCATCTCTGCTGGTTTCTGTATACTCCTACCTTCTTGATGATGTACCAGTTCTTCATCTTGACCTTGAGGGAAGTGCAGTCGTAGAAGGAGTATATCATGACTTCACTGGGGAAGTACTTGCTGAGGATCTCCCCCAACAGGTAACCATTGTGCATGTCCCTAATCAGAACAGTCACAGCAAGACAGGGTCACAAAACTGGCACTCCAGCTGTTGTGTAGTGATGCTTCTTGTAAAGAAGTCTTCTAACTGCCTTCCACAAAATTGAATCATCAGAATACTGAAGTTGGTCTTCAAGTGGTAGAACAAGATGTGCATGAAAACAGTTGATCATGCCAGCAGCAAAAGCATATCCATGGGTACATGCTGATACTTACCGATTCGTAAATGACATAACGCAAGCAGCGTTGAGAAAGCTGCTTTCCCCATACTTCAAGCCAAAGAATACTCAAGGCAAAAATGGACACTGCCAGATCTATGCATTTCACACCACTCATTCCGCCTGTCCACAGCCACAGCCTGATCCATCCTACCCAGCCCCAGCCCCAGCTCCCCAGTGTCAAGTCACCATGAGGCAACCCTTTAGAGAAGATGCTGCACTGCTACTGAGTCACTCTGATGGTGTTCAGAGGTGCCTGCTCAGATCCAACACATACAGGACAGCATCTTCTAAGCTGCCTACTGATAACAATAACTGAGTAATCATGCATCCAGCACGGATGAGCTCTTCCTCCTGAGGGTGCCAACACATCCATCCAAGGACAGTCCCTATGAATTTGCTAATATCAGTGATCCCAACAGAACAACCCAAACACAGGCATAGATGTGAAGAGACAATCAAAGGTGAGGTCACCATAAGAGTAGGGCATGAAAGGCCAATGCAATCTGAAACATTTTTCATGCTGATCGATGACAATGAGGATGACGAAGATAGTCTGGTCTTAGACTGCATAACAGGGCAGTACTCTATACTTATTTTCATAACCATCCTGCCATAAGCCAGGCCTGAGGGACACAGACACCTGCAGTTAGTCAGAAAAATTTAAACAACACTCTCAGAGATGTAGCCATTAAATGGATGAAATTCGTCTGTTTGGTCCCTGTCTTCTGGATATGGTTGTTATTGCTGTGGCCACATCTTCGGACATTATTGCAACGGGCTGGGGGTGTGCACAGTCTAGATAGTTTGCTGTTGTGGAGCAGTCAGTCTTTTGAAAGTTTCTATGGATGGTGCCCTAACAATATTTCCTTCAAGGTGGTTCCAGTCTCTTTTTTTTTTTTTTTTTTTTTTTTGTCCCAATCTCTGCGCCACCTCAGAGGCAGTGCACCCACGCTGTTCACTCCGACACCCCATCCACAGCCACAGCCCGGTCGGACCCGCCGCAGCCCCGGCACCAGCAATCCACAGGGAGCAGTCATTGTCAAGTCATCAAGAGGCAACCCACCGGAGGAGACGCTGCACTACTGCCGAGTCACTTCGGTGGTGTTCAGTGGCGCCTGTTCTGATCTAACATATGCAGGACACCACCTACTAAGCCCCCTACTGACGACAATAATTGCTTAGTCGCAGAGCCGCCGTGAGTGAGCTCTCCCCCCGGAGGGCGCCACCACGTCTGTCCAACGACAGCCCCCATGGACTCGCCGATACTGATGACCCCGACGGAACCAAACCAAGGCCACAGACGTGGAGAGGACATCAAAACTGAGGTCACCATGAGAACAGGGCATGAAGGGCCACAGAATTTGAGACATTTTTTTTTTGTGCTGATTGATGAGAATGAGGATGGTGATGATGATTAAGATGATGCTATGGATTTCCATTTCAGTCTGAGACTACATGACAGGGCTGTACTCTACGCTTCCTTTCATAATGTATCCCAGCATCAACCAGGCCCGAGAGATACAGACACCTGCAGTGTTGGTCAGGAAATTTGAGCAACACTCTCAGAAACACATCCATTAAGTGGATGAAACTCGACTGTGTGGTCCCAGTCTTCCCAACTGAGTCCGCAGCAAACTCAACTCTGGGTAGGAGCTGGTCGTGGCAGAAAAAAAAACCCACATGACTCTGATGGGATTCGAACCCATGACCTCCCAGCCAGGAGTCCGCGACGCTAACCACTTCGCCACAGCAGCTAGTCTGGTTCCAGTCTCTTACTGTACTAACAAAAAAAATGACTGTTTGAACTGCTCTGTCTGGCATCTGCTGACTTGGAATGTTCTTGTGTTGTTTCTAATACAGTAGGAGATTGCACTGGTGGTATAGTAGTTGCCAGATGTTCGTGGCCTTATGAGTCATCCTGGTTTATGTGGAATTAGATATTCATCAGACGGTATGGCCGGTACCCACCCCTAAAAACCACCTTGTAGAGGAAAATGAGGTCTATATCATGTCTACGCTGTTCAAGTGTTGGCAGTTGCAGAGTGTGAAGCATCTTGGTGATGGAGCGGGGTGTTCTGGAATTGTAATTGCCCGTTATGAACCGGGTGGATAGGTGCTGCACTCTTCCAAACTGAAAAAACTCAGCTCTGGGCAGGGTCCAGCTAGAGCAGAAAAATCCCAAAGGTAAATGGCTCTGATGGGAATTGAACCCATGATCTCCAGCTGGGAGTCTGTGACGCTAAGCACTTTGCCATGTCAGCTGGTACTCCACTGACAGGAAGCACAGACTGTCCAAAAAGATACGGCTGGCCAGGTACGGCAACTTTTATTAGTTTTAATGACTGCAGCACACAACCTTTTCAAAGTGTGCTGCATCAGTTTTCAAAGTGCCACACCAAACTTACATTAACACCTAGGTTCATAAATATTTGAAATGCCATGCATTCAAATGAGTAGGCCTAAATACTAAACTGTTCGTTTATTGTCGCTGGGAAAAACAAAAAGACAGTTGAGAAAAGCTGGATAAACAAGTTATTCATAAATGAAACAAAAAAAAATACGAGAAATTTTAACGGAAAATGAAGAGCCAGCGAAGGAAACCTGATTGTGGAGTCTGTTAGTGTTTTTCCCTGACATTGACATACTGCAAGTTTAAGTCATTTGTCACGCGTTCTCTGTGCAGTTCATTTGAACCAGATAATTCAAGATTATACCAACCATTTTGGTATCCTCATCTCAAAGCTCAGATCGAGACTTTGTATCCATTTAACAACTTCTCTTGGTAGCCCAGACATGATTTCACATTTACAAACTCATCGTGTTCCGTTAAAACCAGTCGGCACGAAAGCGTACTTTCTGTTTCTCAGCAACTTTCATAGTCACGGGGTAAATACATTTAATATAACATTTAATGTTAACTTAATCAAAAAACTTTTTGAATACAAATACTAATAATCAAAACTTTTTCATGTATAATTTGAGCTTTCGGTATGTGTGTTGTTGCTTGTTTTTGTTTGTCGGATTCTGCAGACTATGCAGTCCTTTGCTGTCGGACTTCCGGAAAGATAGCGAAAGTATGAAGGTTTGTTGACTGACTGTAAAGAAAACCGGTTATTTGTAAGTACTACTGGCTTTCTCCGCCTCGTATTTGACTCTTTTAGTTTAGCGGGAAAAAAAGGACGACAGACAAAAATATCCTAGGCCTAGTATAAGCGATTGAAGTAAATGTTGTTGGTCTCAGTCATTGACAGTAACAGTCAATGACAGATCAGCAAGTTGTTGGACAACAAAATTAATACTCAGTGTCACAGTCTGTCACTCTCTTGACACTGTGTGTGCCATGATGTTCATAATCATCATTATGATAACAGTATTCACCCCTGGTCATTCTAAAGCGTAGGATACATGCCCTAGTCCAAGGAAAATCAACAGATGTTTTGGAAATTCATTGATCAAAGTGTTAGGATGCATAGGATAACAAGGTTTTCAGTGTCAGATGCACACGTTCTTTTGGCGAAAAAGGTGAATTATTGGCCATATCCACATTCACTCCCAGTAAGAGAGCTTTGAAATCTTTCCTTGAGCTTCTTTCCATCAATAGATTACCTTCTCTGATGAGGGTAAACATTGTATGTTGCCAAATTGTTACTACATGTTATACAGAATTGAATCAGAACAATGTAAAAAGTGATATCTTGTATCTTTAGTTAGATTTGAAACTAAAAAAAAAAAAACCTTGTTGCTCTGACATGATTTGTTGATAAAGACTGGACTTTACATCTTTGACACACACTACACAGCCAATTACTATTATCTTTGTCCTGCAGTGGAATCATAGATGTCTTTAGCTGACTTCACTTCCACCTGTCCAAAGCAGGCAGACACTAAGCATAAGCTGCTTCTGCAGCAACTTCAGTTTTTTTTTCTTCTTTTTTGTGTGTGTGTGTGTGTGTGTGTGTGTTTTCAGCAGCATGGATTGCAATAGACCCAACAGGGGTAGTTTCCTAGAAAAGGAAGTTATTTTGACAAAGCCAAAGTTAACAATATAAATGAGCAGTGACTTGCCTACGTGCTGTCTTGAAATGATTTTAACAGTGTTTGCAAATTCAAGAAAAAGGGGACAATCAAACGCATCCTGGTCATAAAGTCAAACGTGGCATAAAATCATTAAGACAAATTACCAATTCAGCTGAAAAAAGATTCAGTTATTTTTAACACTACAGCAGAGTTGTTTCAGCATCCAGTGTCCAATGCTGAGATGATCCTGAAACATTTTTTGATCAACTCAATAACGAGATTTGCAGAGGCAAACAACAGGTCAGATTTAGAACTAGAGGATTCTGATCTTGTGACAAACTTTTGTAAGACTCGTCAGTTCAGAAAGAAAGAAGCGATGGGGAGAGGAGGAGGGAGAGAGCAACCACAACTTTTTAAACTAACTTTCAAAGAAGGTATGTCAGCTGATTGTCTTTCTTTTCTCTGTATCATTCATGATTTTTTCTTAAAAAAAAAAAAAAAAAAAAGTGTGTCTATATATATGTGTGTGTGTGTGTGTGTGTGTGTGTGTGTGTGTGTGTGTGTGTGTGTGTGTGTGTGTGTGTTGAAAATAAACTATAGTATGGGTCAGTATCATGACTGATTGTAGAATATTCTGGAGAGAGAGAGAGAGAGAGAGAAGACTTGGTAAATTCTGCCATTCCCACATTCTGATTTGTCAGACTGCCCACCATGGAGGCATGGAAGCATCAGCAGTCAGCCTCTTGAAGCGAGCTGTTGACCTTGACAGTGAAGGTCAGCGACTTGAGGAGGCCGCCACCTTGTATCAGGAGGGGGTCAGTCTGCTGCTGAATGTGATGAAAGGTCAGTGTGTCATTGTCCTCTCCTGGCAGGACAGTATGTAGAAAAAAAATGTATCTGTGTGAGTGGAAAAGACTATATCTCACCTCTGTGTGTGTGGAAAGACTGATTATGTCTGTGGAAAAGACTGTATCAGTGTGAATGGAAAAGACTAGTTATGCCTGTGGAAAAGACTGTATCTGTGTGAGTGTGGAAAAGACTAGTTATGCCTGTGGAAAAGACTGTATCGGTGTGTATGGAAAAGACTAGTTTAGTAGTTATGCCTGTGGAAAAGACTGTATCTGTGTGTATGGAAAAGACTAGTTTATGCCTGTGGAAAAGACTGTTTCTGTGTGCTTAGAAAAGACCAGTTATGCCTGTGGTAAAGACTGTATCTGTGTGAGTGGTAAAGACTAGTTATTCCTGTGGAAAAGACTGTATCTCTGTGAGTGGAAAAGACTAGTTATGCCTGTGGAAAAGACTGTATCTCTGTGTACATGGAAAAGACTAGTTATGACTGTGGAAAAGACTGTATCTGTGTGCATGGAAAAGACTAGTTATGCCTGTGGAAAAGACTAGTAATGCCTGTGGAAAAGACTGTATCTGTGTGTATGGAAAAGACTAACTATGCCTGTGGAAAAGACTGTATCTGTGTGTATGGAAAAGACTAACTATGCCTGTGGAAAAGACTATCTGTGTGAGTGGAAAAGACTAGTTATGCCTGTGGAAAGGACTGTATCTGTGTATATGAAAAAGACTAGTTACGCCTGTGGAAAAGACTGAATCTATGTGTATGGAAAAGATTAGTTATGCCTGTGGAAAAGACTATGTGTAGGGAAAAGACTAATACAGTTATGCCTGTGGAAAAGACTGAATCTGTGTGTATGGAAGAGACTAGGACAGTTATGCCTTTGAAAAAGACTGTGTGCATGGAAAAGACTGTATCTATGTGTGTTTGTGTAGTAGCTGTACTTCGGTTTTACATCTTTTCACATATGTGATATCAGACAAAGAGAGAGGAGAGAGAGAGAGGCATAAATGTCTGTGACTATGTAAGTGTATGCATAACATGGATTTCTAAGTGCATATATATATGTCCATTAAGCATCCCTACATCATACCTGCAAATAATCTTAAAGTAAATGCTTAACTGGACTACAAATTAAAGAGAAAACAACATTGAAGGCAAGTTCTAAATCTGAAAAGACATCACACACACACACATGTGTGTGTGTGTGTGTGTGTGTGTGTGTGTGTGTGTGTGTGTGTGTGTGTGTGTGTGTGTGCGTGCGTGCGTGCGTGTGTGTGTGTGTGAAAGACTATATGTGGAAAAGACTGTCATTATATGTGAAAAAAAGACTGTATCTGTGTATGTGAAACAACTGTGTGTAGAAAAGACTGTCTGTGTATATGGCAAATAGTTACAGTTACATGGAAAAGGCTGTGTCTGTTGACTTTGGCCATAAACAGTACTGTTATGGGAGGAGATGTAGGGCAACAAATTTCCAGATTATTATTTGTTGTCCTAGGGGCAAAAAGAGATAGGCGAATCTCTGTGTCTCCCCAAATTTCTACTAGCCTTTCCGAAGAAAAGAGAAATAGACACAAGTAATGGCCAAAGTGAGGTAAATCACACCAATAATGGCATGCTCTTCCAACACATGAAGCTAGTCTGTCTGAGAAGTAGACATGAAGGGAGCAGACTGGTTGTTTCAGTGGTGACCAAGCACTATGCATGCACACAGCTGACACATTTTGGTGATGAAATATGCACGGTCTCATGATTTAGCACCTTGCTCTGGTTCCACCTAGGGAAAAAAAACAGGGAGTGGTGAAAGTGTAAAGGGGAGGAGCGAAGGGGGATTGGTCAGCACTACAGCAGACTGCACATTCTCAGTCAGTCTTTCTCTCAGACATCGTCAACAATTTGTTGCCCAGTGGACAAGGGGAGGGAGCGTTTCCACTTGTCTCCTATTTGTCCCAGATGATGGATGGAAGGGTGTTTTGAGCCCTTGTTGTGCTGTGACAGTGTATGATAGGACTACTTCTATGCAGTGTCTTTTCATATTGTGTAATGAATGGAGAAAATGAGACAGATACAATGAAGATAAAGAAAAGGAGATATAGGAGTTCATGAAATGATGAAAAGTCACCTGTGGTGTTAAAAAGCCACACACACATGAGTGTTATTTCATCATACAACTTATGCACTGGGTTTGGTTTGGAGTGCTTAACTGCTCCATCTGAAACAAATCAGTGATGAAATTTTGTTTCTTGGACCTCCCAGATGGCACCGGAAATTTTGCTCCATGCCTGATCTGTTGTGATGCATTTATTTTCCCTTTCCAAAAGCATCTTTGTTCAATATCATACAATATTTTTTCAAAAGATAATCAGAAGAACAAGTGCTTAGGAAAAGGTCTGCGGTGACTGTGGTTGGAAGCATGAATAAAACAAACATTCTTCCTCATCATGAATCTCTTACTTGCTCCATCAGTCACACTAAGATCTCACGAAACATTTCATGTGAATATTTGACTTTGTACGGAAAAACGGTAACAGTTGTGAACACAGCTTTTCATGCGACATTTTGATTTGAATAAAAATCAGTTGAGTTTTGTTCTTAAAATCTTCTCTTTCAAAAAGCCATGAAACAAAGACATGAGGCTTTGTATAACAATTATTCATTCCCCTTACTATCACATGAAAAATCAAGATTGCTTAATCCCAAGTTCATCCCATTAAGGCAAACCAGCTTTCAGTGAACTGATGCAGTGACATTTTCTGTGAGCAGCCACCTCTGATGCCGCCAAGAAGGTGCGTCTGAGGAGAAAATTGAGGAATATTTGAAGAGAGCAGAGGATCTTAAGAAGCTGATACAGGCCAAGAAGGAAGGTAGGTAGGACCATCGTGTTCTGATGCAGTTCACATTGTTGTTGTTGTTGTTGTCCTGTAATACCCACATTGCATGTTAATTCAATCCTTGCCATTTTGATAATGCTGCATGGTTTTTTGCATGGTTGTTGTATACACCTTGTCATAAATTATTTCAGTGCATGTCATTTTGTTGATAATAACATTGTTACTGCAGTTTTGTTTTATGCACCTCGTTTTACATTATTTTAATCCACATCATACTTCTAACACTACTCTGTCACTGCATTCTTGTGTCTACAGCATTTTTAAACAATATTTCTGTCCATGCTGTATTGTTAATGCATCATTGTTAGTGCATTGTTGTTTTATACATTAAAGTATACATTAAATCAGTCCTTGTCATATTGTTAATACTGTATTTTTACTGCACTGTTGTTTTATATGCCATGTTATGCATTATTTTAGCCCATGTCATGTGGTCAATACTGTATTGTCACTGCATTCTTATTCTTGTCATTGCAAAAGACCAGCTTTGTTGCTTATTATGTCATCGGTATTACCATTAAGTATTGTGGTCATCATTATCATCATCACTATCATCACCCTCTTTATTACCAACATGACTGTCATGATCGTAATCAGTTATCATTATGCTTGAAAATTCCACTGGCTGAGAGGGAAAGGGAAGAAACAAGGGGATGGAGAATTGGGTACTGACATGTTTTCTGAAAGAAACAGTCTGAATTTCATTCAGAAAACATCTTTTGTGACAGTTATAGAAAAGAGAGCACACCAGTACAGCACAATATAAAACAACACAACACAACAAAGCATAGCACAACTCATTGTAAATGTAGTACTCTACAGCAGAATACAATACAGCACAGTATAGAACCATGCAATATGAAAAACCCAGTAGAATACAACACACTTTGATAACAGTACAGCACAATGCAATATAATTTTATTGAGTATAGTATACTGTTGTGCAATGCACTTAAATTGGATGGGTTAGAGAAATATTATTCTTACCAGTTCTGTAATGGCAGGGGAAAGGGAGGGATGGGGGATGTTAGTGTGTGTGTGTGTGTGTGTGTGTGTGTGTGTGTGTGTGTGTGTGTGTGTGTGTGTGTGTGTGTGTGTGTTAAAAGTGTTCTCCAGAGGTTTTTGATTTGATTCAGAACATGTGATGTCATGATAGTAAAATCCTTCTCTGCAGGTTTTTAATTTTCGTTCACAACATATGGTGCCTTGCCATACAGCTGGGAAGTACCACGAGCAGATACGCATTGCTGAGAATTCGACAGGCCACAGCTATGACACCCTGTTGGGCGCGATTCATCGAGGACAGTTTGACGTCCGTTGAGGTGGAGGATCCTTACATCCGCTCCATACATCAGGTAGAGATGCACTGTGGGGTTGTGGGAAAAAGGGCAAATCAAATGTACACCAGGACTTTGTCTCAGGGTGAGGTGGTCGTCAGCTCATCCTTTTCATGGCTTAATTGATATTGAAGAGAGGTGTGTCATGTTTTTAGGATGATTCCTGTGCATCAAAGGCAAAATAGATAAATTGCAGCTTATTTGACAACATCTTCAGTAATCTGCTGCATGTATCATGCCTGGTGATGAAATAGAGTGTTACAAAATTCACTACATGAAGGTAAACTGATATGGATAAGCTGCAGGTAAGTAAACTAACATCTCCTGTTTGTGTGTTGGTGATGAAATAAACTACAGCTGGATAAAATCAGATTCATCATATTTGGTGGTGAAATACATAAACTGCAACTTAATAAGCTGTAACAGCAGTGCTTTTAACAGTGAAATACTCTGCTGCCATCTTGAAGCTTTTTTACAGAGGAAATAGTTAAAAATAAAATGTTTTCATCTTTTTTTTTCATGCCATGTTATTTGCCCATGATTGAATTTGTACAGATTTACAGTCATTTGATTTTGTTCTCTGATAAGGAAACTCTCACAAACATCTGCTGAGTGAAAGCAAATACCACTGACAACTTATTCCTGCAAACACTGCAGCTTTGGAAATGCATCACAAACTACTAACCAGTCATATGCATTGTTGTGATCAGTGACCAATGAACACGAGGGATACATGGAAGTTGGCAGTGATTGATCTTTGTTCTCTCCTACTTAGTCAGCCCAATAGCTGGCAGGGGGCACCCATTCAAAGGCAAACTTGTACTTGACAAAACTTCCACCAGCTTCAAGGAGAATGTAGCCAGAAGGTTCTGCCTGTTTGTTCTCAGCTACACCTACACATTCAACCATCAAAAACTGTATGTGTGGAATATATACAGATGCACTGCCTATGAGATTGATTTCGAAATATTTCAGGGCAAAGTGATATTGGTTGCGATTAAAAAAAAAAAAAAAAAAAAAAAAAAAAATGGGGATTTTCTGCGTTCTAGTTTGCTTTAGTTATTTGACGGTATACTGAGCAATTGTTCTGACAAACAGTCATTTGTGCTTACAAATTTTCTTTATAACATTCTGTAATAAGGAAGTCATTGATGCCATCGCAGTATATCATAGTTGATGCGCAGATCAAACCAGTCAGCAGCAAACATGAAGAGAGCACATAGGAAAAAAGTTATAGTTTAAGAAAAGGTTTCTGTTCACTTTTAGATGTGTACTACCACTGCACTGGGGAGAGTGGATTGTTGTTATTGCATTGTTTTCAGATATACAACTTTCTCCGCTTTTGTGAGCTGCTGGTGAAGAAGAAATCATCGCTGAAGAACATCCTTCTGATCACCAGCTTGGAGGAGGTGAGACTGACAACAGTCAGCTGGAATTTGCAGGGGGGGGGGGAGGGTCTGACTTGCTTTGGTTTCTTTGTATTATATTAACTTAATGATTAAGTAATCTGTCTTCCCAACAGTTTGACTTCAGCTGAAGAGGATCTACTGATGATTAATAATTCATTAATCAATATCAAATGTCGGTTCATTCATATTAGTATTTTGGGCCACTTTTTTTATCATCCACACCTGTATGGAGGTTGTGTTTTAGTGACTTGTGATGAACACTAACCACTTTGTATGACAGAAAAGAGCCGTCAGCACGAGAAGATGAATTTGCAGAACCAGGCAGGGCAGGAAGGTGAATTCACCAACTTTCAGGTAATGTCGGTGTGTCTATGTTTGTGCAGAACCAGGCAGGGCAGGAAGGTGAATTCACCAACTTTCAGGTAATGACGGTGTGTCCTTTGTGCAGAACCAGGCAGGGCAGGAGGCCCAGCGACACAAACTGGACATGATCCAGAGGTCGCTGCACACAAATACAATGTCCAGCTCACTGTGCAGTACTCGTCCACGCTCCATGACAGAGAGATCAGGTAGTGCTGCTGGCTTGGTGTGTAAATCAGGTAGTGAGTGCTGCTAGTTTAGATAATGTAGCTAGCTTGTGTGTGTGTGTGTGTGTGTGTGTGTGTGTGTGTGTGTGTGTGTGTGTGTGTATGTGTGTGTGTGAAAGATGTGGTGCCTTGTCTGCAGCAGACTGATCAGATAGAGTAGCTAGCATGTGTGTGTGTGTGTGAGTGTATTGAATGTGTTCTACATGGTCCACAGCAAAGAGATAAGGCAGTTCAGACAGATTTCTGAAGAAGTCTCTTTTTCATGGCTCATCCAGAAGACTAGCGCTCAGACTGCTAACGGATAGGGGGAGAAAGCAAAAGGAAACAAAAACCCTGCCGCATGGTAGACTCAAACTATGGAACCAGTTCTCACCTCTTGTCCACCACACCACCTTTCACCTGTGTTCTGTTGCTAGGTGATGTCATGGCCACTTCACCACCTTTCACCTATCCTGGGTCCGGGTCATTGACGTTTCATTACCATTCTGTCTCAGTCTCTGCTTGCTGATTGATAGTCTGTCTGCCTGCACTACATAATCATGTCAGGTTCCTGTTCACACTCTGCTATATGTTGGTTTATTTCACTAAACCAGCTGCGTCAGACTTATCCAAAACATCAATTTTCATCACTCCTTTTGCATATTAATGAGAAATGCCTGGTCTAGAATATCTGTATGCTTTAGAAATACATTTTTTTGTTGTTTTAAACTGGCATTTTTTTCTTCACTGACTCAGTGGATGAAAGTGCTTGGAATCTAACAACAGCAACAACAACATGTCCCATCCAGAATACGTGGGGGAAAAAATCGATTATATATACACACCTGCAACCAGTGCAGGAGGTGAGATAAAGCTTCATGTAACACTTGACTAGTTACCATCTTTCTGTCTTTAATGAAAGAAAGCAAAGAAAGCACGCTTGTGTCGCCAGCATCAGTTCATTAAGCTTTCAGTGTTCATAACCAATAGCAATAAAGGGTGTTAACTTGGCCTTCTTTTCACCTGTGCTGTGTTCTTCCTCTAGACAAGTTCCTGTGATCAGTGTCTGCTTGTTACACTGTACTGTCTCACCTCTCCTGTTTGTGGTTCTGCAGGTTTGACACAGGCTGGGTGATCAAGATCGGACGAGGTCTGGACATCTACAAACCTACAGACAGCAAGTTCTCCATTGGTTTCTGTGACTTTGATCTACGACCTTGTCATGAGACAACGGTGGACATTTTCCACCGCAAATTTGTTAAACAGGGGCAGCAGCATCACCCTGAAAAGTCTGGGTTTCCTGGCATGGCAGACAGAGAGAGAGAAAGAAGAGAGAGAGAGGGAGAAAGAGAGAGAGGGAGAAAGAGAAAAGGAAAAAGAGAGGAAGAAAGAGAGGGAGAAAGAAGAATGAGTGTCTGTGTCTTTGGGGGTGTGTGCTTGCACGCATACACATACAGGCATCTATGTGTGTTAGTATGCGTGCTGTGTACACATGTTGACAAATAGATGAAGGGTGTATTGGTGTGTTTGTCAAAGTACGTCCAAGCAATAAGAGGGAGGAGATAGGGTGGAGTGGGCTAGGGGTGCTGATGGGAGGGGTGAGGAACAGGTGGTTTGTTTGCTTGCTTTATTATGTTTGATTTTACATATTACCTCTGTGTGTGTGTGCGTGTGTGTGTGTGTGTGATGTCTTTAAAACTCCGGTTTTACTCATGTATTTTCTAGACCAATATTTTTTTTCAGTCTGCAGTTTCCTATCTCATTCCTGAAGACATTTTTTAATGCCTGAGTCTTCATGAACAAACTTTCAGATAATAGTATAACTTTTGTTGTACATTAGTGTGATTCCCTTACCCCACCCTACCCCTCTCCTCTTGCTCCCTCTTTCTCTCTCTGTCTGTCTCTCTCTCATTGTTGAAACATTTGAAATGTATATTGTGAGCTGTTTTCCTATTCCAGGTTTTGCTGTTGGCTATTTTTACCCTGAAGATAAGCTTTTTGCTGCTATTCTCTCTCTCTGTCTCTCTCTCTCTGTCTCTGTCTGTCTGTGTCTGTCTGTCTGTCTCTCTCTCTCTCTCTCTCTCTCTCTCTCTCTCTCTCTCTCTCTCTCTCTCTCTCTCTCTCTCTCTCTCTCTCCCTCCCTCTCTCTCTCTCTCTCTCTCTCTCTCTCTCTTTCTCTCTCTGATTTGTTTATGGAACTATGAAGATATATTGTAAGCTGTTTTTTCAGGGGGGTTTTTTTTGATCATGAAAGGTATATACTGTTTTGGCTGTTACTATCCCACAGTGTAACTCTTCTGGTCATCTTATTGAATAAACACTTTTCATCCTGCTATATGTCATTTTGCCTGTTGTTTGCCCGAACCTTCTTCTTTTCTTCGTCTGTAAGGTGTGAATCTGTCGGATGATAAAAACACAATAAAAGATAAATAAAAGCAGTCACCCCAGTTTATATTTGGTTCCTTAATGAAGTGGCAACCAGGCTTTCTTCCTTCTGATCTTTTTTCTCTTTGATGTCCCCCCTACCATGCATGTTCAGTGGTGATACTTCCAAGCACAGACTTAAAGAGGAATTGAAACTGAGGTCAACATGAGAGCAGGGCATGAAGAGCTACAGAATTTGAGATTTTTTTTTTTTCCCGTTTTTGAAGCTTATCTGTTATATATATATATATATATATATGAGGATGAGAGTAATGAAAAGGATGATATGGAATGTCATTCTGATTAGAGACTACATGACAGGGCTGAACTCAATGCTTCCTTTCATGATACATATATGCATCTACCAGGCCTGAGAGATACAGACACCTGCAGTGCTGGTCAGGCAATTTTGGGCAGAAAAAAATCCCATAAATAAATGTCTCCTTTAGAATTGAACTCACAACCACCCAGCCTAAAATCTTTGATGTTAAACATTGCGTAGTGGCAGTTAGCTTCTCTCTGGTATTTAGTATGTTGGTTACTGGAGGATTTT
Source organism: Conus betulinus (assembly GCA_016801955.1). NCBI lineage: Eukaryota > Metazoa > Mollusca > Gastropoda > Neogastropoda > Conidae > Conus > Conus betulinus. The sequence continues at coordinate 381,905 of JADBJO010001492.1, forward strand.
TGTTTGTGTGTATGTGTGTGTACCTACCCCTGTGTGTATGGTGTGTGTGTGTGTGTGTGTGCGCGCGTGCGTGAGTGCATGCATATGAAGTAGCTTTAATAAAACGGGTAAAGATAAAAGGTTCAAGTCCCATACCCTAGTGGGTCATAGGGGAGGTGTGTCAACATGATCTGGTGCACAGCATTATAAAAAGCAGGAACCATCCCTTTCCTTCAGCTGCTTATACCCTCCCTGACCTAAATCAAGTACCTGTTTATTATGGCAAGGCAGATAGAGAAGGTTTAACAGTGAAGTTGCAGTGAACAGGTGCAGAATAACTTGTAAGGTAAAGAATGATAGTACATGCTTAAGTTAATAGTAAAGGCACAGGGCAACAGTCAAGTTAAACTGCAGACGAACTGTAAAGGCACATGACAAAAGCAAAAGGTGCAGGGTAACTGTAAAGGTACAGGGTAGTTTTAAAGGTGTAGGGTATCATTGAAGATTCAGGGTGGCAATAAAGGTGCAGGATAAAAGTACAAATGCAACATAAGAGTAAAGACACAGGGTAACAGTAAAGTTGCAGGGTGTCCATAAATGTACAGAATGGCAACAAA
>JADBJO010001492.1:387500-392500 GCA_016801955.1 Conus betulinus
CTGTTACTCCATATCCATGAGAAAGGAATAATGGCATAATTGCGACAACTTTGTCGCCAGGTTTTTGTTGTCGGTCTGAGAATTGTGTATTGTACAGAACCTCAATGTGAAAGGCGAATCGTTCTCAATCAGGCCAAAGTCTCTGTTGTTTGTCCTTCACGGGCGAAGATGACTACGACTCCTGCTATCACTGGTTGTGGTGGTGTGTGTACGAAGATGGCTGATCAGACCGATCCTCGCATTGAATGATTTATTGCACTGTGGACAGAACAGATTTGGAGGCGAGCCAGGTTAAAGGTGGTTCTTGCTCTGTTTTTTATGAAACTGATGTTTTTTGCTCCTGTGCCACCACTCGCCTCGTTTCAAAGTCTTTCTCTTCGGATTTAATTAGGGTGCACCAGGTTGAGCGATCTTGCGCAGCTTCTTCCCAGATGCTTCTGTGAGGCCTTCAGCGTGTCTTTGTAGCGCTTCTTTTGTCCTGCATGGGAACGCTTGCCTTCCAGCAGCCTGCCATAGAAACAGTCTCTTTGGGAGACGATTTTAATCCATATGGTGTACATGTCCTGCCCACCTGAGTTGAGAGTGTATCAGCGTCGCATGAATACTTTCCATATGGGCCTATGGGCCTTCTGAAGCACCTCTGTATCTGGTACTGGTACTGTCCTGCCAGTTGATGTGCAGCAAAGTTCTGTGGCATCTCAAAGTCTGTACTGGAGATGTGAACATAAAACTTTATAACGGGGTTTGCACGCCAATGTCCAGCCACATTGAATACGGCCAAGTCAGTTTTTTAACTAAAAAAAAAAAGGTAAAACCATTCTCAAAAATGATTATAGGATACATGCGGCTTCAGTGTGTTTTAGTTTAAATATAACAGCTCTGAAATCCTGACGGAGATGTAGCAAAACAATTATAGTTTCACATCAGGAAAAAAAAAAAAAAAAAAAAAAAAACAATACAAGGAATCATACTTTTTGTCATAAGAGCCGGAAGTAAAACCACGTCATCCAGAGATCAGTCCCGCACTTCAACCCCAAAGCTGTCATTATTGGCTAGTCTTCAACCAGGCCATCTCTCCAAGTCCACCCACCTATCTGCCTACTACCCCTCATCACGCGGATTAACCACTCTGCATAAAGCCGTGCGCACTGGCGAGGAGGGGGGACAACCCTTCTCAGTGTCGCCTTCACAAGCAGCCGTTTAATCGCCTGTTCTGTCAGGCCACAGAATAACCCGTGTAGATTTCTATCGCGGGGGCCAGGTGATTAGGAGTTGTCTGTCTTGACGGACCAGAGCTGAATGGTCAGAGAAGAGGTTGTTCAGAGTGGAGGGACACCTGAGACATTGGCAGAAATGGTCGAGGGGTGGCCAGCAGACAGGCATATAGATTGTGTGTCTGTGCGGCCCTGTGACAGCTTGTCTGGAGGGTGTGACAGAGTGGGGAGAGCTGAACAAGGGCAGATAATTGGGGGGAGAGATGAGTTGCCACCTGCGTTTTTATTAACGAGATTTAGTATCTGTGTGTGTGTGTGTGTGTGTGTGTGTGTGTGTGTGTGTGTGTGTGTAAAGGAGGGAGAGAGAGAAAACAGTCTGTTGGCATTCATGTTGGCTATAAGAGTTTGGTGTGTGAGGACACCGACACACACACACACACACACACACACACACACACACACACACACACACACACACACACACTTATACATATACACGTAAGCACTACATACACACGTAGGCATACACACACACACACACACACACACACACACACACATGCACATGCACATGCACACAGACGCCTGTACGTGCGCCCCCCCCCCACCCCCCACCCCCCACCCCCTGCACACACACACACAAAGAGCTAAATGAGTACCTGTTTTTCAACGGATATACCTTTGAAATATACATTTCCACCCATTCACATATCCCCCCCCCCCCCCCCCCCCCAGACACACACACACACACACACTTATTTGCTTCTCTTTGATAATAGACAATAGCCACTTACAACACTAATGCTCGTTAAAGAAGGCATAAACTAATCTTTTGAGACAAAAGATTCTCGAAATGTACTATGTACTTTACCTCTGAACTGACCCGAAGGATGTATCCAGATATTGCTGTAACTAAAGCATTGAGAAGTCTGCAGTTTCTAACATTGGAAGCCACGCACCTTTGGGGCACATTTAGCGATCTCATAGATGCGGTATAGACTGGCATTAGGGCACGTGTCGGCATTCTTTTCTTTGCCTGCATCCTCTGTCCAAAATCTGCACAAAATAGTAAACTGGCCTCAGTGTTTAATTCTCATTCTGAACCGCTGAAGTCTACAGACTTGCTGGTTTGCTGCTTCGTGACGAAGAAAGAAAGCTAAGTCTAATTATGTTGTTCATGAGAACAGTCAGTACAGAAACTTCAGACTACTGACATCTAAGACCTGACGTTCATTTTTTCAATTATTCATAAAATAATTCTAATCTGCCGACCACAATGTCACAGTTCTTCAGATGGTGCTGCACGTTATGTTACTAGCTCGACGAATAATTTTTGCTTCTAGTTCCTTCTGATTAGAGTGATCAAGGATGTCTGTAAACGTGTGTAGGTTTGTAGTGAACACAGCGGGGGAGGGGGGGGGGGGGGGGGGGAGGGTTGTTGTGTCGTCATCATTCACTGGCAATATCTTGCAGAATGGACATGAATGAAAAATACTAAAGGCATTTATGAATGCACACTGACAGTTTTGTCTTGAGAATTCGTGGCTGTTCTAATGGGCTTGAATCATTAAGGTCATACGGCACTGAATATACATAGTGATATGTTGTAAGTCTATTCTTTCTTGTTTTGATTATCCGTCTGTATTAAAAAATAAAGTTTGCAGTCTCCCAAGACAAAGTTTATTCTGCACTATCTTCGGACTGAATGGACCACTGTTAATATATTTTGGCTGCCATACCACATTGCATTTCTTTTAATAATCACAGCAGACATGGGCACAAAACATGACGCAAACTTTTTGTTTAGAATAGTACCAAGTGCCCTGCATCATCATTTGAAGAAATATATGCTACATTCCAAACAAAGATCCAATGAAAGTTTTGAATTGTTCTGATGTCAGCCAAGAGGTCCTGTTGACAGCTGGTCCTTTGTCTTTGACCCTGGTGGCCTTCTCTTGCCTTGAGAGCTGGTCCTTTGTCCTTGACCCTGGTGGCCTTCTCTTGCCTTGAGAGCTGGTCCTTGGTCCTTGACCCTGGTGGTTTCTCTTCTCTTGCCTTGACAGCTGGTCCTTGGTCCTTGGCCCTGGTGGTCTTCTCTTGCCTTCTCTTGCCTTGACAGCTGGTCCTTGGTCCTTGGCCCTGGTGGTCTTCTCTTACCTTCTCTTGCCTTGACAGCTGGTCCTTGGTCCTTGGCCCTGGTGGTCTTCTCTTGCCTTCTCTTGCCTTGACAGCTGGTCCTTGGTCCTTGCCCTGGTGGTCTTCTCTTGCCTTCTCTTGACTTGACAGATGGTCCTTGGTCCTTAGCCCTGGTGGTCTTCTCTTGCCTTCTCTTGCATTGACAGCTGGTCCTTGTCCTTAGCCCTGGTGGTCTTCTCTTGCTTTGGGAGTTCCAGGTGAGAGACTGTCTGGTGATATAGGGCCCATTGTGACAGAAACAAGTTCTTAGAAAAAAAAAAAAACTACAATGTGGATATTCATCATCTTTTAAAACTTCATTTCCAATTGTTTCTTTAGATGAATTGATGACCAGTGTTCTATATAGTCCGTTAAGATGCATCCTAAAATGTGTCCTCTAAACTTCACGCATCCCCCCTGTCCCTCCCCCCCCCCCCCCCCCCCCTCTCTCTCTCTCTCTCTCTCTCGCTCTCTCTCTCTCTCTCTCTCTCTCGCTCGTTCGCTCAATTCAAAGTCCCGACAAACATGATGTCCAGGATATTCAGAAATGGAATACACACTTAACATTAGGTTTAACAAACTGATGGACGGTGCTAACCATGAAGAGAGAGAGAGAGAGAGAGAGAGAGAGAGAGAGAGAGAGAGAGAGAGAGGATTGAGGGTGGAAGGGAGGGAGGGTGAGGGAGGGAAGAAGGGACGATGAGGGAGGGTTAAAGAGGGAGGGAAGGAGAGAGAGGGAGAGAGGGAGGGAGAGTGAGGGAAGGAGACAGCGTGAGAGAGAGAGAGAGAGAGAGAGAGAGAGAGAGAGAGAGAGAGAGAGAGAGAAGGAGGAAAGGAGAGGACAGACAGGTAGGCAGACAGGTACAAAGACACACACACACAGACAGGCAGACAGACAGGCAGACAGACAGACACACAGGCAGACACACAGACAGACAGAGATAGGCAAAGTGACAGAAAGAGAGAGAGAGAGAGGGAGAAAAAAGAGTAAGACACAAGAGAGAAAAGTGGGGGAAAAAAATCACAGAGAAATAAAGGACTGAAACCCCAAACTGGATGGGAGTGTGACGGGGAGGGTGGGGGGGAGGTATGGATGGAGAAGAAGAAGAGTGAAGGGGGAGATGACAGAGCAGGAAAGAATGAATACCTTTAATCACACGCCTTCCCTCGCCGAGATGGGGGTAGTCTTCAATTCGCAAACGGCAACACCACCTCAGAGCGGGACCGGTAAGGCGACATACCTCTCCACAAGAACCTTCGGATCATCAAGACAGCACAGCCCTGATAACACCCCCACCCCCCCCCCCCCACCCCCCACCCTCGCCATACCACCAGCCCCGCTGTCCAGGTCAATACCTCGACCTACCCAACCGTGACGTCAATCCCCCCTCATGACGTCTTTATCCGTCACGGAAGGGGGCACAACTCTCAATGCCCTTTTCTCTTCCCCTGTCACGCAGATCGGACAAAATGGCCCTGAAATCTTTCAATGGGCGGGGAAGATGTTTGGGGTTAGGGATGGGAGGGAGGGGGAGGGGTCGCCGGGCCACGATTGTTGTGGTCAGCGAGGGTCTGACCCACGGTGAGTGGAAGTAGAAAGGCAAGGGTCAG
>JADBJO010001492.1:397500-405000 GCA_016801955.1 Conus betulinus
TAGGAATGAAAAAAGACGGGGGGAATGGGGGGAACGGGGGGGGGGGGGGGGGGGGGGGGGGGGGGGGGGGGGGGGAGGGGTGCATGCAGTGATGCAGGTGATGTTGCAACGCACGGCACATCCGTCCAGCAGTTCTCTCTCTTGTAGTTTCTTTTATTTTTCATCTTCAGCTCGTCGTCATAGTCAGACATGGGAGGTAATATCAAGTCTCACGTGAGGTTGCATCTAGACTTGCTAATAAAATCATCTCTCATAACAATGACAGTCTGGTATTTTTAAGTGTCCCACCTAGGAACGAAAAGAACAAACCAACCAACCAACAAAACAAAACAAAACTCACGTGCTCCAAACACAACACCTCAAATTGCGCCAGTGGCTGCCAATGGAACTAATACAAACTATTCATAAAACCAAAACGTCCAATAGGAGAGAGAGAGAGAGAGAGAGAGAGAGAGAGAGAGAGAGAGAGAGAGAGAGAGAGAGAGAGAGAGAGAGAGAGCACATGCCACAATTAGGATTTTGACAAAATCATTACATATTCCATGTAACTAGCATACATCTGAGCCAGCATTTCATATCAAACTGATAACTGATTAAAAAAAAAAAAACAAAAAAAAACAACCACCACCCACCAATCATTTCACCTATTTTAAGGGGTTTCCGCCGTTGACATCATTTACAATGAAAGTAAACACAAAATGAGGCAGGGAACAGCAAACAGTAAACAGCAAACAAGTACGGCAACTCTGTTTCCCACGATGAAACAAACACACGCCCACAACTCCAAGGAATGCTGCTAAAAAAAAAAAAAGATGTTCCAAGCTTGCCTACATATCAATAACAATAATCAACGACATGACTTTCCCTGGCTGACGTCACATCGCACTCACCCGTGACCCTATTTCCGCTTGGAACCACCTGGCTTGCACCTTGATGGTCATACGAAAGAAAATGAGTACAATCAACTTTCAGACACAATAAATATTCTCAAAACAATCTCATTGTGCCAGTACATAAACACTCGACTCCTTAGGCAAAGCCAAATTCTCAAAACAATCTAATTGTGCCAGTACATAAACATTCGACTCATTAAGCAAAGCCTTGGCACATTAATTTTTTACTATGCAGCCAGAGCAGGCAAGTCCAGTGATTAGACAGCAAACAACCCTATTTCCGCTTGGAACCACCTGGTGCTTGCACCTTGATGGTCATACGAAGAAAAATGAGTACAATCAACTTTCAGACACAATAAATATTCTCAAAACAATCTCATTGTGCCAGTACATAAACACTCGACTCCTTAGGCAAAGCCAAATTCTCAAAACAATCTAATTGTGCCAGTACATAAACATTCGACTCATTAAGCAAAGCCTTGGCACATTAATTTTTTACTATGCAGCCAGAGCAGGCAAGTCCAGTGATTAGACCCACACACAATTGCTGCATTACTAGGCAGGCTAACCAGTGAGTCCCTTCACTCTACTGTACTGTCACCTCCGAATGTTACATGATCAACTTCCTACAGCCGATGTCCATCCTAACACTGTGGATATCCAGTGCAGTACACTCCCAATCCAAATTTCACGTTGTCAGCCTGTCATACACTTCTTCCTCCAGTTCAAACAAAGATAACTTTCTAAGGCTCAATTTTCATTTTACCGATTGAATGTGTGATACACTGTTGTATCAATCTGACTTGAAGAATACACGCCCTAGGAGCATCTTTCGTAGGTCAGATAGGAAGCCAGCCCACAGAGCCTGTAAATCTGGTCTTTATCAGTGCTATGCGGTCTGTCCAAGACATTCTCAGGACTATATCCGGAGGTGAACAGTTTAGCCATGCGTCAGTGGAAAGACCCTCCAGTTAGAGCTTGGTAGCTGGTTTTCAGCGGAATAACCTCCCTCAGACAAGTGTTCCAGCGTCAATAGAATCTCTAGTGAAAGCGTGGCAGCAGAAGTTTTTTCAGCGGAATAACCTCCCTCAGACAAGGGTTTTTCAACCCTGAACACCTGACAGTCGTAGGGGGCTGGGTGACATCCAGGCCATGACTTTAAATGTCTCCTCTGTCGTCAGACTTTTTTTCCTGGCAGGATTGGAATTAGCACTTTTTGGATGGATTGACGTCTCAGGTGTTGCCTGTTTACATATATGTTTACCTCATCACTATCCCACACCTGTTCTAAGTTGGGAGCTTTAAACCCTATGAAGTTCACTTTCTTCGACCCCCCCCCCCCCCCCCCCCCCCCCCCTTAACCCCCCCCCCCCCCCCCCCCCCCCCCCCCCCTTGACCAGATCCAGCTGGAGCTCTTTTCAGCTGCCTCTGCCATTGTCTCATGGGTTCTGGTCGTCTTCTTACATGAGATCCCCAGCTGTGTGATGAGATCGCAGGCTGAGGAGCCTATATAACACCGCCTTGCTCCTAACTCGACTTGTACTTCACATGTGTACATGCATCTTTAAAGACGGCAAACAGATCGACTGAAAGTTACCGTCTAGTTTTAACTCGGATTTTTTTTTTCTCATGTGCGAGCGACATTGAAGTTGGTGTACTTGTCACAGCGATTGACGCCCTAACAAGCGCGGAGTCTTGCGTGTTGTGAGCACGAGGTAAGTGGGAATTCATCCATGAGCTTGGTGGGAGATGTGGGTGTTGATAATGTTTGTCCACAGAATGAGCAGCGGCAAGATGATCTGTGTTGTGCATTAGTGAGGAACGAATTTTGTGTTTGAGTGAGAGTGATCTCTCCCTCCCTCCCTCCCTCCCTCACACACACACACACACACTACTCTCTCTCTCTCTCTCTCTCTCTCTCTCTCTCTCTCTCTCTCTCTCTCTCTCTCTCTTCTAACAATGGAATATTCATGGATTATTGCTCAAAACTGGTAACTAGGACTAATCTTTTTTAAGGTACTTGCGTCGTTTGAGTTTGCCTTGTTGAAACTTCTTTTTAGAGATATTTACAGTAACGATAAACTTGAAGATTCGCGTATAAGAGTGAGGGTGATTTGTCTTTTTTATGAAGGAATATTTATGGATCGTTGCCAAAAATTGGAAATCCAAACTTTCTTTCTTATATTATGTCGTTTTTAGGTTGCTTTGCTGAAAGTTTTCTTGATGAAATTTTACGACCCTCTAACTACTATATACATGATAATATTCAGCAGCCCTGCCTTTCGGATTACTCGTCAGTCAAAACGATTACCGGGGGGGGGGGGGGGGGGGGGGGGATTTGGTCGATAAAGAACAAAAAACTTTAAAAGCTCGATAAGGCAGTCGAAGTTTAACGAAAACGATTTTTCTCCTGTTTGTCATTTATTTTTAGAAAAAAAAACTTGTTTCATTCTGAAAACTCATCATTAATATATATTCCCACGTTGATATCGATTACAGTAACTGAATGCGCGAAGATATCCTCACTGACGAACTATATGAATTACCTGATATATATCTAGCTCAAAATGTAGATTTAAGAGCAGAACATCGGCTGTTTATTAGAACATAAGAATTGATGATACTGTACATTATGGAAAAATAATAATCGTTTGTGCGTTAGCAGACGGTAAAGGTTTGAACAGACATGGTAAATGTTAAGTCAGTTTGTGTACAGTTTTTGATTGTGTATCCTATATGGGGTATTTCATTGCTGCCGACAAAGTCGTTTCACACGTGCCTGATACAGGTGATTAGTAATAATGATGATTGTGTGGCTTCTAGCATTTTCCTTCTTGTGTTCATCCATCAGGTGGTCTGTATGGTTCAGAACAGATCAAGTCTGACCATCTTCCACTGAAGTTCGGTGTCAACGTTTTTTTTTTTTTTTGTTTTTGTTGTTTTTAAAGTGCAGTTAAAGAATAAAAAGTCCACAACAACCCGACGATGAGCTGGTGGTGGAAAATACCATTGACAGTGGTGGTGATCATGATGCTGATGAAAGCAGAGAACATGCCGACAGTGTGTTCCATACTTCTGGACACGAACAACCCATGAAGCGCTCAACCGGCCATCAAACAGTGTTCCAAGAAAGTGACAGGCAAAAGACTGAATTTGAGGAAATGATGACATGTTTAGCAAAGAATGCAAAACTGCCGGACGGAGCAGATGCAGTTTCAGGACAGAAGACCGCTTTCACCACTCGGCTGGTGAAGAAGGAAATTCTGACCTGGATACGTAACTGAATGATCAATATATTTCCTCAGAGTGACTTTGCACCCTTACCGTGATATTTATTTGTTACATTGTCATACTTTCTTGATAAGGTTTCCTTGTCTTGCAGAAGTTAAGTACCTTCTATTTCATATCAGTGTTTATTCCAGTCGATTATTTCATTTACCTTCCTTCCCCGACCCCCACCCCCCTCCCCTCCGCTATATTCTGAATTGGCTCAAAAACTTGAAACCATGAATTCGTAATTCTCTCTCTCTCTCTCTCTCTCTCTCTCTCTCTCTCTCTCTCTCTCTCTCTCTCTCTCTCTCTCTCTCATCAATGAAACAATGAAGTGCAGTTGAGAGGTAGAGAAATGGAGAGACGAGAGAAGACGAGAGAAAACTGGAGTTTTGTCGACGAAATTCATTGTGTCAGTTAAATAGATACTATATTTTTTAAAATAAATACACAGCCCAACAAATTCAGCAATGGCTATTCAATGAAATTTTATTTGGAGACTGTGGACAAACAACAAACAAAAAAAAAAAAAAAAAATTGAAAAGAAAAAAATTTTGTTTAAAAAATGAAAGAAAAGAAGTAAGGACGTAAAATGATTGAACACGACAATTATCTACTCGTTTCTTTCGTGTAGGACAAAAACTTATGTTTCAAATGCTTGTTATTTTGCAACTTCCTGACGATAATTGAACAGATGTCAGAAGGCATGTTCTTTGATTCTGAAACCCACTGGTATTTCACCAACAAATACATAACCACATAATAAAATGAAATGTGCGATTAAAGATGGGACTCGAACTCCCACCTCTCCCACAAAAAGGATGAATAGAACAAAAGCACCAGCACAATATTCTTAGATATGACTATGACTAACCTCGAGAACATCATCGTCATCATCACCTTCACATATCATCCATCACCTTCGCTATTGTCATCATCATCAAAATCATCAAGGTTGGGATCGTTATCATTATCACCATCACTGTTATTATCATCATGATTGCTACATACAGCAATTGGTACAAAAACGAATATAGACACCAACCATAGAGGACATACAGCAATTGTCGTTATTGAATGACTAGTTTGATTAGTATGACTGCTTGTGTCTAACTTACCATCAAAGGATGCAGACTATTAGCTCTACTGGGACGGTTACTCAGCTACTAGCGGATCTTCAGGTATAGGATTTTATCCGATTCAACCACAGTACCGTGTGGATGCAAAGAACTCTTTCAGTTCACACCCCTTCCCCCCCCCCCCCCCCCCCCCCCCCCCCCCCCTCCCCCCCCGCCCCCCTGCGGCCTTCGGAGCTTGTTGTAATTGTCTGTTGTCCCGACACTTTCACTGACTGCCTTTTTGTCTGTCTTTAGTGTCGCCTGCCGCTTTTTCCACCTATGTGGACCAGTCTCCAGTCTATGTTTTTGAAACTCGTTTTCAGCTGTTGTTTCTCATTACAATTCGTGATATTCCAGCTTTCTTTCTTTCTTTTTCTTTTTTCGGTGGAGTTTGATGACTAGATACTCAACGTTGTACATACTATCCACAGTGGACACTCGTTGTCCATTCTGCGGGGTCTCTTGGCCGTGTGATGGCTTTTGTTTTTGCTTTGCTTTTAGGTAGGTTTTTTGTGGAGGAGAAGAAGAAGAAGAAGAAGGAAGAAGAGGAGGAGGAGAAAAAGGAGGAAAAGAAGAAGAAGGAGAGGGGAGGAGGAAGAGGAGAGGAGGAAGGAGGACGAGGAGGAGGAGGAGGAGGAGGAGGAGAAGGAGAAGAAGAGAAGAATGCGAAGAAGAAGAATGCGAAGAAGAAAGAATGCGAAGAAGAATGCGAAGAAAGAAGAAGAAGAAGAAGAAGAAGAAAAAAAGAAAAGAAGAAGAGGAGGAGGGAGGAGAGAGGAGGAGGAGGAGAAGGAGGAGGAGGAGGAAGGAAGCAGCAGGAGGAGGAGAATATTCATCATCATCATCATTAACATCAACATCATCACTATGACCATTATGGTCGATAAAACCAACAACAGGGTATTAAAAAATTATACTACACAATCAAACAGACAACAACAACAATAGAACAGCAATAACAACAACAACAACAATAACAACAAACAACATCAACATCATCGACACACCCTGCAAATCACCCCGCCAACCCGCGGAAACCCATCCCCATTATCATCATCCGCGGGGCAGCAGAGTGCACAGGGCCAGCATCACCGTCCGACACATCCCCGCCATGTTGGATGACGTCACTACCGGGGCGGCGTTGCAGCCATCCTGGTTGTCGCAGTGGCAGTAGCGCATGCGCACGTTGTAGCTTCCATAGCGCTCCTGGCAGATGCGTCCCTCCATGGGGCCCACCACGCTGTCATCCCCCGCACACTGCCGGATGTACCGCACGTCCCAGTGATCTAGGTACCAGGCTGTGACCACAACCCATCAATCAATCAATGAATCAATCAATCAGTCAGCCCTTTGATCCGTTGATAGATCAAGCACAGAGTCAACAACGCCTGACTCAGCGACATCAGTCAGCTAGCTAAACGCATGAATCTATCAGTGCTTCAGTCAGCAAGCTAAATGCATGAATCAAAATCAACGACTAAACCATGCTGTGTCCACAAACCAGTTAATCAGCCCATTGATCCATTGATCGAGTAATCACAGAGTCAACGCCTAACTTGGTACATCAGCCAGCTGGCTAATCAATGAATGAATCAACTACTGAACCAGCCTGTGTCCACAACCAATCAATCAGCCCATTGATAGATCAATCACAGCGTCAACGCCCAACTCAGTAAATCAGTCAGTTAGCTAATCAATGAATCAATCAACGACTAAACCAGGTTGTGTGCACAATTAATCGATTCAGTTAATCAGTCTGTTAGCTAATCAATAAACCAATCAACGACTAAACCAGACTGTGTCCAAAAAAAAATCAATCAGCCCGTTGATCGATCAATCACAGAGTCAAGGCCCAACTCAGTACGTCAGTCAGTTAGCAAATGAATCAATCAATCAACGATCAATTCCGAAAATCAGTCAGTCAGCTAATTAATGAATCGATCAACGACTGACGCAGAAAATCAACCAGTTTGCTAACGCATGAATTAGTCATCAAACAGTACAGCATTCACTCGTTCCAACAGTAGGTTAGCAACGAATTAATCAAGGAAGATGGCAATAACGCCACACTGAATCTACCGACCAGCTAATCAACTAGCCGTGTAAGTAAATAACTACTCAACCAGTCAACTGACTAAATAATACACCGATGAAATAGCTCTCCAACCTGTCAGAAACTAACCACCAACCAATTAACCCAAAACCAGTCAGCAATCAGA
>JADBJO010001492.1:415000-421064 GCA_016801955.1 Conus betulinus
TCAGTCTTCCAAATGGAGCCTCAGGAAACCTCTCTGGTCAGCAACGGTCGGGGTGCAGAAATCCCACGAATAAATGGCTCTGATGGGAATAGAACCCACGATCTCCTAGCCGAAATCCGTAAGATCAATCCTTCCGCTCACTTCGCCATTTTGTGGTCACATCAGCCGAGTTTGCAGAGTAACAGAATTATGTAGATCGACTGTCACGTGACTTGGATTCAGTGAGGTTGAAGGAGTGGGGATGGGGGAGTCACGTCCACTCCATTCTGTTGATTCAATGCACATGCTGCGCACTGACTTAAAAACGTCAGTGAATATCCTAAATGAAAACTGGAATCATGTCTGGCACAAATATGAGTGCGGCGACAGAATCTTGATCTTGGCTGCAACTATGTTTGAAGAGCCACAAGAGAGAACCCTACCCCAGACGAGATGGTGGATTGCAGAGGGTAGGAGCTTTACCTTGGTTTGGCTGGGTCGTCACTGGCTGCATTACTTTGCGTTGTGCGTAGTCCCTCCCATGAAACATGGAGCATGTTCAACTCCCCCAACCGGGCCGGCACTCGCTCTTGCGGTCATGGCGGCTGTGCCTTGAACTAGAGTGAGTTCTTGAGCGAGAGACTGGCCTAGTCTGACATAAGCGAAAGACCTGAGGAAAGGGGGAGCCACAACACACACACACACACACACACACACACACACACACACACACGCACACGCAGCATGCACGCAAGCACGCTACGCATGCACGCACACATACGCACTCATGCATACACGCACGCACGCACGCACACACACGTCACGCACGCACACACACACACACACACCCACACACACACACACACACACATGCTCTCCCTCTCACACACATACACACGCATAACGCACACACGCACGCAACGCACTTCACGCACGCACGCACGGCACGCACCGCACGCACGCACACACACACACCCACACACACACACCCACACACACACACACACACACACACACACACCGGGACACTTTAAACGAGCAAACAAAAACCAAACACCAACCTGACGCAGTTTTGGTGGTGTCTTTTTGTGGGTATACGGTACCGGGGTGCTGGATTCTCGTCGGACGTCGGTCTGTCTACGGGTTAGTGACGCTGGCGACGGAGACGGTCATACGAAGCCATGCGTGGTGTCTTTGTGGGTGTGGGTCGTGCTGGGTGTTCCGGTCTGGGTGCGTTTGGGTCTGGTTACGTTCCCCCACTGGGTCGTTCTTGCTCGAGGGGGGTGGCTCTCTGGGTCCTCCTCCTCGGGGGGGTCCCTCTCTGGTGATCTCCCTCTCTCTTTCTGTCTGTGGCGGTTGGTAGGGGGGGGGGGCGGGGGGTGGCTGTGCGGGTTGGTTTGGGGCGTGTTGTGGCGTCGGGGTTGGTGGTGTTGGGCGGGTGGGTGTCGTGTGGGTCTTGGTGGTGGGTTTGCGGGATGCTGCTGCGTGCGCTGAGCACACCGTGGGTTGGGTGGTGGGATGACGCGTGGGGGTGTTGTTGGTGCGGACACAGTTGGTTGACAGAGACAGGGGAGAAAGAAGGCCCTGCTAACACCTCCCGATTTTACGGGCTCATGAGCGGTAATCTTGTTGGCACACGCAACGGGGTGTCCAATGATGAGGCACATGAGAACAAACGGTGGTTTTTGTGTCACGTGTTACACTGCGAGTGTCAAGCGCACTGGTGTGGTCACGCTGCACGGTGATAGAACCAAACGAGGGGCACGCAAGTGTGTTGCAAGGATAAAAAACCATTGGTGGACGGCGGTGTACAGTGGCTCTTGGGTTGGGGGGGGGGTCGAGGCAGGACTATATAGGAATGAATGATCGACAGGGACGCTGAGCGGTGTGAGCGTGGTCTAGGGCGACCAAGCGAATTGAGTGGTGGGTCCAGAATCAGAGCACCTACTGGGGCGGGGTAGTCGGCGGCGCGGACTTCGGAGGACGTTACAGTCAGCAGGTGCGGTGATGATATGGGCAAGGAGAGGCAGGGGGGTGCGTCGGAACCAAAGATAAACAAAAAAACCACAACATAACTCAAGGAGAAGAACACGAAAACAGAGAAACAACCAAACGAACGAGCGAAATTAAATGACGACACCCCAACAAGAACAAACACAAATGACTAAATTACACTACGCTGTTGCAAAACGGGGCTTCTTCAGCATGAATAACAAGCAATGCAATGAAAACAAACAAAAGTAAACATCGCATCCTCGTCGCTGATGCAACTTGAAGAGTATTTAACAGGCGAAACGCGAGCAGCTGCCTGAGTTGGTGTGTTCCGTCGTTCCGGTACCGTAATGCTTTTGTTTTGCTTGGCGTTTCAGTTTCCTCCGCCTGCAGTCACCCTACTTTTGACGGCCCCAAAAACTGAACAAAAAAAAGGGACAGATAAGTAAAAACATCAGGAGATGAAGAAGATGAAGGAGGAGGATGACCAGGAAGCTGAGGTAGGGAAAGGAAGAGGAGGAGGCGAGATGAAGAGAAGGATAGTAAGAAGAGGACAGACCAAAGAAATCAAACAGCCACAGGGGGCAACTTAAAGCGAACCAACACATCCACCGTCCGTCACGGTCACCACAGTCCATCAGGACTGACATCCACAAACAACAAAAGGTTCCTTTATCACATCAGTACGGTACTTTTCGTCTTTGCTCTAAAAAGCCTTCTCCCCCTCCCCTCACCCCACCTCTTCCATATCTCCCTCCACTGCGACCCATCCTGCCAACTGTTCGTCTCCCCCATACCCTCCACCACCATACCTCGTCACCCTCCCCATTATCTCATCTTTCCTTTCTTTCCCCTCCCACACCTTTCCGTATGTTTTTTAACCGAATTCCTCCAGCTAGGAAAGTATCCCCATGTCCTGGTGGACACATTAAGCACACCGGACGAAGCCCTAGATCTCTGTCATCGGCTTGGCCAAGCCAAACCGTCCGACCCACTCACCCACCCACCAACCAACCAACCAAGCCGAAAAGACAACAAGCCAGCCTCTAACGTCTTCCATCTTGTGTGCAGGGTCCTCAGCCTCCCCCCCCCCCCCCCCCCCCCCCCACCCACCACCCACACACACACACACTCTACTACACGCCCTCCATTTATTTTCGCAGACTGCAGTGACGAGGCCATAGTCCCCAAGAACCAAAATATTTGGTCTGACCATCGCCCTCCCACACAGAAACACAGGGCTGAAGACAACAGACTACTCCATCATGGCGGAGTCTGTTGCAAGGATTTCTCTCCCCTGCCCTCAGGATTCTATTTGGCTGCTGTTCTTTGAGAAAAATACGGATCCCGAGGTGGCCGGGGACTGGGCCTTGCTTGTATGGTGCTTCAAAGCAACGTGGGATTGCACTTGAGGTGTCAAGGCGGTTTGGGGGGCGATGGGGGGTGGGGGGTGGGGGGGGGGGGCGGGGGGGGGGGGGGGGGGGTATTGTGTGGGGGTATGGGTGGTGGGGCAAGGGGGGGAGGGAGTTGCCGGAACCCGGGCCTGCCCCGCGTTCAAATGATGTTGTTATTGTTTGGTCTGCAGACCGATTCCAGGATGCAGCCAGGCGGTGTGGAACTCCCAAGTTTCCTGCAACGCTACTGGTACTGCTCTTCCTCCCTGCCCTTTTGTTCTTCTTCCTGTCTTTCCTTCCCTCCCCCTCCCCCCCCCCACCCCACCCTCTCTGCCCAATCCCGTTCCTTATCATTCTGTCTCTCTTGTCTCTTGTCTTTTTTGTCTTTGCCTGTCTCTAGGCGCTGTGTCTGTGTCCCGCTGTCTGTCTCAGATCTGTCTGTCTCCATTGTCTGATCGGTCTTTGACCTCTGCTCTCTACCACTCTCTCTCCTCTCCAGGGGTCTGGTCTCTCAATCTCTCTCTCTCCCTCCCCTCTCTCTTTCTTTACTCTCTTCGCCTCCCTCTGGGCGTCTCTTGGTCTGTCTTCCTATCTCATTCCTCATCTTCTATTCTCTCACTCACACACACACACCCACACCACGCCACACGCACGCACGGCACGCTCGCACGCACAGCACCGCATCGCGCACGCCATGCACGCACTCGCACGCACGCACGCACGCCACACACACCACAACACACACACACACACACACACACACACAGAGTCCGCTATTATGCACTTACAATAACAAACAAAACAACAACCATAGATGGTGCAGCAAAGAGAAGACAGACAAACAGACAGACAGATAGACAACAGAAAAGAAAGACAGACTGTAGACAC
Source organism: Conus betulinus (assembly GCA_016801955.1). Taxonomy (NCBI): domain Eukaryota; kingdom Metazoa; phylum Mollusca; class Gastropoda; order Neogastropoda; family Conidae; genus Conus; species Conus betulinus. Next base: position 419,254 of record JADBJO010001492.1, read on the forward strand.
ACAGACAGACAGACAGAGAATAAGGCCAGAATCACGTTTTTTTAAAAAACAAGCCCATGACTGTGTCTGATGGTGATGATTGATGGATTTTTTTTGCGCCTAGACCAGAGTTGCTTTTTGGCCTAGCAAGTCTGAAAGCCTGTGACCACAGTGCAGCCGTACAGCACTGTGGCTGATCAGTCAGCAAAGCCTAGCCCTCGGTTCTGACTCCAGGTTCCCCACCACCGTCTGTGTCGCGCATCCACACCACCGTGATGAGTGAGAGATAGAATAGCGGGATTAGAGAGGGGGTGATGGGAAGACTATCACGACAACGCAACTCCCTAGTGACCTAATTGTCAGTCAGTGTGCCGCATCGCTATCAGATTACTTTTCTCCTTGACTGGACAGTTCCCGTCCCAAGAGTCATGAAGGGTTCAACATGTGTCTCGCATCAACAAACTTTCACGTAAACTGGTAACTGGTCTGATTTTTTGAACGTCATATGCAGACATCTTTGTCTTATCTCAGTTCATCCATTTCGGCCGTTTTTTCCATGGGTAGAATCATTTTAGTGAAAACGTTCAAAAAAAATTATAATGTAGTTGTATATAATTTGAATTATACAGATCATTTTCCTGGTGGAATATAAAGGACAGTTATTTATTTGCTGTTTTAAGACTGCTTTACATGACAGGTTTGCTGTTTTAATACTGCTTTATATTTACTGCTTTTGAGTTATAAAGATTACTTATTGTTGAAATGTGTTAAAACAGGTTCATTTTACTGTTTTGATACTGCTCTATATTTATTGTTTTAACACTGCTCCACATTTTCTACTTTCATGCTGCTTTACACTTACTGCTTTGATGGTGCTTTACCTTTACTGCTATTAAAGCAGCACTCACTCATGGAATCAATATCAGTGATTGTCCCCCATATGATATTAGTATATATAATATCTTCGCACGTTGTTCCCTCTGTGTAGCCTATCTCAGTCATGCAATATTGAGTCGTGTATTTATTGATGTTTGCTCCTCTTCACGGTAGAAATGGCATAATGAGCTGATATTAAGGGACAGGCAAATTTGGTATTCAGGTAAAAACCAGTAATTGTGACTGGTCACAATTTTTTTTTCTCATATAAAACTAGCCATCCAAGCCCGCGTTCACTCGTTCCTCTTTCCAAGTCCCCCCCCCCCCCACCCCCTCCCCTCTCCTCTCTCTCTCTTTCCGTCCCTTCTGCCATGCCATCCCCCTCCTCCTCCTTGTTCCACGCAACTGCTCGTCCCCCCTCCCCCTTTCCCCCACCCGCTCCTTCCCTTTCCTCTCTATCTCCCCCTTCCCCATCCCTCATCCCCCCCCCCCCCCCCTCTCCGCTTTCCACTTCTCCTCTCTTTTCATTGTACTTTTCTCCCTTCACCGTATCCCCGAACCCCTCTCGTCTTCTTCCCCACGTCTCCATTCCAAATATCCTTCCCTTCGCCGTGTGGTCCCTTCGCCGTGTGGTCATGAAGAATGTGTGATATGATTTCTAGCACACACTGATGATTTCTTTCTGGAGTGGTCAGTAACCTTTGTAAGTCCCCATGACAAACTTGTAGTGGATGTCAATCAAAACTGTGCACAGACAGAGAGCAGACAGGTTTCGCGCTGCGGCGCGCGCCCACACACACCACACCAACACACACACACACCACACACACACCAGAAGACAGAACAGACAGACGACACACACACCACACCCTACACACACACACAACACTACCACACACACCCCAGAGTGCTAAAGAAAAAGAAGATAGAGAGACAGGTGAAGTCATTTTAACAAA
>JADBJO010001493.1:0-17845 GCA_016801955.1 Conus betulinus
CCTCCGGTAAGACACAGTGTGTTCCTCTGCCCTCCGGCCCCTCCGGTAAGACACAGTTGTCTTCCTCTGCCCTCCTGCCCTCCGGTAAGACACAGTTGTCCCCCTCTGCCCTCCGGTAAGACACAGTTGTCCCCCTCTGCCCCTCCGGTAAGACACAGTCCCCCTGTCTTTCCTCTGCCCTGCTGCCCTCCGGTAAGACACAGTTGTCCCCCTCTGCCCTCCTGCCCTCCGGTAAGACACAGTTGTCCCCCTCTGCCCTCCGGTAAGACACAGTTGTCCCCCTCTGCCCTCCGGTAAGACACAGTTGTCCCCCTCTGCTGCCCCCTCCTGCCCTCCGGTAAGACACAGTTGTCTCACCCTCCGCCCCTCTGCCCTCCGGTAAGACACAGTTGTCCCCCTCTGCCCTCCTGCCCTCCGGTAAGACACAGTTGTCCCCCTCTGCCCTCCGTAAGACACAGTTGTCCCCCTCTGCCCTGCTGCCCTCCGGTAAGACACAGTGTTTCCCCCTCTGCCCTCCGGTAAGACACAGTTGTCTTCCTCTGCTGCCCCTGGCTGCCCTCCGGTAAGACACAGTTGTCCCCCTCTGCCCTGCTGCCCTCCGGTAAGACACAGTTGTCCCCCTCTGCCCTGCTGCCCTCCGGTAAGACACAGTTGTCCCCCTCTGCCCCTCCTGCCCTCCGGTAAGACACAGTTGTCCCCCTTTGCCCTCTGGTAAGACACAGTTGTCTTCCTCTGCCCTCCTGCCCTCCGGTAAGACACAGTTGTCCCCCTCTGCCCTTCTGCCCTCCGGTAAAGACCACAGTTGTCCCCCTCTGCCCTCCGGTAAGACACAGTTGTCCCCCTCAGCCCTTCTGCCCTCCGGTAAGACACAGTTGTCCCCCTCTGCCCTCTGGTAAGACACAGTTGTCCCCCCTCTGCCCCCTGCCCTCCGGTAAGACACAGTTGTCTTCCTCTGCCCTCCTGCCCTCCGGTAAGACACAGTTGTCCCCCTCTGCCCTCCTGCCCTCCAGTAAGACACAGTTTTCCCCCCCCCCTCTGCCCTCTGGTAAGACACAGTTGTCCCCCTCTGCCCCCTGCCCTCGGTAAGACACAGTTGTCTTTCCCTCTGCCCTCCTGGTAAGACACAGTTGTCTTCCTCTGCCCTCCTGCCCTCCGGTAAGACACAGTTGTCCCCCTCTGCCCTCCTGCCCTCCGGTAAGACACAGTTGTCCCCCTCTGCCCTCCGGTAAAGACACAATTGTCCCCCTCTGCCCTCTGGTAGAACACAGTTGCCTTCCTCTGCCCTCCTGCCCTCCGGTAAGACACAGTTGTCCCCCTCTGCCCTCCTGCCCTCCGGTAAGACACAGTTGTCCCCCTCTGCCCTCCTGCCCTCCGGTAAGACACAATTGTCCCCCTCTGCCCCCTGCCCTCCGGTAAGACACAGTTGTCCCCCTCTGCCTGCCTCCCCTCCGGTAAGACACAGTTGTCCCCCTCTGCCCCCCCTGCCCTCCGGTAAGACACACATTTGTCCCCCTCTGCCCTCCTGCCCTCCGGTAAGACACAGTTGTCCCCCTCTGCCCTGCTGCCCTCCGGTAAGACACAGTTGTCCCCCTCTGCCCTCCTGCCCTCCGGTAAGACACAATTGTCCCCCTCTGCCCTCCTGCCCTCCGGTAAGACACAGTTGTCCCCCTCTGCCCTCCTGCCCTCCGGTAAGACACAGTTGTCCCCCTCTGCCCTCCTGCCCTCCGGTAAGACACAGTTGTCCCCCTCTGCCCTGCCCCGGTAAGACACAGTTGTCTTCCTCTGCCCCCCTGCCCTCTGGTAAGACACAGTTGTCCCCCTCTGCCCTCCTGCCCTCTGGTAAGACACAGTTGTCCCCCTCTGCCCCCTGCCCTCCGGTAAGACACAGTTGTCCCCCTCTGCCCTCCTGGTAAGACACAGTTGTCCCCCTCAGCCCTCCTGCCCTCCGGTAAGACACAGTTGTCCCTCCTCTGCCCTCCTGGTAAGACACAGTTTTCCCCCTCTGCCCTGCTGCCTTCCGGTAAGACACAGTTGTCCTCCCCCTCCTGCCCTCCTGGTAAGACACAGTTGTCCCCCCTCTGCCCTCCTGGTAAGACACAGTTGTCCCCCTCTGCCCTCCTGCCCTCCGGTAAGACACAGTTGTCTTCCTCTGCCCTCCTGCCCTCCGGTAAAGACACAGTTGTTCCCCTCTGCCCCCTGCCCTCTGGTAAGACACAGTTGTCCCCCTCTGCCCCCTGCCCTCCGGTAAGACACAGTTGTCTCCCTCTGCCCTCTGGTAAGGTAACCAGTTGTCCCCTTCTGCCCTGCCCCTGCCCTCCGGTAAGACACAGTTGTCCCCCTCTGCCCTCCTGCCCTCCGGTAAGACACAGTTGTCTTCCTCTGCCCTCCTGCCCTCCGGTAAGACACAGTTGTCCCCCTCTGCCCTCCTGCCCTCCGGTAAGACACAGTTGTCCCCCCCCTCCTGCCCTCCGGTAAGACACAGTTGTCCCCCTCTGCCCTCCTGCCCTCCGGTAAGACACAGTTGTCTTCCTCTGCCCTCCTGCCCTCCGGTAAGATACACAGTTGTCCCCCTCTGCCCTCCTGCCCTCCGGTAAGACACAGTTGTCCCCCTCTGCCCTCCTGCCCCTCCGGTAAGATACAGTTGTCCTCCTCTGCCCTCCTGCCCTCCGGTAAGACACAGTTGTCTTCCTCCCTCTGCCCTCTGGTAAGACACAGTTGTTGTCTTCTGCTCTCCCCTCCTGCCCTCCGGTAAGACACAGTTGTCCCCCTCTGCCCTCCTGCCCTCCGGTAAGACACAGTTGTCCCCCTCTGCCCTCCAGTAAGACACAGTTGTCACCATCTGCCCTCCTGTCTTATTTTCCCTATGCTCCCTGGAAAAATATCCTGTTCCCCTCCTGTACTGTGGGGAGGAGCCCCTATTTTCCTCTGCTCCCTGGAAAGATATCCTGTTTTTCCTCCTGTACTGTGGGGAGGCCCCTATTTTTCCTCTGCTTCCTGGAAAGATATCCTGTTTTCTCCTCCTGTACTGTGTGGAGGTATCCCTGTTTTCCTCTCTTCTCCCTGGAAAGATATCCTGTTTTCTCCTGTACTGTGGGGAGGTATCCCTGTTTTCCTCTCCCTCTCCCTGGAAAGATATCCTGTTTTCTCTCGCTGTACTGTGTGGTAGGTACCCTGTTTTCCTCTTCTTCCCTGGAAAGATATTCGTTTTCCCCTCCTGTACAGGATCCCCCTGGGGAGGTACCTCTATTTTCCTCTTCTCCCTGGAAAGATATCCGGTTTTTTCTCCTGTCCTGTGGGAGGTACCTCTATTTTTCTCCCTGGGAAAGATATCCTGTTTTCTCCTGTACTGTGTGAAGATACCCCTGTCTTCCTCTTCTTCCTGGAAAGATATTCGGTTTTCTCCTGTCCTGTGGAGGTACCCTGTTTTTCATCTTCTCCCTGGAAAGGCATCCGGTTTTCCTCCTGTCCTATTGGAGGTATCCCTGTTTTCCCTCTGCTCCCTGGAAAGATATTGTTTCTCCTGTCCTGTCCTGTGGGGGGGGGGGGGGGGGGGGGTACCCATGTTGCCCTGTGCACCTTAATATAATCTCTCTCTCATATTCTGCTCACAGCAGAAAGAAACCCTTTCTGCCCTCCTGCCTTCTGTTAAGATACCCTTTCTGCCCTCCTGCCGTCCGGTAAGATACCCTTTCTGTCCTCTATTAACATGCCCTTTCGGCCCTCTGGTAAGATGCCCTTTTGTGCCCTCCTGCCCTCTGGTAAGATACCCTTTTCTGCCCTCCTGCCCTCTGGTAAGATACCCTTTCTGCCCTCTATTAAGATACTCTTTCTGCCCTCCTGCCCTCTGGTAAGATACCCTTCTGCCCTCCTGCCCTCTGGTAAGATACCCTTTCTGCCCTCTATTAAGATACCCTTTCTGCCCTCCTGCCCTCTGGTAAGATACCCTTTCTGCCCTCCTGCCCTCTGGTAAGACACCATTTCTGCCCTCCTGCCCTCTGGTAAGATACCCTTTCTGCCCTCCTGCTCTCTGGTAAGATACCTTTTCTGCCCTCCTGCCCTCTGGTAAGATACCCTTTCTGCCCTGCCCTCCTGCCCTCTGGTTAGATACCCTTTCTGCCCTCCTGCCCTCTGGTAAGATACCCTTTCTGCCCTCTATTAAGATGCCCTTTCTGCCCTCTGGTAAGATGCCCTTTCTGCCCTGTGGTAAGGTGCCCTTTTGTGCCCTCCTGCCCTCTGGTAAGATACCCTTTCTGCCCTCCTTCCCTCTGGTGAGATACCTTTTTCTGCCCTCCTGCCCTCTGGGCAGATACCCTTTCTGCCCTCCTGCCCTCAAGTAAGATACCCTTCCTGTTCTCCTCCTGCCCTCTGGTAAGATATCCTTTCTGCCCCTCCTGTCCTCTGGTAAGATACCCTTTCTGCCCTACTGTCCTCTGGTAAGATGCCCTTTCTGCCCTCTGGTAAGATGCCCTTTTCTGCCGTCCTGCCCTCTGGTAAGATGCCCTTTCTGCCCTCCTGCCCCTCTGGTAAGACACCCTTTCTGCCCTAACTGCCCTCTCTTCCTCCTGCCCCCTTTCTGCCCTCTGGCCCTCTGGTAAGATACCCTTTCTGCCTTCCTGTCCTCTGGTAAGATACCCTTTTCTGCCCTCTGGTAACACCCTCTGCCCTTTCTGCCCTCCCTGCCCTCTGGTAAGATACCCTTTCTGCCCTCTGGTAAGACACCCTTTCTGCCCTCCTTTGCCCTCTGGTAAGATACCCTTTCTGCCCCCCTGTCCTCTGTACAGACACTCTTTCTGCCCTCTGGTAAGATACCCTTTCTGCCCTCCTGCCCTCTGGTAAGATACCCTTTCTGCCCTCCTGCTCTCTAGTAAGATACCCTTTCTGCCCCCTTTGGTAAGATACCCTTTCTGCCCTCTGGTAAGACACCCTTTCTGCCCTCCTGCCCCTAGTACCTCTTTCTGCCCTTTGGTAAGACACCCTTTCTGCCCTTTGGTAAGATACCCTTTCTGCCCTCTGGTAAGGTACCCTTTCTGCCCTTTGGTAAGATACCCTTTCTGCCCTCTGGTAAGAGACACCCTTTCTGCCCTTTGGTAAGATACCCTTTCTGCCCTCTGGTAAGACACCCTTTCTGCCCTCTTGGTTAGGTTACCCTTTCTGCCCTTTTGGTAAGACACCCTTTCTGCCCTCTGGTTAGGTACCCTTTTTGCCCTCCTGCCCTCTGGTAAGATACCCTTTCCTGCCCTCCTGCCCTCTGGTAAGATACCCTTCTCCTCTTCTGTCCTCATGGCCCCCAGTCAGACACCCCTCACCTGCCCTGGCCACCTACCTGAACATACTCCCTCTCTTATGCCTTTCTACCCTCCCTGATACCCTTCTCATCTTCTGCCCTCATGGCCCCCAGTTCCAGACACCCCTCACCTGCCCTGGCCACCTACCTGAACATACTCCTCTCTCATGCCTTTCTACCCTCCCTGATACCCTTCTCATCTTCTGCCCTCCGGTAAGATACCCCTGTCTTCTGCCTTCCTACGTTTTATTAAGAGACCACTCTCTCTTCTCTTATATCTTCCAGTAAGATACCCTCCTACCCTCTGGTAAGATACCTCCTATCTTCTGGAAAGATACCTTCATTCTGCGCTCCTACTCTCCGGGCGCGCGCGCACACACACACACTTTTACACACACACACACACACTCCTCTCCTCTCTCTCTCTCTCTCTCTCTCTCTCTCTTTCTTTCTCCTCCACACACACACACACACACCACACACACACGTGCGCGCGCGCTTTGCTTTCTCCATATAATATACAAGCTGTGGAACACACTGACCAATGCGTGAGCACGGGGTGGATTGTGAACGGTGTCATCGGAACGACCCAGACCTTTCACCGAAGGCAGGCGAGAGATCAGGGGAATAATCCGCGGGGTGTTTTTTGCACCCCATCTAATTTGTCGCCTATTATTGCCTCCTCCATCCAGGGAACATGAGACCGCTGAAGACTGGCCTAGTCGCTTTTCCTCGCGTATGTTGTGTGTGTGTGTGTGTGATGTGTGTGTGTGTGTGTGTGTGTGTGTGTGTGTGTGTCCGTCTGTCTCTGTCTGTCTGTGTGTCTCTCTCTCTCTCTCTCTCTCTCTCTCTCTCGCTCTGCTCGTGCGTGCTGCGCGTGCGTGCGTGCTCGTTGCGTGCATGCGCGCGTGCGTGTGTGTGTGTGTGTGTGTGTGGTGTGTGTGTGTGTGGTGTGCTTTTGAATTAGAATTAGTATTTTATCATGTTTTTCTGTTAATATGCGTTTTGGGCTCTTGCGAGGTGAAAGCGCTCTATAAAGCTCTATAATATCCTTTTACATTATATAAATATCCTTTTACATTACATTGCATTATATTGATAATTATTCAATTAATATCTTTTTGAAGAAAAAAAATGAATGTGGTTTGTCTTACCATTATCATAATCATCATTTTCATCAGCTCTATTAGCATCATTATCATCACCATCATCAGAATCATCATCATCGTTGTTGTTGTCATATCAATGTTGTCATGATTAAATGAGGAGGGAGAAGGAGGAGGGACGACGATAATGATGATACTGACGATGACGACGACGACGACGACGAGGATGACTATGAGGATGATGATGATTATGATGATGATGACATTGATGAAGATGGTGATGATGATGATGATGGGTGATGGTGATGATGATGATGATGATGATGATCTTGAAGAAGAAGAAGAGAAGAAGAAGAGGAGGAGACTAAGAAGATGATGATGATGATGATGGCGACGATTCAGTGTTGTGTTTTTTTTAACGACGAAGACGAAGAAGACGAATGTAGCGATGACAATAACAGGCCAAGCTGCCAAGTCTCTGTGAATGTGTCTATGTGTGGTGATCCTCAGCCTCTCAGTGAAATGTGTCTATGTGGTGTGATCCTCAGCCTCAGTGAATGTGTCTATGTGTGTGATCCTCAGCCTCAGTGAATGTGTCTATGTGTGATCCTCAGCCTCAGTGAATGTGTCTATGTGTGTGATCCTCAGCCCAGCACCAGTCCCATGGAACGGTGCTCACGACCTGCAGCATCACCTGGAGACTGGCCACAGGTAGGACTGGACACTGGTCACTGGCCAACACCACTGGCTCAGCAAGCACACACACTCGCGGACAGACAAATACCACGCGCCCGCGCGCACACCACACACACACACACCAACACACACACACACACACCACACACCTCTCTCTCTCTCTCTCTCTCTCTCTCTCACACACACACACAACCACACACACACACACACACACCCACACCCGACATACGCACACATTCACATTCAACGCCCGGAAGAAATCAAAGTGCGCGCACAGCACACACACACACACCCACACAAACACCACACACACACACCCACAACACACGGCACACCTGAACGCACACAGCACACACACACACAACACACACACCCACACACATGCTCAGCGCGCACGCGTACATGCATGTTGACACACACACTCATGTTATCAAGTTGACTCCTAGTGAAAATATGTTAGCTAATAACCCGCACGCCGAAGGGGGATGTGGGGTGTTGGTGGGGAGTGGTAGTGAATAGAGGAGAGAGAGAGGGGCGGGGGGGGGGGGGGGGAGTTCCGTATAGGGCTATGAATAAATCGATGATGGCTATATAAATTCAGAGGAGAGAGAGAGAAGAGAGAGAGAGAGAGAGAGAGAGAGAGAGATGACTGCATCAATCAGTAACAGTTTAGTGGGTACCCAGACCCCCCCCCCCACCAAACCCCAACCCCCACACAAAACACACCCAACCCTCCTTCTACCCGGAAACCAAGTGAATGGATAATATGAGCACTGTATACCACTCCATAATACTATAACGCCTACTCGTAGTGACTACGGCAAATCATATCAAACAGTATTAAAGGGGAGGGAGGGAGAGAGACAGAGAGAGAGAAAGGAGGTGTGATGGAATGGGTGGAGAGGCGTAACAACGAGCGAGCGAGTGAGCGAAAGAGGAGATAGAGAGAGAGAGAGCGAAGAGAGAGAGAGAGAGAGAGAGAGAGAGAGAGAGGAGATTACATCAATGTTCGTACCGGTGCTTGTTGTACACTATAGGTGCTATGCGATCCTCTTCTCACTCTCTCTCTCTCTCTCACTCTCTCGCTCTTACATCTCTCTCCCTCTGCCTCCGCCCCATCTCATCTCAATATCGACATCCTCCCGCAATACCGGCCTTCCTCTTCCCACCCTCACCCCTCCCCCCCCCGTCTCCCCCTCCCGCATCAGAATCTCATCCTCGATGTAAGAAATCCTCTCTTCTCCTCCTCTACGTGCTCTCCCTCCCGCCCGTCTCTCTCTCCTCTCTCTCTGCCTCTCTCTCATCTCTCTCTCTTCGTCTCTCTGTCCCCCTATTTTCCCTGTCTCTTTCTCTGTTTGCATGCAGACGTCTTTGTGTTGTGTGTGTGCGTGCGGAGCGTGTCGCTGCCAAAATAAACACATCCTTTTTTTTTGTCATTTTCAGGCATGACATGTTTTGCCCATCAAGAGTTTCGTCCAATAGGATGGCGGTAGGTGCAATGTATTTGTGTGTTACGTTTAACCGACGGTCCCATCATGATCGTTTTTGTGTGTGTGTCACCACCCGTCACCTGTGTTTCTCTCCATCTGCTGTTTCTGGTTTTGGTGTCACCATTTGTTTCCGTATAAAAACGCGGTCCGTTGATTTTATTTACGATTAGAAATGTGTCATCCACGGATCATGCTGTCATGTATAGATAAGGCATAAGTTTTATGAAACGACGTTCATTGGATTGCAAACCAGCTGATGTGTGAATAATGATATCAACTCATTTTGGACACAACGGTTTTCCGTTTAAGAACGATGATGTCCGAAATGTCGAAACGAACAAAACAAAAAGCGTGATGTGTTGCATCAGTGACAATGGAAAACACATGGTATTCGCACGCGCCTCAAAAGAGAAACCAGAAGCAACCACAAAACTAGTTTCCCGCATACTCCGCAGCTGGTACTGGCTGTTTTCCTCCGTCAACAGTTTCAGAACTGCTAGGAACCAAAGACAGCAGCTTGCAGATAACTGAAATTGGTATACAAAGGAATACCTTAAGTGTGATCAGGATGTTCATGTGTGTGTGGTGTTTGTGTGTGTGGTTTGTTTAATCCACACATGCAGCTGAAGCGATGAAAGAACAAAAAGGGAGAAATGTCAGTCGACAGTTCGGTGATGATCAATGTCAAGGTCGAGGATCTTGCGTGTGAAACTTGGTTTGGATAAATCGCCACAGTGTTTGTGCTGAGTTGCGAGAGTAAAAAAAAATATTTTCTTGGACCTTTCAAAAATCTGAACTGCACCGACCCGACGACTTCCTCTGGCAATATGAGCCAGGAGTCTCTGACTGGACGCGGCCCGTCATGCCTTGCTAGGCAGGGGGTCAGGGAAGTTGACCTGTCCGTTTGAATCTCTACAGAGATGGGATGTAGAAGGTTGGACAAATCTGCTACAGTACATTTTGAGAGCCAGTCTAGTACAGCTCCGAGGGGGGGGGGGTGTGGGGTGAAGGGGGCGGACGGGAGAGGGAGAATGATAGGGAAGAAGGGGGGGGGAGATGGGACGGGAGGGGGCTGGAGCGTGACGTCACGCCTCCCCTTCCTCGATGTCCTTTTATGGCCCTTTCGACTTCAAATGGCATGAATTTTAAGAATTTCCTCTTGAGAAAAGTTCATTTCGATGATGTGGTGAGTGTGTCTTCTTCTACCTTCGGGACAGTACAAATCAATGTCCACACACTCCACGTCCGCAGAATCTGACAATTCAGTGCCATGAACTGCATGGAGCTGGTGAACCCTGTTGGTTTTTTGACTTCAGAGTTCCAACACAGAGTGAGCGTTGAAGGGTTTAGTCGAGGGTGGACCCGAGAGTTGAGACCCTCCTGAAACATTGTGACCACTGCAAGTCCTGTCCGAAACTTCCGTGGGCCCAAGGCATTGCTCAGTAAAGATCTGCAAGGTGAAGGACTGTCTTGCTGAAACTTTCCGTGGGTCCCAAGCATGTGCTCAGCATCGTAGTCAAGATCTGCTTATAGCCACTAGGGAACACGTATTAGGAAGTAGCTGCCTTCAGGGGGACAGTTTTTGTCTAGGAAAAGTGCATGGAGACAAATGGTTTCGTTTGAAATCTCTTATATTGTTGCTTTGCAAAAGGTCTGGACCAAAAGGCAGGGCTTTTTAGGCACGGGTCTGTTATGACCAAAAGGGCAGGCAAAAGGCCGGCCTTTTTAGGGGATGGCTGTGCTGTATAAAAGGTCTGGGGCAACAGGCAGGGCGGCCTTTTTAGGGATGGCTGATGCTGTACAAATCGGAGGCAGGGCCTTTTGATAGGCAAGGCTGATGCGTGTATAAAGGCAGGGCCTTTATAGGGGATGGCTGATGCTGTACAAAAAGGCCGGGCCTTTTTAGGGGTGGAGGCTGGATGCTGTACTTGGGGCAAAAGGCAGGGCCTTTTATAGGATGGGCTGATGCTGTATGACTGCAAAGGACTGGGGCAAAAGGCGGGCCTTTGGGGGGGTGGCTTGATACTGTATGACTTGCAACGGGACTGGGGAGTGCAAAAAGGCAGGGGCCTTTGGGGGGGGTGGCTGATGCTTGTATAGACTGCACAGAGGCTTAGGGGCGGTATGCTGGCAGGAACCAATTGGCGGCGAAGAGCGGGGTATAGCACTCGACTGCCTATTGTCTTTTCTAAGAGGAAGACGAGGAAAATGTTACTGTCTATCAGCGATCGTGAAAGACCTATATGCCATGGTGAGTCATCATTTGGCAGTCGTAAAAGGATGTCTCAGGCCATGTCAGCGGTTTAAAACAAGTGTTGTCTGGAAACAAAAAGACTTAACGTTGCACACGCATCCTACAGGTGTTAACAAGCGTTGGAGTAATGGCCGTGCAGTCGTTCGACGGAGACCCTCGTTCAGTGAGGCTCATCTCAGAAAAGGTAGCCTAGCGTTGAACGTGTGGGTTGAAACTTTCCCGGCTTTAAATCTGTGGCAAGTGGAGAGTCGGACTGCAGGGGGAAATCGTAAACTAAATTGTTAGGAATTGTTTCTAAGGCTCCGCCAAAAAAAAACGTAGTACAAATCGGAACTAGAAAGGGGGAGGAAAAACAACGACGCGTTCTTCGAACCGTATTAAGGTGTTCCGTTGCTTTGAGGCAATGATACACACAACACCTAGAAAAGCAGAAAATGAAGGAGGGAAGCTTAACGGCATTGCCAGGTCTGTGGATCAGGTCCACGCACCAAGTATGGCGCTGATTAATCCTTTTTGAAGCCACTTAATACCCCATTTTTCATCTTGCTGTGTCTTCAATACGATGTGTATGTAATAATGTTGCCAAAACCTGTATCACGGAGTTAAACACGTTACGTTCCCCACTTGGGTTACTAGTAAAAGTTGAGCGTTACTTGCTGATGGAGTGCACGCAGTGAGGGGTGGGGAGGAGGTGGGTAGGATTCACGCTTGGAGCAGAGAGGGGGTTTGTTGGGGCGGGGTTGAGGAGGGTGTGTTAAGATTTCTGGCGCGCTTGGCCAAAAGTCGCCACGGATCCGGGGGGGGGGGGGGTGTGGGTAGGGAAACAAGTCGAACACTGCCGCTGATCTCATTTGACGTTCACCGTTTTGTGTTTGATTCTTTCTGTGCTCAAGAAAACCGAGACACAATTTGAAGAGCAATGAGTAACGAGGCCCCCAGTCGCACAGATCATTCAGGGTCCAGGAATTTACTCTAGATTTACACTATCGGACGTCAATGTGAAGGGGCACCGGAGGATAAAGTGATTACAAACAAGACTACACGACAAAACCACAGATGAGGTGAAGCCAGCAGTGTGGTAGAGAGCAACACAGTAGCCGGACCGTACAAAACGTGCCGCATCATGAGCGCGCAGGGAAGCTTAGTGAAACGGGGCACAGAGTAGCAGAATGCTAGTTGGTATGAGGAGATGTTCGACGAGAGAGAAATATGAAATGCGCTGTCTGTGTGAGGAGGTTACGTTTTACCAGTGTAGGTAGAGGTGGATTTGCGTATTCTGATGATCTCTGGCGAGGGGAATGGGGGACGGGGAGGAGGGGGTAATATCTACACACAGCGGCGTGACGCACTGCGGCACAAACACCCCCGCAGATGGAGGGAACTCGCGACGCCACGAGCACGCGGTTGTCGCGGTCGCAGCACACGGAGCCACACAGCGACACACGGAGCGACTAGCACGAACACACACACAATTTCATTCTCTGTCTACTGTCTGTCTGTGCTGTTGTCTGTCATGTTTGTCTGTCTTCTCTATCGCTGCATCTCTCCTATCATCATCTCGCCAGCCACAGCTACAGTGAACACACACACACCACGCACGCACGCACCACGCACGTGATACACAAACACGCCCAGAGGCACAAGACACACACACAACATTACTACACAGGACCAGACCACAACGATCCGCGGTGCGACCTCTCTACGTACTCATTCGACTGCATCACAAACAGCAATTCACGGGCACCACACAAACCCGCAGCACCAACATCACGACACGCACGACAACGCACGGGACACACATCGACAACTCACTTCTCATTATCTACTCTTCATACATCTCGATGTGCGATCTCACACACATATGACCCAAAGACGCGCTTGCGCGCCACGCGCGCAAGGCACAGCAACGTGCAGCAGATACATGGGGACACGCACCCACACGGTCGGCTACGGGTTGTCAACACACAATCTCCTCTCACTCGTCTCTAACGGCTCGGCTCTTTCTCTCATATCACACACACACGCACGTACGCAACGTCACTCAGGACGCACACACACCACACTCACAGGGCACACACACACAGACACAGATCACACTTAAAACACCAAGACACTGTACAGCAGGCACACGACACAGCATTTTTTCTGCACTGCACTCCGTCACGCACGCACGGCACACACACACTCTACACACACACGACAACATGCACACAAAAACACAACCACGACAGCTGTCATAATCGATACACGCTAGAAACGGGGAGCGCTACGACACAGACAGCAACGTAAGAGCGACAGTAAGAACATCACACACACACACCACAACCATTACAGACAACACGCACAGGACAGCGGCAGGGGGCTCAACCACAACCCAGACGGAGCGAGGCAGCACACAGCACGAGACAGGGGGGGCGAGCAGGGTGTGCGGACGGGGGAAGCGGACACACACACAGGCATTGCCGGCAGAGCTGTCAGTTTTCCTGTCTACTGGAAGACTGTCGCCTTGCAGTTGTTGACCGGGAAGCGGTGAGCCTATTGAAATCACTGATCGTCATTTCCCGTGAAGCGGACTAGTGGAGGGGGAGACTAACGGCTTGAGGATCACTGCAAATACCATACCGAAGAGAAGAAAGTCAGGGCCTGGACCAGTGACAGGCGTATGAAGGAATCTGATGTTGTAGAGATAAACGGTCTGCCCGCTCTCCTTCATCTCACTTCTCTCTCTCTCTCTCCATCTTGTCTCTCTCACTCTCTACCTTACCTTCCTCTCTCCGTCTGCTCCCACCCCTCGTCTCTCCCCGCACTCTTCTGTGGCTGACTGTCTTTCGGTCCTCTACCCCCTAACATGCCAACTGGTTGTCTCTCTGTATCTGTCCCCTCTCTACCGGATTGGTCTGTCTTCTGAGGCTTGTCGTCACTTGATATCTCATCTCTGTGTCCTAGTTTCGTACGCCCCCCTTCTCTGTCTCGAAAACGTCGCGTCCCCTCACGACCGAATTCCCCACTAGTAATTCCGTCCTCTGCCTCTCATCCCCTCCTGTCGCACATACCAGACAAGGATCCGACCCGCAATCCCCAGTGTGATGCGTGGGGGCCTAAAGCCCACCCCCCTACCCAGTGCTGTATGCAGGGTCGACTAAATACACTCGACTGTCCCCCCCCCATGCATTGTGGCCTAAAGCCACGGCAAAGGGGGAGTTTGTATAGTTTGGCCTAAGCGACGCCTGGCACGGAAACTCAGTGCGGTATGCAGTGTGTTCCTAAAGCCCATCCCTCACTCCCCTTGGGATGCAGTGTGGGTCCTCAACCCACCTCACTCCCAGTTCTGTTATGCAGTGTGACCCTAACAGCCCACCATCACCTCCACATTGCGTGAACTGCGAGTGGCCTAAGCCCACCCAGACCTGCTATGGATACCGTGTTTTCCTGGACGAGCCTCACGTCGTCATTGCTGTATTCAGTTGGCCTGAAAGCCCACCCTCCTCCCAGTCTGTATGCGTGTGGCCTAAAGCCCAAGCCTCAGCTCCCATTGCTGGAAACTGCCAGGTGTGGCCTAAAGCCCACCCTCACTGAATCCCAGTGTGATTGCAGTGGTGGCCTAATAGAAACCCATCCACCTCACTCCCAAGGTGCTGTATGGCATTGTGGGCCTAAAGCCCACCATCACTCCCCAGTGCTGTATGGCAGTGTGGCCTAAAGCCAACCCTCACCTCACATAGGCTGTATGCAAGTGGGGCCTCAAGCCCACCCTCACTCCCAGTGTGATGCCGTGTGGCCTTAGCCACCCTCTCTTCACCTGCTGTAGCAGTGTGCTAAAGCCCCCTAGTCGCATGTTAGGCTGGTGTGGCTAAAGAAGCCCACCCCTCACTCCTTCAAGTATGTCAGTGTGGACTAAAGCCTCCACCCTGCAGCACCCAGTTTCTGTTATGCAGTGTGGACTTAAAGCCTTGTCACCCTCACACCAGTGCTGATGCGTGTGCGCCTAAAGCCACCCTCTCTCCAGTGCTGTCATAAATAAAATTCAGTGTGCCTAAGCCGTGGGTTAACCTCTGAAAGTCCTGTCTCTGCCTGTCCCGCCCGCAAAATTACAGACGCATTTTCTCTGACGTAGTACTCGCCTGTGGATGATTTAACCGACAGCGGACAAGAGTCAACTGCAGAGAGGAAGGAAGACAACATCACGGGTGATTTCATCTGGCATTGGAAAACGGCCCTTCAACCAGGGGATTTGCAATGTTCTATTTTTAGCACATCAGTAGTGTTTCCATGGAGCGAAAAAGTGTATTGTTTTCGCAGCACTTTTGACAACGCTTCTACAGTGGTAACAGAAGGTTAGTTTTCCGGTTCTGCTACTTAGATGGTAAGAGACGAAGTGACATAGTGCCTGGGAGTATGTTGATGCTGTGTATTGCGGTTTGCTTGTGGCCTGATCTGACACGAGAGTACGCTCCATTATTGCACCATTGTGCAGTCGCCACACGTGATTTCGTCTGAGAAGATTTGGTGTTTCTTCTTCAGTCACCAGCTAGAGCCCACTGAAGTTGTTCGTGATTGAAGTCATGGGTGCTTTCCATTACCTGTCGCTTCCGTCTTTTGAACTTTGGAAATCATTTGTGGTGTATTCTTGACTACAGTAGGCTACCATTAGCTTGACAGATGCGGCGCCCGTTATAACTGTTTACGCCACTCCTGAACCCCTATTACCAAGATTCAGCTTTGTGTTTTCAAAACACCGCTTCATGAAAAAAAAAAAAAAAAGAACGCGTTTAATGATAATGATTTGCTCTGTGCCTTCAGACAAAGAATCACAGGAGCAAAACTTGTACTTTCGTTGTTGTTTTTTGTTTCCCTTGCTCGTTCGGAGAGGCGAACGTCATTCTGGCTAGTCCTGAAAGCCGGGCTGAAAAAAAAGTGTAACGGTCGGTTTTTTTTTTTGTGCGCGCTAAGGTCGGGCGCACATAGTCAGATGAGAGAGGCGGGACAGGCGAGGGCAGATTGCAGAAGGGGGGGGGGGGGTGCGGGATTCAGGGTAGGCTCAAAGTGCAGTGACTTATATGTGTACCAATCCGTGATGAATGTTGGGACAATGCGGTGATGATCGTAGTGTGGGAACACAGGGGCGTGGATAGAGGCATGTCGGGACAGAGCCGTAGCAGATGGTGGGACAGTAGATGCGTCATGCGATCCACGTCGTGCGTTCACGTCTTTTACTGCGTGGAGGAATGTGGGACAAGCCGTGAATCGAGTATTTGGGACAGGCGTTTGATGATGATGTCGGAGCCTTAGCGGCGGTTGCTATTATTGGGACAAGGTTCTGATGGAATGTGTACATAGCGTTATGAGATTTGACTAGTCTTATTGAGATGGGGTACAAGCCGTGAGAGATGTTTGACTCATTCGTGAGGAGAGTAGTGGTAAACTGCCGATGATGAGATGTGGCAGCAATCGTTATATGATCGTTCATGGGGAAATACCACAAGGAGAGTGTGCTCCTGAGCAGTAAAGACAATTGATTATAAAAAAATGCGCCAAGGTGTAAAGTATTTGGCGCACAATCCCTACTTCTCTCATTGGGGCTCAGTTGTGATGTCTTCCTCTATCTGTCTGAAGAACGTTTCTATACCACACTACCCCACCCTACTCACCAGCCGCCAAGCTACCACCCCGGATATGGCCCTCACTCATCTCTAACCACGGTTCCACCATCGTTTTTTTGGGGTTTTGAGACAACATCTATCTGGCCACAGCAGCATGAATGGTCTTTTGTCTGTTCAGAGGACTTCAAGGCGGTCGGAATTATCGGGGATGGCCCCTCCTTCGCATCCTTCTGTGGCGCCAGACTCGCATAACGCTTTTTCCCGGTCCTCTGCTCTCACAGGTTCATAGGCTTCAGAGAGTGTCGGCCTACTGTGTGACCTGTCGTCGGCTGCGCTCTAAATAACCCTCACTTTTGTTTGACTTTAGAGATCAGTTTGGCGCAGTTTGTGGATCCATGGTTGAGTTCATGACCCAGCATCATTTTGTTTGTGTGTGTTGTTTTGTGTGTTGTGTGTGTTTGTGTTTAATGTGTGGGTATGTTTCGGTGTTTCTGTGTCTGTTTTGGTCCTTGTTTGTGGGTTTGTTTGTGGTAGTGCATTGTGTGTGGTGTGTGTGTGTTGTGTGTGTGTGTGTTGTGTGAGTGTGTAGGTGTGTGTATGGTGTGTTGTCTTGGGTCTGTGTGTGGCTGTGTGTGATGTGTGTGTGTGTGTGTGGTGTGTGTGGGTGTGTGTTGTAGTGCGTGTGTGTTGTGTGTGTGTGTGTGTGTGGTGTGTGTTGTTTCGTCTCCTGCGACCCAACTTACCACCCCGCTCTTTGGCTGCTCCCTCCCTTTCAACATCTCCACCCCCAACCGCCCTTTCCCACCACCTTTGTGCACAGCAAGGCCACTGAGGCATCAAGACCAATCTCCACCGTAGTTTCAATCTCCGGAGAGACGCTGCGCTGGGCGCCCGTTCGCTTCATCTGTGTTTCAGTGTTTCGCTTCTTGATCTAACAACAAACGCAGTATACAACACGTCAGTCGTAACTCGTCGTTGAAATGAGGTTTTAGATTGGTTAATTTGTCGTATTTCTTTTTTTTTTTAGCTGCGTGCGCGATCTTCTAACAGGGGAATGATGCCTGAAGTAAAGAATAACCTCACGAAGCGCGCGCGCGCCCTCCCGCACGCACACATCCGCACCACACATCACACACACACACACACACCCACACAACCACACCCCACGACCACACACACACACACCACCCTCTTCACACAAACTACCACCCATGCATACAACCACCTACAGAGCACACACACATCCAGAAACACACACATCACTCCTTATCCGACTCACTCGACTCGCTCACGTACACACACCCTAGACACTCACCGCACAGATAGAGAGAGCAATATTAGATAGCTATAGTTCAGTATATAGAGATGAAGAGATGTATAGAAACCTGGAAAGTAATAAACGAACACAGTCT
>JADBJO010001493.1:21824-24324 GCA_016801955.1 Conus betulinus
CACAAGCAAAACGAAAATATTGGTCTTCTTTTTGCGAAAATGAGGTGTCAAATTTTAAAGATATTCAAAAAGTTTGGAAACAATCGAAAATAATGAAACAAGGAGTTCATCTACCACAGTGTCCAATCAAATTACACAATTCTGAATTCCCATCTAATTTTGATAAAGCAGAAGCCTTTGCTGATCTATTTGCAAAAAATAGTAGCATCAATAACTTATCAAAAGAAAATAAAGCTTATCGTGAAAAGGAAGAAAACAAAGAGATGTATGATAGCCCACAAACAAGAGAAGATCACTATCTAAATACTTCTATAACATTACAGGAAGTTAAAGAATGTCTTATGAATGTAAATAAAAATAAATCAGTGGGTTTAGATCAAGAGAACTTTTTAAAAGTTCAGGCATTCCTTGTTATAATGATGGATCGACACCATTACTCTTACCATGCTTACTAAATGATTATTTTGCACTAGATTCTGTATGTAAATGTTTATTGAGTAGTTCAATTGGTGTTTATCTTTAATTTTTTTTTTTTTCCTCAGTTATATTCTTATAGATAAGTTTTCTAACTGGAATGACTAGAAGGGGATGGGGTAGGGGTGGACTTAATTTATTGCTAGTATAACGTTATATTTCATCATCACACACGCTCAATAACATACATACCTAAATTATACCAAAAATACATTCAGTCTTAATCACTTTTAGTGGAAAGACTTTAAACTGAAGAACAACAACAACAACATACACACGCGCGCAATCACGTACGCACGTACGCACACACATACACACACACAGCGTCGCGCGCGCGCGCTGGCACGCACACACGCACAAACACGCATACAGGCACATACACACACGCACACACATACACACACAGAGGCGCGCGCGCATGCGAGAGAGAGAGAGAGAGAGAGAGAGAGAGAGAGAGAGAGAGAGAGAGAGAGAGAGATGTTTAGACAGGCAGTCTTATTATTTGCAGTCACCGAATTTACCAGTTTTGAGATTCAGTCTTTGCGAAACTCTCATTCCCAAAAAGTCCACG
The DNA here is from genome assembly GCA_016801955.1 of Conus betulinus. Taxonomy (NCBI): domain Eukaryota; kingdom Metazoa; phylum Mollusca; class Gastropoda; order Neogastropoda; family Conidae; genus Conus; species Conus betulinus. The sequence continues at coordinate 22,870 of JADBJO010001493.1, forward strand.
TCAGGTGTCTGAAGAAACTAAGAAGCCATCGTAAAAAAATAACTCTAAAATGAAGAAGAAAAATTGTATATAAAAAAGAAAAGGAAGGTAGAAAGAAAGAAACAAACAAAAAAGAGAAAAGAAGGCGAATGTAAGACGATGGGCGAATGATTTCAGGAAGGCATGAGACAAAAAAAAAAAAAAAAGAAAAAGAAAGTTGGAATAGCTGGGGTCAATGATCTCGGACGTGTGGCTGGTGGAAAAACAACCCTGGAATCATGTCACGGGAGTGAGAAGACAGCTCATTTTGTGCACCAATCAGACGACGTGCATGATGGAAAATGTCTGAAATGCCCTTTCTGACCTTCAGCCTTTCAGGTTTTTATGTTGTTTGCATCAGAGATTAAGTGGATTTTAGACATGCTGAGGCTGAATCAGACACTGGTTCCACTTTGGGTTTTCATCTCTTCCGATTCTTTCTAGATATATCAGCTAGTCTGATGAATTAAGAAAATTCTTTAAATCTTCTTGTGATTGGCACTCACGAAAAACCTTGTGCACTATCTGTAGTGCACCCTGTTTAGCTTCGCATTGAAAAACATTTTATTTTAATTTTATTTCATTTCATTTTTATTTGTTACATTTGCAGGGTTTACACGAGTTCGGTAAAAAGGAGGAGCGCGGAGAGGGAAAATGGTGGTAGGGGAGACAGAGAAAGGGTGACGAAGAATGGAGGTGGAAGAGTGGATAGATAGGAAGGAGAGCGGAGAGTTAGTGTGTAGAAGAGGTGGGGGCGGGGTTGGGTGTTGATAGCATAAAGTAACATAATACAAAGCAATTCAACGCCGTCCTCAATTAAAATAACGCGTTCCGATGAGCGTTAAGGAGAGTGGCAGTGTCATTGGACTCACGATAGCACAACGATAGAGTGACTTCCATGCTCGCTGTTACAGTTTCAAATACTTTTGTCTGTCTGTCTGTTTTCTATCTATGTCTGTCTGTCTCTCTCTTTCTTTGATATGCTTTTGCTTTCTGTCTGTCTCTGTCTGTCTGTCTGTCTATCTCTGTCTCTGTCTGTCTGTCTGTCTGTCTGTCTCTCTCTCTCTCTGTCTCTCTCTCCCATCTCTCTGTCTCTCTCTGTCTCTCTCTGTCTCCTCTCTCTCTCTCTCTCTCTCTCTCTCTCTCTCTCTCTCTCTCTCTGTGCGTGGTGTGTGTGTATGTGTGTGTGATTGTGTGTGTGTGTGTGTGTGTGTGTGTGTGTGGTGTGTGTGCGTGTGTGTGTGTGCGCGCGCGCGTGCGCGCGCGCGTGTGTGTGTGCTACGTGTAGAGGTGGGAGTGTACTTGATGTTTTAGAATGGAAAGCAAAATAATACATTCTCAGAAGACGCAGCTTGTGTGTACCTAATCTTATTACATGTGGGATCTTGCGATCCAGGAAACCCTTGCGGATCAGTTCCAACTCAAGCGTTAATTCAC
>JADBJO010001493.1:34324-39324 GCA_016801955.1 Conus betulinus
ACCAGGTGTTTCAGAATGAATTCTCAGTGATAAAAACATGATGAAGAGACAAAATGTTCGCTTGAGAGAACAGATAAACATCTGCGAGCAGTGCAACCGTGTTTTGTTTTTTGTATGGTTTTCTTGTGGAAGGAGGTTTTTTTTTTTTTTTTCAGGTTTTGAACCCTTGTACATACGTTTGCAAGCAAGTTAATGTTGCTTGTTAAAGAGAAAAATACTTAAGCGACTTATTTAATTTTCAAGCTTTATTGTGCCTGCTTAAAGATATTTCTATGATTATCCTCATCATTTTGATCTTCTTTTTACGATAATATTATTATCGTTCTTGTTCTTGGCAATCATTAGTACATCTGACATTTTTCATTACGACGTTTTTATAGTTGTTGGTCTTGGCATTATTAATACATCGTGAATATTTGCTATAATATTGACGGCGAAAACTTCGTGAGCATACCTGGAAACATTAGCATGATTTATTGCATTGTCTTTGATCGATACAACTATTTTACATTCTGAATATCTTTGTAATTACATTGTTCATTTTTGGATGCATGGTAAGTCTTTGAATAATTGCTGCATGGCCGAACGAAGGCAAAGACTTCTTGAAGCCATGTTGTGTTAACGTGTGCACTTTTTACATCGACCTAGGCCAAATTCTTTCATTCCATGTTTCCCTTCAAAAGTCGTTGATCTTGTTTCGGTTTAAAATGATTTTGCTTGAGAGAGAGAGAGAGAGAGAGAGAGAGAGAGAGAGAGAGAGAGAGAGAGAGCACTCTTGTTTGAAAAGCACGTATATTTAAGCTGTATACGCGATTGCATTAGGAGTGTTGCGATGTATATATACATATACATAGGCACGTGCGTGACTGCAAGCAAGCGTACGTGTGTCCATTAGGTTTTGTACATGAGTGCGAGCAAGAATGCATTTGGGATGTGCGCGGATCTGTGATTGTGTCGTTGTCAGAGAGAGAGAGAGAGAGAGAGAGAGAGAGAGAGAGAGAGAGTTACTTTAGGGTTACTTTTTATTTTGATTTACTGCTGTCTCTGCGCTGATACTAAGTGATGCAACTTTGTTTTAAATTGTAACTAGATGCAAACACGAAAGAAGATTTGCACCATGTATTTTGTTCGGTCATATTTTGCTTTGGCCACATTTGTGTCTCCCAGGTGGAACATTGGGAAGGCGCTGTTACACTGTCCTTTTCAACCGTGTGTTGGCGGAGAGCAGTTTAAACGACTGGGCGTCAACCTAGCCACAGAGAGAGAGAGGGAGAGAGAGAGAGGGGGGGTAGGAGAGAGAGAGAGAGAGAGAGAGAGAGAGAGAGAGAGAGAGAGAGAGAGAGGGAGAGAGAGAGAGAGGAGAGAGAGAGAGGAGAGAGAGAGAGAGAGAGAGAGAGAGACAGACAGACAGACAGACAGACAGACAGACAGACAGACAGACAAACATACGGAGGGGAGGGGGGGGGCTATTTCAGTCCATGTGTATATTACCTACATCTTCACTGCAAACAAGGAGTAGAGGTCAGTCAAGCTGGCGATCTTTTCTGCATATGCACAACCCTTGTCATTCTTTTGCTCATCGCCCGTCATCCCCTCTGGAGCAAAGGGCATTATTAACAGTCTACCAGAAGCTGTCATTCGAACGATCCATAATGATGTTGAGATCTGGTCTTTACAAGATGGGACTTGATGGAAATCTGCCTGCGCGTCAGGAGCACGTCTTCCTTGACATTGACATTTTTCGGAAGGGATTCAAGGACTTTCCTTGGCACTGACACCAGTGCAATTCCTCTTTAGCTGGCGCAGTTGCTGATATCTCCCTTCCTGAGGATCTCAACTGGATACCCTTCTTTCCAGTGCTTTTCAGCCGTGTTTAAACAGAGAAGGCAACCCATCAAAAGTGCACTCCAGACTGATTTCAGTATGTCCATTGGATTGTCTTCTTGTCCGGCTGCCTTTTTCTTCTGTAGCTGTATTATGTGCTTTTCTCGCTTTTTTTGAGGTGGACAGTAGGGGTGGGGATGGGGTTTTAGTGTTGATGCCATTTACGAGCAGATATCTTTCAGGTGTCAGGATTCCGTGGCTGTAGTCGATTTCGAAGCAGTTCAAAGTAGTCAGCCAATTTCCACGCCTGTTCTTCCGTTCTCATGAAAGGCTTTCCTTCTGTGTCTTCGACGGATCGCTCTGGCTAGCTGTACTTTCCTGTCTGTTGGTGGTGTCTTATCATTTCTTCATTTTTCCATTTGCTGCAACTGTTTCTCATTCCTCCACCTTGCGGTTGATATAGCTGGGCCCGTCTCCTTGATTTTTCAATAATTCTGTGGACTGCTGTGTATTTTTTATGCTTTTACCTTGGCTGTCCCCACATGGCTGTTGATTACTGGTTTCTTTTTTTTTTTTTTTTTTGCTTTCTTTCCTGGACCTGGCTCAGTGTGTTTCTACTGATAACCTCTGTTTCTGGATGAGGCTTCTTGCGGCCGACTACTTCTGACTTTTTTTTGGTCAACCTTAGCAACACTTGGAATTTGCTGGTGATGGCCAGTCCGTTTTTTGTCTTTTTTCGGTGTAATACAATTAATGCACAAGAAGATAAATGAACTCACACTTTACGTCATTGTTATTTTCAGTTTTGCTCTGTTCTACACACAGCGCACCCTGTCCTCTGCAGGTGAACCATGTCCTTCCCATCAACGCAGCACATGGACTCCTGGTCTACATTTAGACAACAGTGTTCAGCACCACATCTGCAAACTGTTGTAATAGCTAATTGCATAACAGAACGAACAGCTCAAAAGAAACTTTTCAGAATCATAGTGCATGTTCGACAAATAGAAGAAGAAAGAAAAGGATGCACCCGAAGATGCGAGGGAACCCAGAGAAGAACTGTCTTCAGGTGCCACATCAACCAGCCGGAATCAATCCTGCACTACCATTGGAAACCTGCAGAGTGTTCACAGAACACACACACACACACACACACACACACACACACACACACACAGGGCATTCCATTAAGACAAGGGCCATAACAGCTGTCTGGCAGATGTCATTGTGTAATGACCACTGGGTTTGACACGACGGAACCTCCCAAAGGTGTATCAGCCCATATTTCATGACTGCATGCCCCACCGGGCTTTCGGTCTGTTCTACACACAGCGCACCCTGTCACCTACAGATGAATCATGACCTCCCGCCAATGCAACTCGTAGACTCCTGATACACATTTCGAAAATACCGTTCAGTACCATATCTGCAAAGTGCTGTAATCATAACTTACACAAAAAGCACAACGCAAAAACAGAATTTCAAAGAAGCATGGAGAATGTTCGACAAATAAAAAGCAAGCGAACCAAACAAAACCCGAAACAAAAGTCTTGGAACGTCGGGTGTATGTGTGTGACTGACACTGTTTTATACGGGTGGACCTGGCAGCAGGAAGGTCGATTTGTGTTCTGTAGGGTTCAAACGATTTGTGTTGCAGCGCCTTCAGCTGAAAAACTTCAGGTAGTTGTCAGGAACAGCTAAAGGGTTTCTGTGTGACAAGACCTCTCTCCCTCCACTCTCTTTTCCCTCTCTGGCAAAAGAGGAGACCATAGTTTTGCATAGTCTGCATCGGAAGTCGATCATTGGCTGGCTTGAAGTGGGAAAGAACTCACCGGCTGACAGGACTTGTCAAAATGATTTTTTACAGTAAAAATCAAACGCTTTGGAGTGATCGACAACGCACTACATCACCAGCTTTCCTCGTTCTATTTAACGTTTTTTGCATCAGCCCTAGGTCTGAATCTAGTACAATATTTCTGCCTTCAACCAGCTTCATACTCCCTGACTAATGGGTTCACGACTTTGCATAGTTTTTCTGTCCGACCTTTTTGTAATGGTTTATAACCGAAAATCCGCCGAAATAATTGATATCCATTTTCTTTCATTTGTCTGTTTATTTTTAGTTGCGTGCAAGACAGTTCCTTTGTTTGTAAACCTGATTTGATATTTAGTCCTCCGCTGCACTTCTTAAGAATGAAAAGAACTGACTTGTCTGTTATCTCTTTCTTTCTTATTCTTCTCATCCTGGAAGAATAGTTGTTTTCAGACCCTTAGTCTGTCAAAGGCAACTGCATTGCTGCGTACGTTACAGTTTTCATTGATAGGGATGATGGGAACCCTGGCACCCGAAATTTCTCCATAACAACATTAGTAGGACAGGAACATCTACAAGTCCAATTCTAGGGCCAGCACACTAAAAGCAAACAAATAAATCCTACAGTTAACGGGCCCAGTCAGCCAGGTAATTCGCCTCGCATTGACCTAAAAGTAGTGTAGAGAGCAACAGGTACCCGCCTCGTTTTCCCAGAATTCGCTTTTGTCAGGACCTTTTTGATCGCACAGTTAACTGATCTTTTCCAGGGCCTAGCACTGTTTAATTGGCTTGGCTGCCTTTTCATGTATCCCAATATGCCAGCTTCTTCTTGTCCGCTGTTCAGTGAGGGCACACTGCACCTGCACACAGGCTTCGCCCGGAAGCCGTGCACGTAGTGTGTGTGCTTCAAACTTCACTTGACTATCAGCTCTGAAGTGTGGTGAACAGAAAGCCAACCCGCGAACAGGGGACAGACACAGAGCCAAGCAAACTAACAGGAAGAGGTGAATGCCTTCGATATAGACAATAGAACTCCAGCTAGCGAAAAGGGAAGATGCTGTTTCTATCCCTTCTACTTCTTTGAACTTCTTAATGTTCAAGTTCCATTGCGGAAGATACAAAACATACGGTTTTTTTCTCTTTTCATGAAAAGAGGCTAAGGAGGGAGGTTAGGAGAGGGAGGAGGACACAACAAAGACATGAACCCTGTGGTCGTTCATGACAGTAATCTTACGGTGGATGACTGTTTACTTGTTCCATAACACCCACAGGTATCTGCATATGTCATTTGATCTATGTTCAGTTTTGCGTGATACTGTTTACTAGAGGTTGGTGTTTTCTGATCATTATCGCTGTGCTGGTA
>JADBJO010001493.1:41824-44324 GCA_016801955.1 Conus betulinus
CTTGATATTGACTGCTCCCTGTGGAGTGCCGATGCATGAGGCTGTCATGAGACGAGACAGGGGTGTGGCTGTGGACGGAAAGCCCTAGTGAGCTGTAATGAGCTGTAATGGTTCTGGCGTGGCATGGAATATGCAGGGGAGAGACACAAAAACTTGCGGCGCTTGATAACAGAAAAAAATCGTGTCTCAGAGACAAAGTGCATAAACTTGCTGCCAGTTATGTACTTTCAAAAAGTATAATACAGACCAGTCCAACACAATAAATAACAAACGTGTGCTAGACAGTATTTTACTTTCAGTACAGTATGGTGCCTATGACACGTCGTTCCCTATTAGACTAAAAAATGACCATGCCAGGGAGCCTTTACAAGAAACTGGAGTGGGTCTTCTGACCAAATTGGAAAACTGGAGAAACGAACACCTTCTTTAAATAAAACATTTGAACGTCGTAAGTTTGAATGCATGCCAAGAAAAATCTTGCTGTAAGGGCTATAAAGTCTAATGCCACATTTTTCCCAGTGAAGTGGCATGGATTAGAGTCAACGCAAAAAAAAAAAAAAAAAAAAAACAATAAAAAAAAAAAAAAAAAAAAAACAGGGAGTTTGGTAATTGTGTCATTCATTTTCATTAAAGGTCTGTGATATAAAAAAAAAAAATTCTTGTCCTCCTGTAGGTTTTAAAACGTGGATTACTTAAACATCTCGCCGTGACTTTGTGTCTAAGACCGTTCTTATCGAATACAGCAAAGAGTGAACATTCCAGGTGCAGACGGGAAGAAGTCTTGGATAAAGAGATAAAGACAAAGGGCAGATTGGAAGAAGTCTTGGATGAACAGGTAAAGACCTGGCTAGAAACTATATCTTTGTTTTGTTGCGCATGACTGAAAGGGAAGAGATTGTGTCATTGGCGGACAAAGAAACATTAGCAAGAAACATTAGCAATAACACGCCATTCCGACGCGTGCTGTCTCATCTTCAGGTAATTCCCCGGAGACGTTTCCCCGTGTCTATTTTAGGACCGAATCCTAGCATGCTGCAATATCCTCTTTGACAACATGGCGGCGCATAGCTATGGCGGCAGTTGTGTTTGGGATTCAAGCGAGCCGGGGCTCTGAGCTTCACATAACAAACAAAGCTAGCAGGAAAGAACTGTCGGTAGTGTTAATTTAAAGGCGATATGGAGATACAAAGCTACCGATGTATATCAGCGCATGTGTGGGGAGGTTGAAGAGAAGAACAGACCGTCAGCTTTCGCAAGGTTTCAGTCTGAGTGCGATCATAGTTCACTGGTGTTACAGCTTTCTTGAGAAAAACAGAGCTTGCTCTAATAGCATGTGATGTGAATATGTAAAGGGCTGTAACTTTTCAAACCATTCCCGTCGACAAATCGGCTGGTTGTTTCTCTTGATATGTTTGTGGGAATTGATTTTTCCAAACTACGCCACTCCTTGCGAACTTCGTTTAGAAATTTGAAAAGAGTAGAATAGTGAGATAATCACATGTTATGTTTTGTAAGAAAACACAAGCGGTAGATATGACAATATTGTTACAGCCTGACGTCACTTTTGGTGTCATCTGATCTCAGATTTTATGGGGAACAGCTTTTTAACAAAACTTTGCAGTGTGTTTTTAGAAGGCGTATGTTGAAGGGAAGTGTGAATGAGTTTTTCTTTTTTTTCTTAATGACTTGTGAATTGATTTCAATGTGGTCAGCCCTGATATGGCCTTTTGCGGTCGGCTGGACTATAAGCAACGTCAACCTCTCTCCCGTCTTCTTGTTTTTGTCTTTTCCCTTCTTCTTCTTCTTCAGCTTTGAGGTTCTTGCATCGGTGAGATTTTCGCGTATCGGATCTGTTGTAATCCCACTTTTAAGTGAAGCACTTTCCCCCTTCAGCGATAGCGTGTAAACAGGACACCAGTGTGCTTGTATCTTCATTTCCGTGTGTGTGTGTGTGTGTGTGTGTATGTGCATGCGTGCGTGCGATCGCGCGCGCGCGCGCGCGCGCGCGTGTGTGTGTGTGTGTGTGTGTGTGTGTGCGTGCGGCGCGCCTCTGTGTGTGCGTGTGTGTATGTGTGTGTGTGTGTGAAGAAGAAGAAGGAGAAGAAGTAGTAATAGTAGTCGTATTAATGGTCGTAGCAAAGTAGTAGAAATAAAAAGAAGAAGAGAGATATAGCAAAGAGCAGATTTAAATGGAGTACAGTTGAAATCACCTACCGAAATTAAAAAAAAAAAGACATTGGTGGTGTTCATGTTCTTTTGTTGTCGTTCTGGTGATAAAGTGTAATGTTATAAAAGCCTCCCTCTCCCTTAATCCTTTTGTCTCCCCTGTGCCGGGAACGTTACTGGTCGTTCAACTGAGAGTGAAGTAGTAGAGATCAGCGTAGACTTACTGTCCCTGTGTTCTCTGGTGGTTCTGAGAATGTCACGAGTGTATTTAATTTCAGATGCAAAAAGGAAATAGAAATAAGTTTTCATGTGCTGATTCTTGTATGATAAAATG
>JADBJO010001493.1:46824-54324 GCA_016801955.1 Conus betulinus
CTTTTGAAAAGTGATATGAAGATGATATTCATATCATTCAACTTAAAACAGAGAGTCAATCCCAAGAAGAAGAAGAAAAAAGCAGTACGAACATTGCAGCAGTAATCAGGTCCTCTCAAACAACATAAAATGACTAAATACAAATTGTACGTATTATAAATCTGTTCATTAAAGGGGCACGTAGTCAAATGCGAGCGAAGCTGAGGTCATGCGTTTGACCTACATGTAGGATCGGAATTTTTTTTTTTTAATTTTTGGGGGGGGGGGGGGGGGGGGGGGGGGGGGGGGCTTGTGAAAACCATGTCTCTATCCACCCAGCAGTAAATGAGCACCTGATTCAGTTTAGGGAAAGTCAAGGCGGCGAAAAGTGAGTGATGGGCTCCGCCTGCCATCATGCCGTGCCATAGACAGGATCTACTTCTGGCAGTTCACTGCCCCTAGTGCCGACAGATAATAGCAACTTTGATTAAACTAAACGAATGTGTCAGCTGAATGGGAAACGTCATTCGGTTCAGGGAAGATTTAAGGCGGTGAAAGGTGAGGGATGGGCTCCGCCTTTCATCATGCCGCAGCCTTGACCCGGTGAACCTCTGATAGTTCACTGCCACCTCGGCTGATAAGCTATGGGAAGTTTAGCTTTAACGTCAAATCTAGACGAATGTTTGAGTTGAATTTAAGGCGGGGATATGCATGATTCTATGAAGCCACTTATCAAATCACTAATGAAGGTATTATCAAGTTTAAGACACTAACCCTAGTGTATTTGAAGTCACCTACGAGTTTTGATCAATTCCTGAAAGAACAACTGTTTTGTTTAATGATATGCGAAATAAGTCATAAGGTTTTTTAAAACGTGACGACCATGTTTGTATCCAACTAAGTAAATTCATGTTTACATAGCCCAGCTAAATGCGAGAGACCATATAGGTGTTAAGTTTCCGGTATTGAACAAACCTTTGGCATGTTCTTAAGAAGACTCTGATTAGCTTTTCGTTCTTGTTTTTTGTTGTTACTTTCTTCTTTTCTCTGTCTTTCTTTTTTTCAATAGGAGGGGGGGGGGGGGGGGGTTAGTTTATTTATTGTTGCTGTGTTCTGATTTCAGGGTTTTTTTTTTTTTACTGTTAGGGATAAGTTTTCCTTTACAGTTTTATTCGGTTTAGAACCAAATTGCTCCACTTCCCTCCTAATTGTACCGCAGCTACAACAACGATGATCTGCAGAACATCACAAATAAACACAAAATGAAATACATATTCCTTAAGCATAAACTTCATAACATTGATCGCCCATCATATTTTCTTTTGTTGCCTCGTTCAATAGATCAGTACCAGATTGCTCACGCTAGCTGAACAGTTATCTGTGTCTGTGTGTGTGTTGTTGTTGTTGTTTTTTGTTTGTTTGTTTGTTTGTTTTTGGGAAGGGGGAGGGGGAGTGGGGGCGGGTGATGTGGCGGGTGGGTGTGGGTGTGGGTGTGGGGGTGGATGGGTGTTGGGGTGGTGGGTGATGGTGGTAGTGGTGGTGTGACGTGAAGAGCGCTCACGTGCTTGGGTAGGGGGGAGGGAGAGGGACAGTACACCACACATTAGAACATTAACAACCCAGACACTTTGTATCAATTGCCAAAACACTAAAACAGCAAAAATATGTCCATTTGTAAGATAACACACAGACTATGCATGGTATGTAAGAGATTGGTTGGAAAAAAAAAAAAAAACCTAGTTGTGGAAATTACTTTTGTTTTTTTTTTTTTTTTTTCCGCTTTTTTTTTTTTTTTTTTTTTTTTGGCAGATGAAGAAGGACAGTGTGAAGCACCAAAAAATGAAGAGGTGTGATTTTGGCCGTAGGAAAAAAAAAAAAAAAAAAAAAAAAAAAAAAAAAAAAAAAAAAAAAAAGAACTACCACCTTAGGTGCTCCATTGATCCGAGAACTGATGCCCCTACTGAATAAATCCTAAGTTGCACTGAAAGATAAGACATAAGAATGTAGCATGGGCATCATTAATTCTATAAATGACAAACACTAGATTTTAGAAATAAAACACATGAAAGCAGCACGGACACAACCGAGTCTAGAATCAGCTGACACAATTAAAAGCACGTTTCATAGTCTATGTAAAAGGTAACATGGACATTATTCAGCTCAGAATTGACTTAAACCAAGTTTTAGATATAACGAATTTGGATGTAACATGGCAAAAAGTAATTCAAGAATTAGCTAACATAAACAAGACGTGTGATGTTACCATGGATAGCATTAAGATTACAAAAGAAGCCAAAGTGTCTTTCGAAAGAGGCAGAGGAAAGTACCATGAGCTTCATTGAGTCTAATGAACTCAACACCAATTGAAAAAGAATAAATGATAAAGGTACCACTGACACCGTTAAGTTTAGAAAGACAATACTCATTGTTGTAGTTGGACATTTGACGATAACACAGACATCGTTCTGTGCAGAAAAGACAGCATATACTAAAAAGAAATACATGAAGGTTGTATCAACATCATAAAGTTTAGAATAGACAACACATAATTTATTTAAAAGGAATAAAAGGACATTATGAAAGTGGCATCGACATCATTCAGCTTGAAACAGACGACACCAACTTTAAAAAGTCACATGTAGAGATCGCACTAACATCATTCAGTCACAATAGACACGCCGATTTTTAAGAAATGAATATCGCAGGAGTAATCAATTCCTCTCATAGAACTCGAAATGATCAAAAACACAATGTGCCTATTACAGACGATGTAAATCGATGTGAATGATGTCGATGCCACTTTCATAATGTCTTTTTTTCCCTTTTAAATAAATTATGTGTTGTCTATTCTAAGCTTTATGATGATCAGAGAGGCTCGTAGGAGAATGGTTAGAGCATTCGGTAGTGGAGCTGAAGCTCGTGAGTTCGAACCACACAAGGGGTAGGATTTTTTCCGGCTTAAAAATGCTCTCTGACCACCCAGCATTGAATGGTATCTGATTCAGTTCAGTGAAGTTTAAAGGCGGCGGAAGGAGATGGATGGGCTCCGCCTTCTATCATGCCGTGCCCTAGACACGGTGAGCCTCTGATACTTCACTGCCCCCACGGCCGATAAGCTATGGGAAACTTGAAGTTTCAATCTAAACGAGTGTTTGAGCTAAATGTATGGAGGTAATATGTATTTTCAATCAATGAAGTCATATATCAAATTATTAATGAAGGTCCAGACATCCAGACATTTAAGACTCTTGCCCCAAGAATGTTCTAGTCATCCACAAATTCTGACCAATTCATCAACAAATTCTGAGTAACCAGGCATCAAGTTTTTATCATTTGCAAAACAAATCAAAAGCAAATTCTAACAATTCATGAACATCATTAAATTCAGAATAACCAACACCATTAAAAAATATAGAAAATTAGCATAATATCTTGATAGGCATATGAAGTTTAAATGGACACATTCAATTCAGAAAAAAAATGCAAAGAATTCCATTCCATGCACCGACTGTGTACGACCTTTGCGCCTCAGGAATTGGTCTTCATTCCCATACGAGGACCCGCATCAACAGATGACCTGCCTGCCTTCCCATCCGTCGGACACGACGGGAGAATCCATCAAATCTTGAAGTTTAGAATAGGCAACTCAGGTTTTCGTATTGAAAAGCAGAGATGAAGGTGGTATCAACATCATTCAGCTTAAAATAGACAATTTTACTTTAAAAAGAAAGACATGAGAATGTCACATATACATAATTCAGTTTAGATTGGACAACACCTTTTTTCACAGGCATGTGAATGGGGCATGCACATCATTCCATTGAGAATGTGCACACCGATCTAATTAAAGACATGTAACGGGTAGCATGGATAAGAAATGAATATTGCATGAGTAATCAATACTTCTCATACAACTCGAAATGATCAAAAACATAATGTGCCCATTACAGACAATATAAATCTAGACATCAGAGAGGCTCGTAGGCAAATGGTTAGAGCGTTCGGTAGAGGAGCTGAAGCTCATGAGTTCGAACCACACTAGGGGTAGGATTTTTCCGGCTTGAAAATGCTCTCTGTCCACCCAGGATTGAATGGGCATCTGATTCAGTTCAGATAAGGTTAAAGGCGACGGAAAGAGATGGATGGGCCCCGTTTCTATCATGCCGTGCGCTAGACACGGTGAACCTCGGATAGTTCACTCCCCCCACGGCTGATAAGCTACGGAAACTTAAAGTTTTAATCTAAACGAGTGTTTGAGTTAAATGTATAAAGGTAACATGTATCTTTCAATCAGTTAAGTCACTTATCAAATAATTAATGAAGGGTCTGATCCAGCCATCTAAGACTCTTGTCCCAAGGGTTTTCTAGTCATCCACAAATTCTGGCCAATTCATCAACAAATTCTGAGTAATTAGGCATCAAGATTTTATCATTTGCAAAACAAATCAGAAGCAAATTCTAACAACTGATGAACATCAATAAATCAGAATAACCAACACCATTCAAAAAATCTAGAAAAGAAGCATAATCTCTTAATAGGCATATGAAGGTTAAATGGACACATTCAGATCAGAAGATTTACATATAATTCCATTCCATGCACCGACTGTGTACGACCTTTGTGCCTCAGGAATTGATTTCGTTCCCACACGAGGACCCACATCAACAGATGATCTGCCTGCCTGCTCATCCGTCGGACACGACGAGAAAATCCATCAAATAAAAAAATTAAGATACCAGACATGTGAAGATAATATCGACATCTCGAAGTTTAGAATAGGCAACTCAGGTTTTCGTATTTGAAAACAAAGATGAAGGTGATATCAATATCATTAAGCTTAGAAACAATGACAGCTTTTCTAAACTTACTCGTGTCCACGCTCCCTGTTACATGTCTCTAAATGAGATTGGTGTGCCCATTCTAAATTGAATAATGTGCATGCCCCATTCATATGACTGTAAAAATAGGTGCTGTCCAATCTAAGCTCAATTTATATATATATATATGATTCATGATATCTACATTATTCTTTACTGTTTGTGCGGACAAAGTAGGCATGGAAAAACTATATGTATTCTTGATTCATTCCAAACTAAACTGCAATAAATCTGTTATGTAGTGTATATTCTGTCCATCCTCGAATACAACAAACCATATTGTTAATACATTTTATATCTATATATCTAGTTATATCTATGTATATCTTATATCTAACATTGCAATTTATTTAGTTGATCTTGACGATAAACTACGAAGATATTGAGGCATATTTATATATTACGAAATTGTACGCTGGTAGTAATCGAAACAAAGAAACATACATCCTTAGCTAAACTGGCTTTTAGTGATCGACATTCAGTGTGTCAGGTGTGAAGGGAGTAGTGGGAAGTTTAACACATAATATAATTCCGACTTGAAAAATTCTACAGAGCAACTGAAATCTGTTAAAGTAGTTTAAAAAAAAAAAAAAAAAAAAAAAAAAAAAAAAAAAAAAGAAAAGCACGAGCTTCATTATTAAGGTTTTTGTAAAAGTGACATGACAGAAACAAACACAGAAGGGAAAAAATAAAAAAGTTTAAACCCCAAAGGCTTTACCAGCATGAGTGTTCGTAGACGTTTCAGCTCTAAGAATGTTTCTTCACTATAATCAGGTTCGCGGGAGACTACCTATCAACTCAATGCTGCCTCTCCAATAGCCAATCCTGCAACGTAACACTACACCCCAAACTACTTCTGAAATACCCACGGAGACCGAGACAGGGTTTCGTCCATCTAAGCTCATAGTTGACGGCTGCTGTCGCCTGACATCAGCTACTTTGATATGCTTGGCTTACTCTGTAGAACAGATCACCTCTGACAACAGCTTGGTGCATGGTGGGCTGTGTTTGCTGCAGATAGTGCACCAAAGTTCTTGGTCGCCTGGTCATGTTTCGGCAACTCAGGCCATGTTACTTATTCTTTTTCTTTTTGTAGTAATTCATGCTTCAGCATTTGTCAAAATTTACGTTGTTTTCGAATTCTTACAACGTTGTGTGTGTGTGTGTGTGTGTGTGTGTGTGTGTGTGTGTGTGTGTGTTGGTTATTTTGATCGGAACAACTAGAACTGATTAGTTTGCTGTGTTCATGTTGACTAGGATGTGTGTTGCTCATCATTTGAAAGGAAAAAAAGATAATGAGTCAAAATAAACATATTATTCACTTTTGTGGATTAAAAGAGTAAAAAAAAAAAAAAAAAAAAAAAAAAAAAAAAAAAAAAAAAAAGAGAGAGAGAGAGAGAGAGAGAGAGAGAGAGAGAAGAAAAACCAATTTCAGTCACGGGTGAATATTGTCCACTTGCTTACAAAGATAAGAAGGGTGTTACGATATTTTGCTTAGTTTATTCTACAAAACAAAGCAACGGCTTCGCCGTTTAGTGGCATTATTTGGTATTTCACTGATACCTCCTCCAGTCGATTCAACAGGGAGGCTTTTGTTCTGACAGGTTTTCTGGTGGTTTGTGAGGCCTGACTTTGATGTACACACTTTGAGACATCTTTTGCAAATAAACTTGGCGGCTAAAAAATGGCGTAAACATAACCTGGTTCATCTTTGCAATTTGACCGCTCGTGTATATTGAGTCGGCATCCGTGGTGTTTTTTGCATAGTTGAAGCATTTCTGTCTCAGTTGTTTTTATAAGATCAGTACGAACATGGTAAACATAACCCTCGGGGATTTCTTTTTTATACGCACGCATTCGTTCTTCAAGTGACGTCGTTCCACCAATCCTCTCTGGTTTGCATTCCCTCACCATCGCCCGAAGCTCATCTTTTGTTACCTCTTCCATAGGATAACTCTCTTTGGGCGATTTCCTGGCAGCACAGGGAAAAGAAGCATTGAGAAAAGATCAGAACTTTGAAGCATTTCACACAACTCTTATATTGAGTGGTAAACCTTTGAACAACAAGGAAGCCATTCAACATGGCCTTGTGACTAAAGAACTAAAGCAACGGCTTTACGACGATCGGCAGCGAAAGGAATAACAGGAGATCATGTCTTTTTTTACAAACTGTGAAGCCATCTCTCTCTCTCTCTATCTCTCTCTCTCTCTCTCTCTCTCTCTCTCTCTCTCTCTTATCCAGTGTGTGTGTGTGTGTGTGTGTGTGTGTATGTGTGTGCGTGTGCGTGTGTGTGTGTGTGTGTGTGTGTGTGTGTGTGATACAAACATACAAACCAACAAATATATGTAACAAGGCAAAAAGTAATTCAAGATTTAGCTAGCATAAATAAGACATATCATGTTACAATGTATAGCATTAGAGTTGCAAAAGAAGTCAGTGTCTTTCGAAAAAGGCAGAGGAAACTACCATTAACATAATTAAGTCTAATGAAGTCAACACCAAAGGAATAAATTATAAAGGTACTACTGACACAGTTAAGTTTAGAAAAGACAATACTCATTCTTGTAGTCGGACATAATTATGACGATAAAATAGAGGTTGTTGTGTGTGTAGAAAAGACATAGATTAAAAAGAAATACACG
>JADBJO010001493.1:59324-61824 GCA_016801955.1 Conus betulinus
TTTGTGGATACCTGCACTACTCGTAGTTTGTTTTGTTCTCTCAAAGCTGAACTAAAGCTATGCAGTTCTTGTAATTTCTTCTTCTTTGTACAGAGAAGCATCTCTACAGAGTCCAAAATAGTGCCGTTGGAGTAGCACTCAAAAAGCGGAAGACTGATTCAGCTACAAGCTTGCTGAAGCAACTTCACTGGCTACCGATAGAATCAAGAATCGGATACAAACTGACTACATTGGCTTATCACCATTCAGTTGCACTCTTCCTGCTTACCTCCCATCGCTTCTAAAACATACATGTGTAAACACAATCTCAGATCAAGTAAAAAGAAATTCTGTTTCAACTGAAATCAAAATGTAAAAATCATAGGTGACAGAGCTTTTCGTCCCCAAGTCCTAGCCTTCTTTGTGTCCTGTGCAGATCCCATTTTTTATCTGCTTTCAAAGTTGTCCTGAAGCAATACCTTTCTATTAACGGTTCACTGATTCTGTTTACAACTAAGTGAAAAAGAGGGAAGGGTGTGTGCTTAGATTCCTGGTTGTTACACTATCACATTTATGCGTGAATATCAGTACTTGTTTCTTCATATAAAGCGCAGTAAAACTCGTTCTAGGTATTATGCTATATGGAAATTATTTACTATTATTAGTATTATTGTTATCATTATTATTATTATTATTGATATTATTAATGTTATTCTTCTTTTATTATTATTACTATCATCATCATCTTCTTCTCCTTCTTCTTATCATTATTATTATTATTATTTTAATGATGATGATGAAAAAAAATAATAAATATGCAGTGAACTTGCACTGTTGAGAGATTTCTGAATCAGGTGTATAAAAGTGATGCTTTGTCATATCAATATAAAATCAACAACTTACTTGCTGATGGGACGCAAGCAAATTCCATCAGCCGATTTAGTGTCTGACGTCTTCCTAATATCAGATTTGAAAATATTTAAACAGATCTTCCAGCTTTTGGCTAGAATCACATGGCAGTGGTCAAAGCGTGAAAATTGTTCAGGAGGCATAACTATCTAAATTCACAAACTGTAGTAGAAAGAGGAGCCGGTTTATATTCAATTGTTTGTTATATCTGTCGTACAACTGAAGAAACATGCTTGTTACTACTGATCATAGAAGACTAACTATTGACATATGGAGTATTTAAACTTCTTTACACGACATCTACATTGCTCTTTTATTGTTTGTGCAGTCAAAGAAGGCGTGGGAAAATCATACATATTCTTGATTCATTCCATACTATACTGCAATAAATCTGGTATGTATTGTATATTCTGTCGATCCATGAGTACAACAAACCGCATTGTTAATACATTCTATACGATCTAACATTGCAATTATTTACTTGATCCTAACGATAATTACGAAGATATTCAAAACATATTTACACATAAGAGATTGTACGCTGGTAGTAATGGAAACAAAGAAACAGACATCCTTAGCTGGCTTTTTTGGGGGGAGTGGGGGGGGGGGAGTGTAACACGAAATATAATTCTGACTTGAAAAGTTCTACAGAGCAACTGAATTATGTTACAGTATTTTATTTTTAAAATAATCAAAATGAAAATAGAGCAAAAGAAAAGTACGAGCGTCATTATTAGGGTTTTTGTAGAAGTGACATGACAGAAACAAACACGGAAGGAAAAATAAAAAAAAAAGTTTAAACCCCATGAGTTTTACCAGCATGAGTGTTTGAAGATGTCGTAGCTCTAGGAATGTTTCTTCACTATAATCGGGTTCGTTGGAGACTACCTAATTAACTCAATGCTGCCACGCCAATAGCCAATCCTGCAACGTACCACGACACCTCAAACTACTTTTAAGATATGCACAGAGACCGAGACAGGGTTTCGTCTAGTTAAGCTAGAACTGATTAGTTGTGCTGTGTTCATGTTGATTAGGATGTGTTGTTCGTCATTTGAAAGGAGAAAGATAATGAGTCAAAATAAATATATTGTTCACTTTTGTGGATTAAAAGAGTAAAACAGAGAGAGAGAGAGAGAGAGAGAGAGAGAGAGAGAGAGAGAGAGAGAGAGAGAGAGAGAGAGAGAGAGAGAGAGAGAGAGAGAGAGAGAGAGAGAGAGAGAGAGAGAGAGAGAAGAAATACCAATCTAAGTCACGAAACTTTAGAGCCGTGTAAATATTGTTCGCTTTGCTTACAAAGATAAGGAGGGTGTTACGATAATTTGCTTAGCTTATTATATGAAAATAAGACAACTGCTTTGCCGATCAGAGGCATTATTCGGGTATTTCAAAGACAGATTCTTCTGTCGATCCAACAGACAAACAAACAGGCAGGCAGCTTTTTTTTTTTTAACGATGGGTTCTCTGGTGGGAGGCGAGACCTGCTCCTGTTGCACACTTTTTGCCACATGTTGGGCAAATCAAACGGGTGTCAATTCTTTGTATGAAAATGGAGTAAATTGTCCCTGGCTTCTCTTTACAATTTGACCTCTCTTGTGTATTGCATTGGCAT
>JADBJO010001493.1:64324-116824 GCA_016801955.1 Conus betulinus
GACATTTTTTTGTGGACATACTCAACATGGGATTTAAAATTCAGCTTATTATCTATAAAAGTTCCTAAATATTTGTATGATTCAACACGTTCTACTTCAGCACCTTTGATAAAAAGTGGTGGTACAGCTTTTGGATTCTTTCTAAAATCAATCAACATTTCTTTCGTTTTTGTTACATTCAGATCAAGATAGTTATGATCGCACCAGTCAACAAATCTTTGAACCTCCTTGAAGTAAACAGAATCAGAGTTGGAAAGATCCACAAGTGCTGAGTCATCTGAATATTTAATGTACAAAGTTGAATCACTTCCTGAACAATCATTTGTGTACAGAGTAAAAAGCACTGGTGATAAAACAGTACCCTGGGGTGCGCCAGTTGAAATGACTCTGGAAGACGAAACAACACTTTGATATCGAACAGACTGTGTCCTCTGTGTAAGAAAATCAATTATCCAAAGAATGAGCTTGTTACCCACATTTATGTTAATGAGTTTCTTTGCCATCAGATGTGGTTGTATGGTGTTGAATGCTGATGAGAAATCAATAAAGAGAATGCGTACAAAGGAGGCAGGTTTTTTCGAGGTGTGAAAAAGCATGATGGAGAAGTGTGAGTGTGGCATCATCTGTTGATCTGTTCTGTTGGTATGCGAACTGAAACGGGTCTTGGTACTGTGTAGTATCTTTAAAAAACATAACTGGACAATTCTTTCAAGACATTTCATTGCAACAGATGTGAGGGCAACTGGTCGGTAATCATTTAAACAGCTTGGGTTGCGTTTTTTTTTGGGAACAGGACATACAGTGGCATTTTTCCATAAAACAGGAATTATACATTCTCTAAGTGACCAGGTAAACAAACGACTGTAAACATAGGAGAGCTGAGAGCTGAGAAGCACACACCTTCAACAATTTTCCACAGATATTATCAGGGCCCATTGCCTTTCTCACATTTAAACGTTTGAAAAAAACAACTGAACATCATTTTCCTCAATCACAACAGAATCACTTCACTTCCATCAACATCGTTTTTTAACATTGCTTTGGAGTTCTTCCTTCACTTCCTTTAATTCTTTACTAAAATCTTTATCATCAAATCTACAGTAAAAATCGTTCAGCTTTTTCTGCAAATTGCTTCTGTTCTTTTGCTTTTTTTTTTTGTTACTAATATTTTGGTTTGAACATTTACCTGAACCTGATAAAACCTTTATTCCTTTCCATGCATCTCGCATATTTCCATTCTGGAACATGTTTTCAACTTTTCTCTTGTAAGCTCTCTTTGATTCTTCAATCTCCGTTTGCAGTTTCTTTTGTACAACCTTACGATCGCTTTTATTGCCTGATTGAAAAGCTTTTTTTTCTCATTTAGAGTTATTTTTTTCAGAGATTTTGTAACCCAAGGTTTGTTGTTGGGAAATATTTTGATAGTTTTAGTAGGTACAATCATGTGTTCACAGAAAGAAATGTAGCTGGAAATAACATCGGTGGCTTCGTTAATGTCAAAACTAGAATTCAAAAACAAATTCCAATCTGTACATTCAAAACAAGCCTGTAATTCATCAACACTTTCTTGTGTCCAACACTGCACTTGCTTTTAGTGATAGGTTGTGTTTTCACTTTTGGTCTGTAAGCTGGCAAGAGATGAATGGCATTGTGATCAGACTGACCAACAGGGGGGAGCTGAACACACTTGTATGCAGATGGTATATTACAGTAGCATAAATCAAGTATTTTATCCTTTCTTGTAAAAACATGACACATACTTTAAAAGAAGGCAGGCTTGAATTGAGGTCACAGTCATTAAAATCTCCGAGGATAAAGCACGGTGCGTCGGGTGACATGGCCTGCAGAGCGTGAACAGAGTCCGTGATTTCTGCAGCTGCACGTACAGTATTTGCGGATGGTGGCACGTAAACAACAGTCATGAAGAGCTGTCCGAACTCACGTGGCAGGTATTTCGGTCGCAGTGACACTGCTAAAAGTTCCACGTCACGCGTACACACTTGACGACGCACTTTAACGTTCTCACTGTTACACCACTTCTCGCTCACGTACACATACACACCCCTCCCCCCCTTGATTTCTCTGTCACGCGCTTGTCTCTGTCCATTCTCAGTGGCACACCAAATCCGTCCAAAGCTAAAATGTCGTCTGCTATTTCTTCGCTCAGCCAGGTTTTCAGAAAAAACACAGCACATTCGCATTTCTAAATTCGTTTAAATGACGTACGCTTGCTTGCAGTTCATCAAAATTATTGTTCTGTGAAACTGGTCTGATCGATCGGACGTTGGCTAAAACGATTGACGGGGGGGGGGGTGTAAGTACCGTTATTCTTCAGTCTGTTTCTCCCCCCCCCCCCCCCCCCCCCTCTCTGTCCTCTCTTCCGCTTGCTTGATTTGCTGTCTTTCTGGTTGTCTTTACTTGATTGTTTCTTGAAACTTGCTGATAAAATGTCTGGTGGAAATAAATGAAATGGGTGAGCGCTGGTGTCTGCTAAGTGTCTGATTTTAAAAGTGTTTCACGGGTATAAAACATACCTGCATTGTTTACATGTCCGCCATTTTGGAAATGCGAAACTGCACTGTCACACAAATTCAACAGAAAAGATATCACAGTCATTAAAGCACACAAACTTGCTGGGTTTACACTTTTCATCTTGAACACTTTATAAATCATCGTGCACAGTTCCAAATCCAAACACAAAGCACAACAGCCCTAAAAGATAACAAATTCGCACACAATCGACCACAGCGTCGCTACTCGGGGGGCGTATATGTATTATATGTGTTGTGTGCGGGCGCACAAGTGTGTATGCGAGCGCGTAAGTGCATGCGTGCGCGTGTGCGTGTGTATGTGTGCGGGCGCATGTGTGAGTGTATGTGTGTGTGTGTGTATTTGTGTGTGTGTCTGTGCCTGTGCGCGTGTGCGTGCAGCACGCGCGCACGCGTGCCTTTATGCAGGTGTGCGTGCAGGTGTGCGTGCAACAATGTCTGTGTGTATGTGTGTGAGAGCGCGCACGTTTCTGTGTGTGTGTGTGTGTGTGTGTGTGTGTGTGTGTGTGTGTGTGTGTGTGTGTGTGTGTGTGCAACACAAAATGAAGCTATCAGATAACAGATTCTTCATCTCTCTCGTTACTTGGGTAAAACTGAAATGAAAGAAAATAATTAAGTCATTTGTTTAATCTATATTGTTTTCTTTGTACAAGCAACACACTGTCAGAGTGAGTGTGTCAGTTCACCACACATTAGAACACTACAAACCCAGACACTTTGTATCAAACGCCAAAACATTAAAAATCTGCAAATTATGTCCATTTTGTAAACGAACAAACAGACTATGCATGGTGTGTAAGGACTGGTTGAAGAAAGAAAGAAAAAAAAAAAAACTAGTAGTTGAAATTGTTTTTGTTTTTGTTTTTTTTTTTCGCTTTTTTTTTTTTTTTTTTTGGCAAACGAAGAGGACAGTGTGAAGCACCAAAAATGAAGAGGTGAATTTTGGGCCCTAGGAAAAAAAAAAGAAAAAAAAAATAAGAAAAGAAAAATTACCGCCTTAGGTGTTCCATTGATCCAATAACTGATGCCAAAAAAAATTTTTTTTAAGTATGGGAGTTTGAGTGTGTGCATGCGATCGTGTATGCGACTGCATAGGAATGCGAGTGTCTGTTCACACTCGTATGCATGCCTGCTCACAGAAATCTGCACGTGCAGGTTGTAAGGACAGAATTCATGTAGGCGTCTGTGTTGAAGACCGTTCAGACTAAGATAATCCATTTCGAATGTTAACATGATTCAGAATTCTAGAAATGAAAGTTTTAGAAGTCAAGTACAAAAAGGTAAAATCCCCCCCCTCTCTCTCTCTCTCTCTCTCTCTCTCTCTCTCTCTCTAGCAAAATTTCGAAGCAGAACGCTCGGTCTTAAGGCAAACCAAACATTGTTCGAGAAATCGAATAATAGATCTTGTCAAATGTGTGTAGAAAAAGACACAGCGCGTTGAGACTTAAATGCATTTTGTTCTTGATTGTCCTGCATATGACAATATTCGCAGAGGCTGTAAGATTTTCAATGAATCAGTTGCTCAAAGAACAGATCCAATAGCGATTTTATCAAGTGGAAACGAAAACATTATATCAGAATTTGTGCGAAGTATATCGCTGAAGCTAGCACTTTTCATAAAAAGAATATAATGAATGAAAAAGATAATCACTTGCTTAAGGTGCCTTGGTTCAGTAGTAATCACTAAGTCTTATTGTAACCTGATAGTCGATGTCAATAGTATATTGTGTGTGTGTGTGCGTGTGCGTGCGCACAGGTGAGCGTGCGCGAGTGTGTGTGTGTGTGTGTGTGTGTGTGTGTGTGTGTGTATGGAGAGGGGGGATGGTCGTGTGGATGAATGGGTGCTTGTACAGTTGATCCTTTTTTGTAAGTAATATGTATAGAGAGTTTGTAACATCACAAGGGAAACCTTTTGCATTTGTTTCCTTTTTAGTCGCTGTTGTTAGATTTGGCTCATGATACCCCCTTGCCACCGGGGCCTTTTGCTAATGGCATGAAATTGTGTCAGTGTCAGTGTCAGTGTTACTCTCTCTCTCTCTCTCTCTCTCTCTCTCTCTCTCTCTCTACGACCATTCCCCTTTGAGCCAAAAGATCAGGATGCTGACATTAGCAGTTGCGAAAATGTGTAATTTTTCCTTTAGCTGAAAGTGGTTGTCAGGCTCGTCCTTCCACTCAAGTCCAGGAGAGACGCAGCAGGCCAACCCCTCGTTAGCTTTGTAAACAGCCAACGACACCAGGGTCCTTTTCCAAGACCGGGAGCTCACGCACATTTAAAGATGCATGGATTTTACGGAAGGGCGTATAACACCCTCAAAATGGTAGAATGCGACGATTTGTCACAGTGCTCTTCATGTAATGTATCACCACATATTTTTTTCGTGCGCTTGAAAAAGTGCCATCAGTCACTGATTGGTAGTCAGTCTGTGTGCTATTCGTGTCTCTGCATCACTGGTTGCACACGTAACTCTCCCGCCTTCTGTGACTTGTGTGGTGGTGATTTCCTCTTTTCCGTTACACGGGCCTTTTTTTCGTCTTTGTTCACTGTCGTCTGTTATTCACCTTTGTTTATGGACCATTCTCCTGTAGGCTAGTCTGGAAGCACGCTATTTGTTTTCTGGTCATAATTTGACATATCTTGCGACTGGGTAATAAAAATTGTACCCGCTCTCTAGAGTGAAGACAAGTCATCCACTCTTTTTTTTTCTTCTTTTTTTGCCTATACGGCTTTTTAAGAATGTCCTTTTTGAATGTGCTTATTGATTTTTAACGTTTCTTTAATCTGATATTTAAAGAAAATTAGACATAGCATGGAGTGCCTGGCGCTCTCAGCACGGCCTGGTATTGTCCGCCATAAGAATATCGGTAGCTGGTAGTCACCAGGTTGCCTGTCTACACAGGGAGCACCCGCAGGTGTATCAGCCTGCGTACACAGAAAGAAAGAAAGAAAAGCTAGTCACCAGAGCATTACGTCTTTTTGTTCATTCTTGCTTTGGGGGGAATATGATTTTTAAAGTATAAGCCTGTTATACTTAATATATGTAATCGCATTCCGAAACAGCAAGAACAATAAAAAAAAAGTGATTTAAAGAAAATATAAGACCGTTTTTTCTCAAGTATTTGACAACCCTGAAAAGACCCTGTGTGGTCGGTTGGTGTTGATGAAGAACGCTACAAGTAAACAGCGTTTTCATCTTATGTGACATCAAAATGGTTTAAATGGTTCATTTTGCAGGCTTTTTCCCATGAACAGAATCATGGCAGCAATGTCGTAAGGGAAATGGCTGCACTCTTTCGCTCGGCCTGCTTTTACCTGCATAAAATATGTAAATATTGTGTTTTTTTTTTTTGCATGAGTGAATTCTGTGCTGAAAATTACCGTGTGATCGGTTGAGTTATTTAGTAACGGAATTTTTGTTCCGTCTTCGTGGCCATTTGCCTGTCCTCGCCCTAGAAAGGCTTGACTTGGTTTCTGGTGTTACCAGTAGGAATTCTATTACTATCATCACTATTATGAATACTTATCTAGCGCCTATTCTCGGCTAGAGACCAAGCTCTAAGTGGTTTACAATCCACACTTGTTTATACAACGGGCTGCCTACCTGGGTAGCGCCGACTGAAGAGCTGCCAGCTGGCGTTTCATTCAGTCGATTCCTGTGTTATTCAGTCAATATCGTTCAATATCGTTCACTCAGTTTTCTTACTTCCTTCATTCTTTCTATTTCTTACGCAGGGTGCATGCAATGTGTAACGTGTCATCTATACCAACGGCCAAACTGGCCTTCTCTTCCGAAAGATGTTTGGGATTTTACGTGTGTGCAAGATGTTTTGCGTGCGTTCACACACAGAACCTCGGTTTATAATCTCATTCGAAAGACTGTACGGGAAATGGAGTCAGAACCCAATGTAACTCTGAGGGAAAACTCCCCCTGTACCGAAACGGCCTGGCAGAGATTCGAACCCGCAACCCCAGATCACCAAGATTACGAGCCTGGCGCTCTACCACTAAGCTATTCCGGCCCCTTTCTGTGTGGGTGGGGTTAGTGTTCTTGTAATTTCCCCGTTTTCTCTCATACTCTCTGAGTGTGGGTTTTGTCTTTCTTTAACGAGGTTCACTTTTTTTCTTTTTTTTTTTTTTTTTTTTGGGGGGGGGGGGGGGGGGGGGGGGGGGGGCGTGAGATCGAAAGTGCTTTGTGGAGGGGGAGGGGAAGGGAGAGCTTTTACCTATACGTGTTCCTGAAAGTCTTTACACGGTTTTTTTTTTTTTTTTTTTTTTTTTTTTTGGACAGCTTGCAATGCATTGGTGTTCGCTTGTAATCTAGAAAACTAGTAAACTACTCAGATCAATACTGACTGTCACTTGTGTAGCATTAATTAGCGACGGAACATTAAGTTCCCCCCCCCCCCCCCCCCACACACACACACACACACACACACACACTCACACACACCGCAGCATTGAAATGTTATTTTTTGTGAGATGATCGTGATAAACAAAATAGATTTAGTTCAGTCGGCGCAGTTGAAAGTAAATTGAGAATGTCGGAATTTCAATGCATCAAATATTATTGCGTATGTAGTGCGATAAATCTATCATAGTGCTGGTATTTTTCTGTTTGTATGTTGAGACCCTTGCAAAGACCCCTTGTGTCTGATGCGCTACAGTAACGGGACTGAAAACTTTCCAAAAGCCTTCGTATCTTCCCCCTCTTCCCCTTCCCCCTCGCCCTTTTCCTTTTTCCGATCAGAATCCCCAGCCCCCAGAATTCGCCATCCATCTTTACCCTCCCGGTATTTCAGCTATTTCCCCAAGGACAGAGAAACTTGGTAACGCTACGCTAACAATCTTACCTTGCACTCTGTCCACGGTTCACCTTGTGCTCTTAGCACTACTTAGCTCTATTCGCCTTAGCGAAGTTGTCATGCATTGGCATCGTTGTTAGTTTCTTTCTCTTTTTCTTTTTTCTAGGACGTAACATTTTTCAGGATGTGAACTTTTTCAGGATGTACGTTTTTTGAGCATGAGATGTTTTTTTTTCAGGATGTGAATTCTTTTCAGGATGTACCTTTTCCCTGTATGAGTGTAACAGCTCTGAAACCGCCCTGTGTGGTCGGCTGGGCTGTAGTAACTATCAGCTTTAGCTTTGTTGGTTTCAACCGCGTAACAAAATATTTTTTTTCAGGGTTTTTTTTTTTCTGAAAGAGATTACCATTTTCGTCTGATTTAAGATTTTACAGAAGAAAGATTTTTAAGGAATGCCCGTGTGTTTTAGATGTACTTAAAAAGGTTGTGTGAATGAGTTTTACGACGACTTTGAGTTGACTACAACACGATAACACATCCCTGATTAGGCACTTTGCGGTCGGCTAGGCTATGCACAACTTTACCTCCCGGTGCGTTTCCTTTGCCGCTCGAAGGATGATTTTTGTTACAGTTCTTCTCCTTTGCTGCTCCCACAGTCCGGACGTCCCTTTTCTCTGGGAGTGCACCCCATTATCCTCCCGCCCTCCCCAACACTCGCCACTGCCCCACCACCACCCAGCCATTTCAACTATTTTCCAATGGCAGGCCAATTAATTAATAGTACGCTTTTTTTCTTTTACGCTTCAAGGGTTTATCTAGTTCGACGTTGACATTTTTCAGCAGACTACATAAGAAGACCTTAGACAGGCATATTCCACGGGATGTGATTTTTTTTTAGTTTAATCTTACATTGTTGTGGGAAATGGATCCGGTTTTAAGGCAGTTTAAGTGCGTTTTTTAATGCATGGAACCAGTTTTGACCAGCCGACAGTCTTAAAATGCCCCCCTAAGGTTGGCTGGCCCTGTCCCAGCCGCCAGTTATCTCAATAAACACGGCTAAGAGAAAGGCTATTGACGAACAGACGCTTAGGGCATGAAATATGAGATGACAATTAACTGATGGGGGAAAAAGCTTTTGCTGTTATCACTGTTTACACTCCTATGCAAAACAGTCCTGTGCAATACGTAGCTCGGAATGATAAGAACGGGTGCACTACTCCTAATTTTTAGCTACACGCAATGTGTCTTATACCTACTAGTTAACTAATTTACTAAATACCACTTTCTACAAAGATTTGAAAACAGATCTGTGGTCGGTTAAACTGTGAACATAAACTAAAATCATTTATCTCTTTTTAACCATATAGTCTAGCCCGTTCACCAATTATAAACCCACCCCAGTATGACGTGAACACCCCCCCCCCCCCCTCCCCCTTATCCGTTTTTTCTCATTCAGTCCCAATTTCCTATCCAAACTTTCTTGACTTTCTCTTTCATTCCCTCTCAAGCTATTGTAGTGTTCAAACCCGGTGTTGTCATATTTCTGTCCAAACCTACTTGACTTTTTCTTTCATTCCCTCTCAAGCTATTGTATGTGCTCAAACCCGATGTTGTCATTTCTAAGCCCGTGCAGACTCATTTGTGAGTCCCCAGTTTACCCTTTTACCTACCTCCTCCATTCCCCAAATATCAACTCTTTCAATCCGTTCCCATTCCAAGAACCATTCACGCACCTGTTCAACTCATTCCATTCAGAACTATTCACATTCCAATTCCCCTTTCAGTCCTCTAAGTTTACTTCTCTCCCATTCTCCTTAACTACTTCTCCTCTTGCAGCCATTTTGTCTGCATTCAAATTGCACGTCTATCTCTTTTCGAGCCTTTAAAATACGGACACTCCTGAACTGGGCTCTGCACAGAAATGTTTTTGCTTACCTAGTTATGAGTTTCATTTCTCTTTCATGCTGTTATCTACTTCCCCATTTTTTTTCACACACTTGTTTGGTTGGTTGGTTGTTTGTTTTATATTTCTCTCCTTCCTTTTTCCAGTCTCCCCATACTCGCTTACCTTGGTATTTTTACCTCCCTTTATTTCATTTCTCTAATTCGAGATGCTCTCCTTTGTCTTTGTCGCCATAGTCGTTTTGCGGCTTCTCCATACATGCACATCATTACAAGCCAAAATACCACCACACTGGGATAAAAGTTCTTATGGGACATAAGGGAATTTGTGGTGGAGTGCGATTATTCCGGTATTTCCGGCAAGACGAAAGTCTTAACGCATGTCAGGCATGCGCAAAAACACTCCCCTTTTCGACGTATGTCAGGCAAGCGTAAAAGCACTTCCTTTTTCAAGTAACACGCTAGCAGTGAAGACGCACTCTCTGCTCCACGAAAAAATTCCTGTCGCCCAAACAAGATAAGTCTTGTGCTCTTTCTCTGCCTGTACTTTGCCTTTGTGTACAGTTTGCTTGTGTTCGCATTCTTGACTCATTCACTTGTGGCTTGCGCTAAACCTTTGTTACACTTGCCATGTGAGGCTATCGGTGGGCTAGTATTTCTAGCATTTGACTTATTTTGGCGATCGTCGTTGTCCCGGTTCGTGGTTATCGGCGTTTTATCCCACGCCAGGTTGTTTGGTTTCGGCCTTTCTAGACCTCGCGCGCCTCTCCTTAAGGCCTCCTGCTATTAATTTTCCAGTCACGCCACTACTTGTGCGACGCTAACGCCACCACTTGGGCGACGACCGCGCGTGGCCGGTCTCGGCCGCCATCTTCCTTGCGCCGGTTGGGCTTTTCTCCCGTCGGCTCAGCTTAATAAGTCCACTGTGCTACACGTGGTTTGGCTACTACATTTCTTGCAAAGCGCCCAGCAGCCTACGTTGTTAGGTTGGGTGCTATAGTAATTATTATTTCATTATGATTTCGTAATCCTCAGACAGTCAACGCGCTTAGGTCCACTACCTTCCGGTTATGACTCAGGGGGTCAACACTTCATGCCCAAAAAATGAGCAAGAAGTGTCTCATGGCGCTTTCCCCCCTTCAGTCAAAGTTCAGATCCCAGGGGAATTGATGTTTTAACCCCTTCAGCAGCGTTGGAAAGAAATCGGCGCAAAGCGCTGGTCAGAAATCGAAAGAAATACTGGATTATTATTAGCCATTACCTGACAAACAAATGGTATTGTCCTTATGAAACTGTTGTGACTTAAATGTTGAATCCAGTTACCGGGCAAACAAATATATTGTCCTTTTGAAGCTATTGGAGAGTTTAATCGTCGAATTCCAATACCTGACAAACAAAAGGTATTGTACATTTGAAGCTAAGGTTGAATTTATTCATTGAATTCCTCACTTGCAGAAAACAAAGTGATCAAAGAAAAACACTTAAAGTAATGGGACGTAAAGTTACGAAATTACAAGAGAAAAGGAATTCTGAGGTTTACAGGTTCACTATTATATGTACCTGTTCATATACCCACCGGGTATAATGCTTGTATATGAAAAAGTGACATTATAATTTCACTCCTCATGGAGTGGACCTAAGCGCAATACAATATCTTTGTGTCATATGTTGCATGTATGTGAGAAAGGCGTGAAAGAGAAAGCATGTTGATTAGGTGGGGAGTGAAGATGGGTGAGAAGATGAAAGAGAACAGCTATCAATTGCCATGGGACCTAACAAGAAGCATCAGCCACAAAAGTTCTTATGGGACATAAGGGAATTTGTGGTGGAGTGCGATTATTCCGGTATTTTCCGGCAAGACGAAAGTCTTAACGCATGTCAGGCATGCGCAAAAACACTCCCCTTTTCGACGTATGTCAGGCAAGCGTAAAAGCACTTCCTTTTTCAAGTAACACGCTAGCAGTGAAGACGCACTCTCTGCTCCACGAAACTACATCAGCTGTGCTCCTGCATGTTTATCAGCAATGCGGCGCCATTCGCCGTGACCCATGTTTTCTATTCAATGCAGCTACATCAGCTGTGCTCTTGCATGTTTATCAGCAATGCGGCTATATTAGTCGTGACCTATGTTTTCCACTCAATTCAGCTACATCAGCTATGATCTTGCATGTTATCAGCTTGCATGTTTCTTAGCAATGCGGCTATATTAGTCATGACCTATGTTTTCCACTCAATGCAGCTACATCAGAGGTGATCTTGCTGTGATCTTGCATGTTTATTACATAACAAAGGCTTGCCCAGTGCCTGGGAAATCTAATGATTTGGGGGTAATAATTAACAAAAAATTCTAGCTCGGAAACTACAAAAGATATAAAAATAAAATATATATGATTTTTTGAAGGAAATTGGATGGCGATTTTGAATCTGGGCTTCTTTTGTTTTAATTTTGATAAAAAAAAAAAAAAAAAAGGGGGGGGGCATTTAGATTTGGATAGATTGTTTTTGCACGATCAAAAACATATGTGTTTACCACTACAGCTTCACATCCAAAAAAGAACACAAAGCAAAAAGTTGAAAATAAAGTTTGTATTGTCACACTACACCTGCAAATGAAAGTAAAACAGTCTTGAAGTCTATCCAGACTACACCTGTAAATGAAAGTAAAACAGTCTAGAAGTCTATCCAGACGCTCACACATCATGCAGACAAGTCAGTCCACGACCACGCCCCCCCCCCCTCCCCCCACCACGCCCCCTTGCTGGACTTCAACCCTCTCTTTCACTCCTCCTCTTCCCCTACCATTCCTGCTGCCCGTGTCACGCCGCGAGCGCGCCGCGAGCAGGCCGCGCTCCCCTCTCGCGCTGACTAACACGTGGGTGGCCACTCGCACACAGTGCAGAGTACACACTAGGCTAGCTCGTCCGACGTGGGTGGCCACTCGCACACAGTGCAGAGTACACACTAGGCTAGCTCGTCCGACGCTGGTAACCAGTCAGCTGAACACACTCTTGAGATCGCACAGCACGACTCAATAACTGACGAATGTGGTCGGCAATTCCATCACTATCATCATCTCACCTTCATGCTCGAGTGAGTTGCTGAATAACAGATTATTATCTTTGTCAAAAATGATTAGCAGAGCCCGCTAATAAATAAATAAATAATAAATGACACGAGACAACGCACTGGCTGGTCATCCAGTCAGTAAAAAAAAAAAAAAAAAAAAAAAAAAAAAAAAAAAAAAAAAAAAATGGTCTTTCCCCTCACATGTGGTCACTTGCATATCATTTTAATACTGCAGACATATAAGGCTTACTACTACGCACATTCTATTTCAGTCCTTTGATAGGAATAGTAACGAATGAAAAGTCAAGACAAAATGCATGACGTCAGTGGACGGCCCATAGGCACTGGAAGTACATTTTTACTACGGCGTCAGCTGACGGCTTAAAGGCACTCAACGGGTTTTAATTGTGACCTATGTTTTCTGTGATCTTGCATGTTCATCAGCAATGTGGCTGTATTAATTGTGACCTATGTTTTCCACCCAATGCAGCTACATCTGCTGTGATCTGCCATGTCTCTCAGCAATGCAGCCATATTAGCCAGGATCCAGGTTTTCTACTCAAGGCATGACTGTTTTTTCCACAAGGCAGCTACATCAGCGGTGAAAATGCACATTTTGCAGCAATGCAGCTACATCAACCATGACTGTCTAAACAATTTTTCCTCCCTGGTATACATCAGTTGTGACTAAGCATGTTTATATATGTAACTTTGTATGTTTTCCAGCAATGCCGCCACATGTTATATATATAACTTTGCTGGTTTCCCAGCAATGCGGCTATCTATGTTTTGCATGTTTCATAGCAACGCGACTACATTAGCCGTAACTATGTTTGTTTTGCATGTCTCTCATCATTTCTACCACTGTTTTCCACAATTCAGCTACATTACTTGCATGTTTCTCAGCAATGCGGCGCTATTAGTTTAACCCCTTCAGCAGCGTTGGAAAGAAATCGGCGCAAAGCGCTGGTCAGAAATCGAAAGAAATACTGGATTATTAGCCATTACCTGACAAACAAATGGTATTGTCCTTATGAAACTGTTGTGACTTAAATGTTGAATCCAGTTACCGGGCAAAACAAATATATTGTCCTTTTGAGCTATTGGAGAGTTTAATCGTCGAATTCCAATACCTGACAAACAAAAGGTATTGTACATTTGAAGCTAAGGTTGAATTTATTCGTTGAATTCCTCACTTGCAGAAAACAAAGTGATCAAAGAAAAACACTTAAAGTAATGGGACGTAAAGTTACGAAATTACAGAGAGAAAGGAATTCTGAGGTTTACAGGTTCACTATTATATGTACCTGTTCATATACCCCACCGGGTATAATGCTTGTATATGAAAAAGTGACATTATAATTTCACTCCTCATGGAGTGGACCTAAGCGCAATACAATATCTTTGTGTCATATGTTGCATGTATGTGAGAAAGGCGTGAAAGAGAAAGCATGTTGATTAGGTGGGGAGTGAAGATGGGTGAGAAGATGAAAGAGAACAGCTATCAATTGCCATGGGACCTAACAAGAAGCATCAGCCACAAAAGTTCTTATGGGACATAAGGGAATTTGTGGTGGAGTGCGATTATTCCGGTATTTTCCGGCAAGACGAAAGTCTTAACACATGTCAGGCATGCGCGCAAAAACACTCCCCTTTTCGACGTATGTCAGGCAAGCGTAAAAGCACTTCCTTTTTCAAGTAACACGCTAGCAGTGAAGACGCACTCTCTGCTCCACGAAAAAATCCCCCACCCTCCCTCCCCTTTATGAAAAGGCACTTGGCGCTTTCCCCCCTTCAGTCAAAGTCAGATCCCAGGGGAATTGATGTTTTAACCCCTTCAGCAGCGTTGGAAAGAAATCGGCGCAAAGCGCTGGTCAGAAATCGAAAGAAATACTGGATTATTAGCCATTACCTGACAAACAAATGGTATTGTCCTTATGAAACTGTTGTGACTTAAATGTTGAATCCAGTTACCGGGCAAACAAATATATTGTCCTTTTGAAGCTATTGGAGAGTTTAATCGTCGAATTCCAATACCTGACAAACAAAAGGTATTGTACATTTGAAGCTAAGGTTGAATTTATTCGTTGAATTCCTCACTTGCAGAAAACAAAGTGATCAAAGAAAAAACACTTAAAGTAATGGGACGTAAAGTTACGAAATTACAAGAGAAAAGGAATTCTGAGGTTTACAGGTTCACTATTATATGTACCTGTTCATATACCCACCGGGTATAATGCTTGTATATGAAAAAGTGACATTATAATTTCACTCCTCATGGAGTGGACCTAAGCGCAATACAATATCTTTGTGTCATATGTTGCATGTATGTGAGAAAGGCGTGAAAGAGAAAGCATGTTGATTAGGTGGGGAGTGAAGATGGGTGAGAAGATGAAAGAGACAGCTATCAATTGCCATGGGACCTAACAAGAAGCATCAGCCCAAAAAAAAAAAAGTGGAAAGTAATGCTTCTTTACTACAAAACGGAAAACATACAAGCGAGTTTTTAACATTTCTTGAGAGCATTAAAAAATTCACAGAGCGATTTTCCGGTGATGGCAGTGGAGTCCCCCCCCCCCCCCCCCACAGAGACAGACACACACTCCCGCTTCTTAGTCTATCACCATTACATTTTGTGCATTAAGGAGCGGCGATGAAGGTGGACAGACGCATCACTTTTTGTACTCCCAGTTCTTATAAAACAGGGAGTACTTTAGAATGGGAACGAAGAAATGCTGTGTGTGTATGTGTGTGTGTGTGTGTGTGTGTGTGTGTGTGTGTGTGTGTGTGTGTGTCCGTCCGTCCGTCCGTGGTCAAAATGTATTCCACTCGCTCCAGACAAAACTACTGGGCCGATCTTTCTGAAAATTTGTAGGTATGTTCATCATGGGTCATGGATGATGCCCGATGTTTTAGTTTTACCGTTATAGCCGTTACTACTAACGGCTGTAACGGCTTGTAACGGTTTTTCTTCTTTATGGAATATCTCAGAAAGTACTTGGCCGATCTTTGTGAAATTTAGCAGGTATTTTCATTATGGGTCACGGATGATGCCCGATGTTTTAGCTTACCCCTTTATAGCTGTTACTAACGGCTGTAACGGCGTGTAACGGTTTTTTCTTCTTTATAGAATATCTCAGAAGTACTTGGCCGATCTTTCTGAAAATTTGTAGGTATGTTCATCATGGGTCACGAATAATGTCCGATGTTTTGGTTTACTGTTATAGCCGTTACTAACGGCTGTAATGGCCTGCAACGGTTTTTCTTCTTTATGGAATATCTCAGAAAGTATTTGGCCGATCTTTGTGGAATTTAGAAGGTATGTTCATTATGGTCACGGGATGATGCCCGATGTTTTCGTTTACCCCGTTATAGCTGTCACTAGCGGCTGAAACGGCCTGCAACGTTTTTTTTCTTCTTTATTGAATATCTCAGAAAACACTTGTCCGATCTTTCTGAAAATTAGCAGGTATGTTCACTATGGGTTACGGATGATGCCCAATATTTTAGTTTACTGACGGCTATAACGGCTCATAACAGTTTTCTTCTTTATGGAATATCTCAGAAAGCACTTTGTCGATCTTTCTGAAAATTTGTAGGTATGTTCATTATGGGCAACGAGTGATGCCCGACGTTTTAGTTTACCGTTATAGCCGTTACTAAAGGCTATAATGGCTCATAACAGTTTTTTAAATGAAATATCTTAGAAAGTACTTGGCCGATCTTTCTGAAAATTTGTAGGTATGTTCATTATGGATCACGGATGATACTTGATGTTTTAGTTTACCGTTATAGTCGTTACTAAAGGCTATAATGGCCCATTACAGTTTTTTTAATGAAATATCTTAGAAAGTACTTGGCCGATCTTTCTGAAAATTTGTAGGTATGTTCATTATGGGTCACGGATGATGCTCGATGTTTTAGTTTACCGTTATATCCGTAACTAACGGCTATAACGGCCCCTAACGGTTTTTCTTCTTCATGGAATATCTCAGAAAGTGCGTGGCCGATATTTCTGAAAATTTGTAGGTATGTTCATCATGGGTCTCGGATGGTGCCCGATATTTAAGTTTTACCGTTATAGCCGTTACTAACGGCCCATAATGGTTTCTTCTTTATTGAAAATCTCAGAAAATTCTTGGCCGATCTTCCTGAACATTTGTAAGTATGTTCATTATAGGTCACAGACGATGGCCGATGTTTTCCAGAATAGTCATTATTAACGGTTGCACCAGCCCAAGACGGTTTTTTCTCTTTATGGAATATCACACGTATTCAGGATAAATTGGGAGTACGTTTATATGCTTTGCATCTTGTTCTTTCTTACCCTGGTTTTCCCGCCTACTTCGTGACTTTCCATAAGAATCCCCCCACCTCACTCTGTATATTCTCATCAATTCGGCATGTGTGTGTATGGATATTTGAGAGTTGATTTTGACAAAGCACTGGCACTGATATGGTTATTTACAGTTGGCTTGAATTTTAGAAACCCCCCTCTCTCTCTCTCTCTCTCTCTCTCTCTCTCTCTCTCTCCAGCTCTCAAACCCGTGTTACCGTCTTCACTCCAATCATGTTCTTTCGCTTCACTATTGCATCCATTTTCAACTTCAGTCATTTCCTCTGACGTGTGCACCCACTGTTTTACGCTGCTCCCACTGACCGTTTTTTCTCTTACACCTTTGAATTCCTGCCCAGAATGATAACTTCTCACCTGCCCGCTTCATTTTCCCAGCTCTCAGAATTCCATGCACACGCACATACCGCGCGATTTTTAACGAAAATTTCCCGTGTGATTTTTGAAGGTGTATTTTAAAGGGTTGTGCGAGTGATTTTGTTGTTGTTGTTCTTCTTCTTAATGACTTGTGAGTTGGCTTCAGGATCAATCGATTTTCTCGATATATGTTGGCCGTTAATTGAAATGCACGAATCAGTTGCTCTCTCTCTCTCTCTCTCTCTCTCTCTCTCTGTGTGTGTGTGTGTGTGTGTGTGTGTGTGTGTGTGTGTGTGTGTGTGTTAGACCACATACTCTCTCCCGGACGGAAGCGATCAATTCATACAAATCGGGATGCAATCTTAAGCGGAACGACCATTCTTCCTTCCCTTAGAAGTGGCCTATGACAGATAATATCGAGGAATATTCTGCACCACCGCCTGTCTGGGGAACAACGCACAGACACTGGTAGAGTTTGAAACAAAGCGGTAAAGGCCTGTCTGGGCCAAAATATAATCCGCCTTTATACATTTGGTAGAGTTAAAAACTTGATTGATGATGAAGGTCGACTGAATAATCCACGTAAACAAAACATGCGTCTGTCCAAGGTTACAGAATCTATTTCTAGCGTACTACTCGTACTTCCGTGCACGTATACGGACACTGGTGTGAGCAAATGCACACACTTTCACGCACACAGACACGTGCATGCATCGATGCACATCGCTCACCCTCCTCCTCCCCTGGGGCTCCTCTCCCTTCCCCCCGTCTTTTTTGCACACGTGCACGAAAACACATGCTCCTACCGGAATTTGCAACCTTGTGGTCGAAGGGCTTGCACGGTTCAGTGATTCCTGAAGTTTTGCTGACAGGGCATCAATACTTTTATGGAAGGCTAGTTTTTTTTTAAATACTTTTCCACATTCTTCTCTTCTCTGTGGACTTCTTAAGATCTGCCGCGTTTGCCGTGCAGTGTGACCTGTGAAGGAGGGAGATGAGATCCTATTGATGGAGAGGGCACATGCTCTCAACACATCGGTCGGACATCTAGACAGGAGTTACACTCTGGCCAGGTGTATCAATGAGCTATCCCTGCATGGGGCTGGATCAAGACCGACTGGCCAAGTGCTCCGTAGTGCTCTCGCTGTCTGTCCCCGGGAGTTGATTATGATCAGGGGTACAACGTTGGTGAGCTTGTGTGTGTTGTATATCTTTCCTATGCTTGGAATGTGTCAAGACGGTGAAGTATTGGCCCTGATCACCTGAGTTGGACTCCATGGTGTGTTGATAAGGGAAGTCGGAATAAAAGCAATACAAAATGGGTTATTCACTAAAAAAAAAAAAAAAGAAGTACAACCGCCTTTGTATTATGAATCAGAAATTAATGGTGACTCGGAAACGGAAACGAGGAGAAAAAAAAACCGGGATTGTGGGCATCAATGCTTAGTGGTGGGAGGAAATGAACAGGAGAAACCCATAGCAGCATTAAGTTCTTTTGCCGTTCAAAAGGGCTTTCAAGGCATTGTGGCCGACCTTAAACACATCAAAAGATTATGGAGGGGATCATTCCACATCGAGTGCAAATCTAAGTGCTAAGCAGAACGGCTTCAAAGTGCTACTAACTGGTAG
This sequence comes from Conus betulinus, assembly GCA_016801955.1. Lineage (NCBI taxonomy): Eukaryota > Metazoa > Mollusca > Gastropoda > Neogastropoda > Conidae > Conus > Conus betulinus. Next base: position 82,983 of record JADBJO010001493.1, read on the forward strand.
ACAGAAGGATCAGAGTAACTCCTCAACTCGTCCAAAGGAGCAGTTAGATGCCCTGATATCAGAGGCGTGTCAGAGAAAGAAATCAAAACTGAATTGGCACCTCAAAGAGTTGATGTTGAGAGGGTCACACTCTTAAAGGGAACAGAAAGAGTGCCCCCCAACACCCTCTTTCTGACATTCTGTACTCCAGCCCTACCTCAAGCCATCAAAGTGGAATATCTTAATGTCCTCGTTCAACTGTGCGTTCCCTCTCCTACGTGCTGCTGTAAGAACCAGAGATTTGGACATATTAGAAGAGGTGTGTGGTGTTTCCTGCATCCAAAAAGTATTTCATCAGTATTTGTTGCCCTACTTATCCACAATTCTTTGCTGTTTAGTACTATTGCTCTTACTAACCATCTTCAGGCTGTAGCTGTGCGAGTCACTATCCATAAAACCGTTATATCCACTACCTTTTATCTTGGTTAGTCAAGACTTTGTCAGTCTGTTCAAAGAACTCTCTAGCCCTTGAATGGTTGTTGTTGAGTGACTTTATTTGCCATAACCCCATTTGGGTGGGTAGTGTGAATGCGTCATCCAAGGAGTCTTCTTTTGGAGACTGTGTTTTTTTTGTTTTTCTCTCAGCGGGATCTGTGTTGTCCGAAAGACGGTTCTCTCATGTTTAGGCATTGTTCTAATGGTGTACTATTAGAAGAATGCCTAAACATGGGGGAACCGTCTTTCGGACAACACAGATCCAGCTGAGAGAGAAAAAAATGATGTGTGCGGTGTCGCAAGGATACAAATCCCAGGAAGTGAAAAAAAAAACGATGGTGGTGGTACAGGCAGTGGAGATATCTATAGAATTCTCTCCCTTGTGCCACCCCGGGCCTTGTGTCTTTGCTTTGTGTTGTGGTGATGGCTGCATGTAGTCCACGCTTGCTGGCTCTGCTTTGCTTTGCTCTGCGTTGCTTTGCTCTGCTTGCTTGTAGTGCTTTGTGTAGTTGTTGCCCTGGCACAGGTACTGACATCAGCGTGGCATCCTTGCGGTGTTAGTCACCTGGCTCGGCATAGCCTCTTTCACTTCGAGACCGATCGTGTGTGGTTTCCAACACACCTCCCCCCGAGGCGACACTCGGTAACTGGGCAGCGTGAGCCCCCAGGCTAAACACGACGGATCTAGAGGAGTCAACCTCGAACAAAATCTGGCAAACCAAGCTTCAACAGCAGAACAGGCAGATGAGGATGCAACTTCCCTTCGGCTGTGAAGGCGGAAGAGAGCGACACCCTGCTGCAGTTCGGTGGCAATGGGCGAGCGACGAAGCGACAGGTGTGGGTACACTGGAAGTCGTAGCCGCAGATCTGGACACAGGCGCTCAGGCCATAGTTTCGGCCGTCACTGAATTGGAGCAGCAGTGGCGGTGGGCAGCCCCCTGAGCGACTGAGCAGCCCTTTTTAGGATAGCACTGCTCACCTTCATGGCGTGAGAAAGGGGCTAGAAAAGGTGCCCTAAAGATTGCCTGCTCCACATCACCCTATCCAGCATACCACAGCTGGCGGGGACCCTATAACTTGCGGCCGAAACAAGACATTAAAAAGAAAAACGAGGATTACTCCTCTGAACCTAACCACATGGAACGTCCGCACACTCCTTCACAGGGACGCCTCGGATAGACCCCAGAGCGCGCACAGCCCTCATTGCCAATAAACTTGCCGGATACAAGATTGACATCGCTGTCGTAAGTGAGACCAGGCTGGCTGGGGAGGGTGAACTCTGTGAACGAAGCGCAGGCTACACCTTCTTTTGGAGTGGGCGTGGACCTGATGAGAGACGTGAGGCTGGGGTTGGCTTTGCAGTGAAGTCAACACTTGTCAGCAAGCTGGCTGGCCCACCTAAAGGAGTGAACGATCGCTTGATGACGTTGAGGCTCCATCTCTCACAAGGACAAAAGTTTGCCACCATTTTCAGCACGTATGTACCCACCATGACCAGCCCAAATGAGGTCAAGGACAAGTTTTTTATGGACACTTGAATGCCGTCATCACCACTGTTCCCAGCGCTGATAAGCTCATCATTCTTGGTGACTTTAATGCGAGAGTTGGCAGCGACAGCACCACATGTGAAGGCGTAATTGGAAAGCATGGGTTTGGCAACTGCAATAGCAACGGTCTGCTATCCTTCAGACATGTGTCGAGCATGATCTCCTGATCACGAACATCACCTTCCACCTCCCTAATCCGCAATAGGACATCATGGATGCACCTAAAATCCAAACATTGGCATCTTATTGACTATGTCATCGTGAGGACGAGGGACAGGCGGGTCACGAAGGCTATGTGTGGCACAGAGTGCTGGACGGATCACCGCCTCATCGTCTCCAAGCTCAGGCTTCATGTCCAGCCCAAGAGACGTCCTCGAGGCGTGAAACCATCAAAACGTCTGAATGTCTGCAAGCTCAAGGTCGCCGACACGAAGCAGATCTTTGTTGACACCCTGGAAACCCGCTTGGAGTCCACCATACTGAATGACCACAATGTGGAAGCAGCATGGGCCGCACTTCGTGAGACGGTGTACAGCACAGCCATGGAGTGTCTGGGACCCACAACCAGGATCTGCAAGGACTGGTTCGACGAGAACTGCACTGAAATCCAGCAGCGCACGTCGACGACCCACAGTCAACAGCAAAGAACGACGCGCTGAGAGACATCCGCAGAAAACATCCAGCAAAAGCTGCGCCAGATGCAAGACTCCTGGCTGAGCAACAAAGCTGATGAGAGATTTGGAGCTTTGCAGACAGGAATGACATGAAAAACTTCTAATGGCTTGAGAGAAGTCTACGGCCCCACCACCTTGGGCTCATCTCCACGTATCAGTGCTGATGGATCAACGCTGATCACAGATAAAGAGAAGGTGCTAGAAAGATGGGCTGAACATTTCGATAGCGTATTGAACCGCCCATTCACCATCAACAATGAAGCCATCGATCGACTACCGTAAATTCCGATCGATGAGACGCTGGACTTCGTACCATCTTTGGAGGAGACTCAGAGAACAATTCATCTGCTATCCAGTGGCAAATCACCTGGCTCAGACACAATCCCAGCTGAAGTCTACAAACAGGGTGGTGCGGCTCTGGTGAAGAAACTCCATCAGCTCCTTTAGATCATATGGCAGTACGAGACAGTTCCTCAAGACCTTAAGGATGCGTCCATCGTTCATTGCGCCAACCTTGCGACCCTTGGCTCCTTCTGGACGATGTGTGGTCTGTCCACGACTTTCTGATATGGAAGTGGCCATTTTCCCGTTCTGTTAAAATCCATGAAAACTGAAAACGCCTGTGTCCCAGAACTCATTAACAAAACAAATGTCAGTTGGAGTCTTTTTGCTGCAAACTTTTAAAAGAACTGTATGAAATTATTCTTCAAAGTTCAGACCCATCCCGATGTGATCATTGAATTTCTGAAAGAGATCCAACATTTTTTTTATCTGATCTAAGATTTTATGAAAAAAAAAGATTTTAACGAAATTCCCAATGTGTATTTAAAATGTATGTTTAATGTGTGTGTGTGTGTGTGTGTGTGTGTGTGTGTGTGTGTGTGTGTGTGTGTGTGTGTGTGTGTGAAATATAAATTGAGAGTTAACGTGGTGACACCCATTATGTGGCCCTTTGTGGACGGCTGGGCTTTAACCAACATTGTCGTTCTATCTCTGAGTTTTATTGTTCTGATATGTAACAAGTCTGTTTTGCCCTTTTAAGCTGACATGAAATCTGGAGAGTTGAGCACTGCTATCAGTTTTTTCTCTCGTGTCTGTCCTCTGTGCTGTGTCACCACAGTCCACATGTAGAGCACAGGGTTGAGGGCAGAGCTGAGTGGTAACAGGAACACAACCAGAGTCCCGTAGACCTGGTCTGATCACTCACACACCACATGCAGTCAACACTGTAACCATGCCAAATAGCAACCAACAAACAGACTCTGTAAATGACACTTTTTTCATTAAGTGAACACAGGAATACAAAAACCTTTTGTTGGGATTTAATAGTATTCTGTGTTTTGGTGTTTTATTTTGATTAACGATCTGACAAGCTACAGTCATCACGCACATGGGAAAATCAATCGCTACAGTCACTTTGAACCATGACCACTTTCCACTGGACTGATACTGTTGAAAAAGAGCCAATCGACAAAGACCAGACTGATCCGAAAGACCCCAGTGAGACAGCCCGGGGAGAAAGGGAATCAGAGACAGGAGGATGGCAACAAGCCAAATCACAACACAAACTTACAGCTTTTGAACATTTATGGAACATCGACGATAACCTTGGAAGGCAGAGGATAAGTGCATGATCCAGCGAGATTAGCAAAATGATAAACACCGACATTTCTTTTGAGAGAAAGGAGAGAAAACCACTCATTTTGCACACGTTGCACTTTCGGTCCACGTCTTTTCAAACCAGATATATTTTCCTTGAAATATTTTATTAGCTATCAAGATAATGCCGACATGGCATCCCATACACAAGTCAGCAAAATGTTGATGGGTAATGAATATCATGAACGTGCTGCCGAACATTTCCTTGACAGTAAATGAAATCACGAAGCAAAACAAATTTCCCAAAACTGCAAATGTACACACCAACCAGTATAAAACCAAATGCAGTTCAGATGGTAGCAGCGCTCCACATGATGGCAGCGTAGCCTCCGATGTTGAACATTTTGTTCTACTTTGGTATTTGGGAAGTAAATCCTCACAGCAAAACCTATAGTCTGACGAATATATATGTTTCAAAGTATACGATCTTGAAAGTAAATCGAACGGGAAAGTGTTCAAAGGGTTTCCCTTTAAATCCAGTTCGACTAGTTGAGACATGCTTTTGAAGCCTTTAGATCCAATGGTTCTAATGGTAGAAAATGATGTATTCAGATACTTCACAAACAGTAAGTTTGCCAATATATCATTTTTTAGTATGGTGAGACGTGTTCTTGATATATCTATTTGCCTTAATGCATAATAGACGTGTTTAAATGATGTACTTGTCATGTTCTGTAGTGGATTGTTTTGCAAGGATATAATTCTCAGATTTGGCAAATTATGAACAACAGTCAGATGTAGAGTGTTTATAAAATTGCTGGCAAGGTCGATGACCTGTAAGTTGCTGAGTTCCAGATCTGATACATTATCCAGGAAACAGTTGAACAGGCTCAGATAAATAAGGTATACCTTTTTGGAGAAATCAGTCAGCAACATTCCTGACCCTCCAGCATCTACATAGCGGAGGTGGGGAAAGACGTCGGCAGAAAAGGTCTGTTACATAGGAAAAAATGACCTTGACATTGACAGCCATCGGGACAGATCCTGTCACACATTAGTTCATCATCCTGCTGTGGGCACTGATCCCAGCCATCACACAGATGATCTTCATGCAGACAGATTTTGGAATCACGACATTGGTAATAGTAAGGGCACGTAATGCTCTTACAGCTTTTTCTTCATCTTCTCCATAGACACAGTCAGAAAATCCATTGCAAAGAGTATAGATAGGAAGACAGTACAGCCATTCGGTAGTGCAACGATAATGAGTGTTAGGGCATGAGTCCTCGGCTTTCATCACCTCCTGTCTAAAGTAACCAGTACCGTCTAAGTTGATGTAAAATTTTTGCATCTTGATATCGTCTTTTGCTGGAAAATGAAAGGTAGTTTGTGCACAGTTCACTTCATCAGAATCATCTACACAGTCTGCATATTCATTACAACGTTGGCTGTGTAACACACACTGAGCATTAGAGCACTGGAAACCCTGACATGAAGAATAATCGCAAAAAGACTCGTCACTGTTGTCTGGACAGTGCTGTCTAATGTCACAGACAAAAAGAGTAATGAACTGATGTGACAACATCATCGCAAGTAAACACAATAAATGTGTGTGTATTGGTAACCCATCGAGCAGACATGGAAGAGTGCTGACCATCACTCACATTCACGAACTTTTGATGATATGTGGACGGCTCTTTTCCAACACTGAACGGAGATAAAAACGCGTGTACCAAACTAATATCAGGAAGTATGGATAAAAACTGTCGTGTATTTGTTAATATCAGGTCAGTCACATGTGAATATGGCAAAGTTATTTCAGACCAGAAATCTGTACCTGAAAGTAATTCTGTTTCACATACTACCATATCATCAACCGCTATAGTCAAGTCTAATCTTGTCATGGCAATTACCATTTGATATACTTTTCCACTCTGTCTTGATCTAGCAGGAAGATATGGAATTAGCCTGATATGATTCATGTTGTAAATTAATGTGTTAGTCCACTTACGAAATTTGCTATATATGAAAGGCACACAATGCCAGCCAGACGAAAGACTTAAACCGGTTCTAACCTCATCGTATTTTTTGAAAATGTGTAATGACTCTTCTTGTTCTTTTCTTGTTTTCATTGAGAGTATTGTGCCACCCACACTTCTGCACACATGACAAAATGTGGTGAAGGATATCCTCAAAGTTTGCAGTTTCACAATTTTGAGGCATTTGTTTCGTGAAGCCACCAAGCCCTGACAGCCAGCACTGCTGAAAGGACAGTGTTCTGTTTCATCCCGTCCCGTCCGTCTTCACACTCTGTCCTCAGGTTACAGTCCAGGTGATCCTGGAACTGGGAGTAATGTGTCACAGAACAGTTGAACAAACCACTAGACATCTTATTGGGTTGATTATTGCCGGGAAGTGCGGAAAAATAGAAAGTTCCAAATAAATAAGGCCTTGACTGAAGGATTAGGTGTGACGTAGGGAAAACCCAGGCTGGTTTGAACATGTCAAAGCAGACACGTACCTTTGTTTAGATAGCTCGTGTTTGCTATTATGTACTCCAGGTCAAACTTTATCCCTCCTGGACATAATACATTACATTCCGACGCATCTTCAGGAGGCTGATCATAATAACGTATCCATATGGGCCATTTAATTCCTCAGTGACCATCACACCATACACTAGTGCTGGCAGTTTCAGATATCCAGAGTAACCCCCCAAATTTTCTGTAATAAGATGAAAGTATGCAATTTCAACAAAATCAATTTTCACTAAAGGATTGTTCGTATGTTCTGTATCAATGTTGTTGCCACTTGTTTGGTCAATCCTTTCTTCGTGGCTATGGTAATCGCATACTACTTGGTACACCCTATAGCGAGGCATATAAGTCGTCACAGCAGTTTTCCAGACACGAGAACTGCACCAATACTTCAGGCGTCTAAGATAATAACCAACGCGCATAGACCGCCTAACTTCCACGTGCATTTTACAAAAAGTAGAGGACTCACCACATATACCGTAAACTAGTCCAGAATGTGCTGTGAAGCCTGGTAAGCTGCTGCTACCACAATCTGATAAATTTACCTGCAGAATTATAGCAGTTTCTGTTTTGTTCTGATCACTAAAATATTTTGAACCAGGACACATATCCTCGATCTTCCTGGATTTCATTTTAATCTTGTTTGCGACCATTTGATCGTCGACGAGGCCAGAAAATACACCACCTATTTTTAGATGAATAGACTTTGTGTAATGAAGAGTTTACACATTACTTGTCTAGTCTGTGCTGAGGCAATGCATGAAAATCTTTTTTCGTGATCTGCAGAACGAGAAATTATGTCTACACGTTGGTGTGCGAAGCGCCCTGTGTCTGTTTGTGTTGTTATAATTTAGCGACCCAGGAATCCCTGAAACGTCTTCCATATTTCGGTCGTTTCATTATGTTCACGGCGCACGTTTTGGTGTGTATGTGCATTTTATGGCATGCTCTGTGACACCAAAGTTTGACATGGCATCGATGATAGCCATTGTGCCTCTTTCTATGTCAGACGCTTTGCTGATGTCATCACTGTATCGTGCGCGTAATTACGGGCATTTTTCATAAACATTTTGACCAAAGAAATAAACATCTATCTCCCAAAGCCGAACATGACCAGATATTTACCATATAATGTATTATAATAGAGCCAAAGGTACATTTTAAATCAACAGCAATAACTTTTGGCGTTTTATTAAAGTGAGATTACTCAACAACATTATCAGTTAACCTGAGAATTGTAATCATGCCACTACCTTTCTTGGAAGCAACTTCTTCGTCTTCATAATTTAATCTATTTATTACTCCTGGCATCCTTTCCTCCAGCCATTTCGCTAGTAGTTTGCAGTGTGTGTATTCATTACCTGAGTTGATCCTCAATTATGCGTTAAGAGCGATTGTCCCTATACTGCTGTGTCTTGCATTTTTGACCGGAAGCGCTTGAAAAATTCTACCATTTATCAACTGGCTATCCATGATTGTTATAGGTTTACAGTTTCTTTCACTGGAATTATTCCTCTACAGCTTTCTTGTTTAAACTAGGAATGTTACAAGCCCTTGAGAAAGTATCTATACTGTCTGATATATTTTCATGACTTGCATTTTTACTACAAAAGTCTTACAAAATATTCTTTTTATGCTTTCAATGTATCTTCATCTTCAAACTGTTGTGCGCTAATTATGTTGGCGCCGTTCTGTTTTGACTCCTCAATTTAGAAATAACTGTTATTTTATGTCCTTTGTTGGTCGTTTGATTCTAGTTCTTGCACTTAGATGCTTAGCTCGTCATATTACTCTGAATGTTTACTGATTGATTCACATGCGGTTTATAATTTGAGAGATGAATCTTTTCGTTTATTTCTGTTTTTCTTCAACGGACATAAAGGTATCTGCATTCATACCCTCTGGGGGGTTGCAACGTTGCCGTGGGCTTGCGCGCGGTCCAGTGATCCCATAGGCTCTGCAGGCGTAGACGTCAATACTTGGATGATGGGCTAATTTTTGAAAATGCTTCTAGCCCTGCAAAGTCAAGTTGCTGTCTGGCCGTAGCACAACATGATAGGAGGTGATGCCCCTGGTGGGGTTTCCCATGTCAGACAGGTTAACGGTGAGGGCCCTGACAAATAGTGACCCGCCTTTTTCCTATTCTGTCTTCTGCCTTCTCTTTAAATGGATCTTTCCTGTCTTTCCTGTTTCCCCTTCAAGCCTTCTTTTCCACCACATTTTTTTTTTTCTATGGTCTTCTTAAGATCCGCGGCGTTTGTCGGGCGGTGCGACCTACGATGGAGGGTAATGAGATCCTGGTGATTGAGAAGGCAGGTGCTCTCAACACACTTCTCTTTGGAACGAACCTCTTCTAGACAGGGAGGTACACTCTGGCCCAGGTGTATCAATTGGCTACCCCTGCGTGGGGCTAGGGTCAAGACGGGGCAGCTCCCCAGATGGCCAAGTTAATCCCTACAGCGCTCAGCTCTCTGTCCCCAGGAGTTGAGCATGATCAGGTGGGATAAGGTTGGTTGGCTCCTGTTTGTCTTGTATCTCTTCCGAAGCCTGGAAGTGGTCAAGACAGTGACCCCTTGGCTCTGGCCCTTTGTTGGACTCTGTGGTGGGGTGAGTGAGGGAGAGAAAAAACAAAACCCATATAATATGGCTTCTTCACACACACACACACACACACACACACACACAACAATACAATATTTATTCCTTTTGCCCTTTGGGGGGTATGGAGGAAGGGTGTGTTCAAAGCAATACAGGAAAAGGAAAACAAACAAGCCAAAATAAAACATAATTTGCTAGTCAATGCTGACATAGACCAGCAGTTTACAACACGATATAATCTAATATACTTTGACAATAGAAGCATTTGTTTTTGATTAGTAGAAGACATCATTTGACAACAATTGTAGACAGATTTTCGGGAGAGAAATCTTTTAGGCAAATACGTGTTGCACAAAGTAACGTACGATGAACATTCATTGATAAAATGAAATTCATCACCTATTGCAGACATGTCACATTCATTAAATAAGCTTACTTCTTTTGGAAGAGCAAATCGACGATCTACTTCAACTGGCAATTTATGATTAGAACATCTAAATTCGATAAGAGGGTAAATATAAACATCTGGTAAGCTAGAAATATATTTCTCCTCCTTAATTTCAGATTCATAAAATTTGTAGAAAAAAAAACATTTACTGCTAGTTTCAATGTCATGCTGCCATGTTTGACGAAAAGAGCGTTGCAAACTAACTTTGATATTCCTACATAATATTTTGACGTCTGTAAAAGATTGATTGCTCCCAAACACAGTCAAAACCAGATTGTTTCAAGTATGTTTTTGATGCACGTTATCCAGGGAGACACAGTTACTGCGCTATTGTGTAAATGTAACCATGAAAGAATAGAGCCTAACCGACATTTTTTCAACAGGAGATTGAACCAAACTAGCCCCAAATCGAATCATTCGGACAAAGACTGTAACTGATAACGGATAACGTCCTGTTTCACCATAAATCATGTTTGTCATTGTACTTCTTTTCAAGCGAAATATATACTTTAAAATCTTAGCTGAAATTTATCAATGATATTTTAATTTTCGTATCCCCATATTTTACAACCATATAGTCATACTGAAACAATCATGTTATCAAATAAATCTTAAGTAAAATGAATAGGTAAATCCTTTGTTCTTGCCTTGTGTATCAATTTAAACATGGACAGTGAAGCCTTATCATTTAGCAAAAGAACCCATTCGATTAAAATCTACCCCTAAATATTTGAAGCTGGTGACAACATGAACTTTTTCATTTCCATAATGAAATGTGTCAAGTTTATTCAGCCTTGCACTATTAAATATAATTATTTTAGTTTTAGCAGTATTGACTGTTAGCTTCCACTTATCACAATGTAATAACAAGGAATCTAGTGCTTTTTGCAATCCCCCTTTTGTCTCTGAAAATATGATTGTGTCATCTACAAGACAAAATCGTTCATCATGAGGTATTCCAAATCGTCTGCCAATTTCGATCATGCGTTTATGATTACCACAGCGGAATCGAATTAGAGGGTATATATAAACATCAGCCAACATTTCAATATATTTTTCACGGCAAAACTCTGTTTTAAAATTCCTATAAAATAAACATTTATGACTAGATTCTAAAGCATCGTTCCATGCACGTATGTAAACATCTTCCAATGAATTACAAACATTTCTGCAGATACGGTGAACAGACGAAAACTTTTGTGTCTCCCACAGAAAGTCGAATCCTGTTTCGACAAGGATATTCTGTATACACATCAACCACCTAGATGTAAAGCCCTGATTTCTGTATCAAGCATATAATACTTGATACCATCTAGATGAATATTTTGTTTGTTTGTGGTGAAAGTAAGGATGACCAGAATTTTATCATTCGTGCATAAACTTCATCTGAAACCGGATACATTCCTAGTTCTCCATATATTAGTTCTGTTTTAGTAGTAGAACGATTTAAATGAAAAAGATGCTTAAACAATTTACGCTGAAAACTTTCCATTAGCTTTAAATCACTATATCCCCAAATTTCACAGCCATATAAAGTACAGGCAAAAACCATTGATTGGTATACGTCCAGTGCAATGTGTATAGGCAAATTTTGAAATCTTGCCATCTTTAGGAAAAAGAAAACATTGCACATTGCACTGGTCATACAAATACTTTACATTTATAAAAATTTCCTGTTCTGCTGAAGATTATACCTAAATATTTGAAATTGTGTACTATTTCTATGAACTCGTTTTTGAACTTTAGTTTTTTTTCTAGGATTATTGTGTCAATTAAAGACTACACCCTTTGTTTTTGCTACATTAACATTATGCTTCCATGCGCTACAATACTCGCTTAATACATCAAGAGCATGCTGTAAACCACAGAAAAAGAATCTGCAATAACAACAATGTCATCAGCGTAGAAAAGTAAAAGTAAACCAATATAACTTAATAAATCTGAGTCAGGGAGGTTTAAATCATTATTCAAGAAAGCACAGTTACGAGCTGTGAGATATCGTTCAAGATCATTCAAATACAAAGAAAATAACGAAGGTGAAAGATTTTCACCTTGACGAACACCTCTAAAACTGCCAAAATATTCAGATTGACTCCCATTTATAAATATACAAGATTTTATTTGCTGATACATATTCGTGATTACTTGCAAAATATTTCCATTTACACCTTCTTTGATAAGCTTTTGCTATAATCCCTGCCTCCAATCTGAATCGAACGCTTTTGTGAAATCAGCAAAAACACAAAACAATTGCTTTTTACGACTATTGAAAATATCAATTAAACTTTTTAAAACAAATATATGATCTGTTGTAGAATGATTTTGTCTAAAACCGGCTTGATTTTCCGACAGTGTGTTATTATTCTCAATAAAAATATGTCAAAGGTTATTCAAAATTGTTGTGAACAGTTTTCCACCACAACTCAGTGTTATACCCCTATAATTGTTACAATCCAATTTACTACCTTTTTTTTTTGTATATTGGCAGAATAAGTCCAGTTAACCATTCTTCTGGTATGGTCCCTGTATCAAGAACTTTATTGAAAAGTTTACAATAACTTGTTTTGAGAACTGGAATGCTTTGTTTTATATATTCATGTCGTATTTTATCTATCCCACAAGCCTTTCCAGTCTTAAGTTGCTGTACAGCTTTTTCAACGTCTTCGTCAGTTATTGGTGCATTTAAAAATTCAAGATCATGTTGCAAGTCACAGTCAATATCCCTTTCGTTCTCAACACTATCTGGTTGAACATTCAATGATTTAAAATGTAATAAAAGATCATCCATACTAACAGGGAACACACACACACACACACACACACACACACACACACACACACACACACACACACACACACAAAGAAAAGGAAAGTTATTACTGCTCTAACAAAGGATTCGGATCTGGACAGCGACTTTGACACAGAGACAAGGAAAAGGACAGGATTCTGGGCTTCCTGGATTGTGGTTGAGGGAACCAAACAGGCGAGTCCAATTTCAGCCATAAATCCGTTTGCAATTCACAAAGGGTTCCAGGGAATTGCATGTGACCTTCTCAGATCGGCTCAGGAACGAATTGTTCCTGGTGGAGTGCAGAACCAGAGGCCAGGCAGAACAGCTTCTGAGCGCCACTAAGCTGGTGGACAGGGAGATCAGACTGACACCCCACAAGCAACTTAACTCTTCAAAAGGTGTGATTGGATGTCCTGATCTAAAAGGTGTGTCTCATCAAACTATAATAGAGAGTTGGGAGCTCCAGGGGTGATTGATGCTCACAGGGCAACAATTCGAAAAAGATCAGAAAGAATATCCATGAACATTCTTCTTCTAACGTGCTGTTTACCCAGTCTTCCAAAGACCCTTAAAGTAAGCTACCTGGTTATAAAAATTGACCTGTACTTTTTTTTTTCGCCTATGAGGTGTTTCCGCAGTCAATAATTGGCCATGTCTGTGTTAGGTGCTCGGGGGAGGAGATCTGTGGTCGGTGCTACAAAGTAGTCCTTGAAGGGTCTGCCAGGGATCAGCCCTTTGTGCCTACTATGGTGGCAGCACCCCTCTTCCTCGTAGGACTGCCCCAAATGGAAGGTTGAGAAAAACATCCGGCAGCTCAAGGCAGAAAGAAGAATTCCATTCCACGAGGCCAGGAAACTGGTGCTCAGTAGTCAGACTCAACCAGCTTTGTCATACTCTGCTGCTGTTAGAAAGGTCCAGACAGTGCCTGTCTCTTATCAGACAGAAACACTTCCTTTTTTTTTTCTAATGTACGCATGAAACATCAACATGGGAATCAGGAAAACCTGTACGAAAGTCAGTAGTACCTCTGTACCTCTGTATAAAAAACCCACTACCCCCAGTCTATCCAGCAGACAAAAAGTCTGCTGCTGAGCAGGCTGGAAAAACAGACCCCTCCCAGATGCGCCCAGCCTCCTCCCCTGGGAATGATGGAAAAACAGAAAACCAGTTGTTCCTGCCAAAGGTCCTGGAGCCTGTCCAGAAGCCCCTGAGAGTAAAAGTGTGAAGGTGATAGAGGTTGATGGGCCTCCATCTGCCTCTTCATCCTCCACAAGAAAAAAAAGGGTCAGGGAGAGAGAAAACGTCTTGGTCCCAAACAGACATACATATTAATTTCAAATACGACGATGAGGAAGCAGAAATGAAATGCGTTTTTCACTGTCTTCATTTCCTTGCCATGAGGGAGCAAAACATTTTCCATTGGAACATCCGAGGTCCCTTTTCCAATTTGGAGGAGAGCTACAGCTACTTTATCACAATCTGAAAAACCTGTTGTGGTAGTTCTGCAAGAAACAAAAATTCAGGACCAGGTTAATTTCACTCTTTCTACTTTTAATATTCTCTCAAAACCAGCACAATCCACTATTGATTTAGATACTTCAATTCAAGCTTTAGCCACAAGAATAACTTTACATATAACAGTAACAGAACAGTGTGTGCTTTATATTTACCACCATTATCCCAGTCAGCTGACCAGAGCTGGTCAGCCGGATTAGAGAACTTCCACGACCCTTTTTTTTGCTGTTTGGGGGATTTCAATGGACAATCCTCTTTGGGACAGTGTAAAGTCTTAATCCAGAGGTCTGCTCCTTGAAGATGTCTTTTCAGAGCTGGATTTGTGTTGTCTGAATGATGGGTCTCCAACTTACCTCCATTCTGCCACAGGTACACTTTCATGCTTAGATTTGCCTATATGTGACCTCTCGCTGGTCCTGTCCTTGACGACCTGCATGGAAGTGATCTTTTTTTCCTTTCTCTTAAAATCCACAACTGCCTCTGTTCCGCAACACCTTAACTATAAAAAAGGCCAATAGGAATCTTTTCACTGCAATTATTTCAAAGATTCTCCAGGAGATCAACATTTTCTAAAGTCCCAACCTAACGGAATCTCTAACACTTTGATATAGTCTACAAAACCTGTTTTCCAATTTTCTCCAATAAACTCCAACTGCCCAAACACCTTGGTTCAATTCTGACTACCAGCAATTCACAGGAGTATGCAAACCGGTTCAGCGTCGGGTATTTCAAATACCTCCCTGATGCTCAAGTCAACAAAACTCCGCGCCAAAACGAGACACACTTTTAAAGTCAGTAAACGTTAGTCTTGGACTGACTCCTCCTGCTCCAAGATGACATCTAAAACATCCAAGAAGAAATTGGAAATGAAATGAGGCAGGGAACAGTAAACAATAAACAAGTGGGGTAGTCTTTGCTCCCATAAGGAAACCTAACACAGAGTAACTTTTATTCAAGACTGGCACAGCGTTTTAAACTTGAATAAAGTCAGACAAAATACAAAGACGAACAATCTAATAGTGGGGGAAAACAAGCGCAGGCCAACAACTAAATTGTCTTCGAAGTAATGACTTGGCAAAACTTTGAACTTACAGAGGGGGTTGGGGGGGGGGGGGGGGGGAGCAGGAGGTGAAAAAATAAAAACTGGGAAAATGAAATTAAGAAAAATATGAAAACTCTTCACTGGCTGCATAAGGGAACCATCGCAATCCATTTTAAAGGCAGATATATTTGTATTGCCTGCTCCGAGGCCTTTCGTCCGCTGGGTCGGAAACTCATCAGGGAGACACGGCTGGCTGTAGCTGCGCTCCTGGCGTCAAATAGATACACCACAGTCCATAATACCGTGGTGTTCTCATCACCAAGGGTGCAAAAAAGAATCCAATAGCACCCCCAAAGCAGCCAGCGAAGAGTAGTAAAGGAAACCAAACGAAAGGGTGGGGAGGAAAAAATTTGCTGAAAAACTACAGATATTATGCAGATAGTATAAAATGTAGGGGGCAATCTTTGAGCCAACGCTTGAGGATCCACCCAAGGATGCAAGGGAGATCAGAAGACAAAACACAAAAACAGACAGAAACAAATACAAGTAACCTCGATTTAATCAAAACGGAATTGGAAATGAAATGAGGCAGGGAACAGTAAACAATAAACAGTAAACAAGTGGGGTAGTCTTTGCTCCCATAAGGAAACCTAACACAAAGTAACTTTTTATTCAAGACTGGCACAGCCTTTTAAACTTGAATAAAGTCAGACAAATACAAAGACGAACAATCTAATGGCCAGTGAAGAGTTTTCATATTTTCTTAATTTCATTTTCCCAGTTTTTACATCTTCAACCTCCTGCTGCCCCCCCCCCCCCCCCCCCCACCCCCACCCCCCTCTGTAAGTTCAAAGTTTTGCCAAGTCATTACTTCGAAGACAATTTAGTTGTTGGCCTGCGCTTGTTTTTTCCCCCACTATTAGATTGTTCGTCTTTGTATTTGTCTGACTTTTCCAAGAAGAAAGTTTGGAAAATTACAAAGAAAATCAAAGGGGAAGAACACAAACCCATAAATTCATCACCTGAAACTTCCCCGTAACTGACAAACAAGCTGTTGCCAACCTGTTGGTCTCCACTATTCAACAGAACTCATCATCCTCAAGTAAATCTGCTATTCTTTTCTTTAAACGGAGAGAAAATATCTATACAACTTTACTTCAGACAACTCTGAAGTCTGCAACGTACCATTTTCAACTGATGAGCTGAAATCAGCTCATTCCCATTCCTAAGCCTGGAAAAGACTTTACCAACCCTTTAAATTATCATCCAATAGCTCTGACCAGCTGCCTCTGCAAGCTTGTGGAAATGATAGTCAACTCCCGTCTGATGTGGACGCTGGAAACCGATGGCTTTTGGGCTAATTAACAGTGCGGGTTCCAGCAGGACCACTCTACCGTTGACCATTTAGTCCGTCTGGAAACCAACATCAGCAACGCCTTCACTAAGAAGCAGCATATGGTTGCTACCTATTTCGATCTGGAGAAAGTCTATGATACCGTTTGGAAATCTGGAATGCTTATGGATTCTGACTGATCGGCAGTTCTGAGTCTCTATTGACGCCATGCTGTCTGACATTCATGGGCAGGAGTTGGGTATACCTCAAGGCATTCTTTCTCCTACCCTCTTCAGTATTAAAAATAACGAGACTATCAGTTCAATAAACCAGGGCTTTGAGTCATCTCTGTTTGTTGATGACTTCGCACTGTATGCATTTGGAGCCTCTTACACCAGTGTACAACGTCGACGTCAGCTTTGTGTGGATAAGATTCGATAGTGGGCCGAAGAAAACGAGTTCACCTTTTCAGGCACCTACAGACAGTCAATCCAGTTTCACAATTTTAGTCAGTTCTTTGCCAGTCCTGAACTCGTATGAGCAAGTTCACCATTCCAGCTGTGAAAAAAGCCAAATTTCTGTGTGTGTGTGTGTGTGTGTGTGTGTGTGTTATCAAAAACTGAACTTTGAAAGTCACATCCAACACTTTACACCTGCATGTCAGTGTAGCGACCTTCGAGTTCGCCTAAGACTTTAGAGTTGTGAAACCTGTTTTTTGCCTTGACAACGTGTTAGAGCTACTTCCCTTTTGTTTTGGAGCAACGGACACGACGATCGCTGAGTTATTAACACTTCAGTTTAGAACCACACTAATTGGTGACCCCGTTGCTGAACACGTCAAAACTTCAACTTCAATTTCAACTTCAAACATAGCTGAATCAAACCTATATCAACAGGTTGCTGACTTAACAAATCAGCTACAAGCTCTAACTACAAGTCAGATCAAATCCGATCTGTCAAACTTCCAGAATTCTGGACGAAGTCTCCAGAAGTTTGGTTCGCAAGAGTAGAGGCGCAGTTCAACACAAAAATGATCAGTCAAGATCAAACAAAGTACGACAATGTGGTGAGTTCCCTTGACATTAACACTGCAGAAGAACTTCAGTCACTGCTCACCAACCCACCACCTGCAAACAAGTACGACTGTTTGAAAAAAGCTTTGATCAAAATCTTCGGCAAGTCCCAGATCCAGGAAGACGCTGAACTGAATCTTAATGGACTTGGGGACAAGCGTCCAACTGCCCTCATGTGCAAAATAAATGCTCTCAACGATGACCCAAAAAATCTAAAACGTGCTTTGTTCCTCATGAACCTTCCCCTCAACAGCAGAGGTATTTTGGCTGGACATGATATCACAGACACAGACGCACTGGCTGAAGCAGCAGACCGGATTTGGGAGATACGTGCTGCAGGTGTTCAGCAGATCTCCACATCACCAACTCAAGCTCCCATAGAACAAGATGCAACCACTGCAGCATCAGAGGAGACTGTCTCTGCCATCAAAACAGCCAAACAACGTGGTCCTCCGTCACAACTTAGCACACCTAACTCTGTGTGTTTCTACCATCAGTGTTTTGGACCAGACTCTCGTCATTGTCAGCCTGGCTGCAAATTTTCTTCTTTGATCTCCCGAAAAAGCAGGCAAACGACAAGGCTGGCCGCTAAGCGTGGTAGCAGCCAGAATTTCATATTCAAACACGTTCTCAGTTTATGATAGACGTTTGGAACAATCATTCTTGATTGACACTGGTGCTGACGTGTCAGTACATCCAGCCTCAAGCCACGACCACAAGACAACTTCACCTTCAGTTCCACTGTCCACTGCCAACGCAACTTCCATCAAGACATGGGGCAACGCTGCATCATTTTGGAAATAAAGCCCAAATTAGTCTTCACTCATGACTTTTATCTGGCGGATGTTACATGTCCCATTCTTGGTGCTGATTTTTTGTTGCTCATGAACTGGTCATTGATCTCAAGGGCACAAACGACTCTTGCCTATGGACAAAGTTTCTGTTCTCCTCAAAAGCAGTGATTCACCCATGGCTCTTGCAGGTCTCTCGGTACAGCCGAACAATGCATACTCTGAACTTCTCCAACAGTTTCCAGAGTTACTCGCACCACATTTTGACTCTACTGTCAACAAACATGGTGTGCAGCATCACATTACCAGACACGGACCCTGTCCACTCTCGTGCACGACGTCTGAACCCCAAAAAGCTGACGGCTGCAAAGGCTGAATTCTCCAAGATGGAAAAGATGGGTATCATCTGTCGGTCTGATTTGCCATGGGCCTCACCGCTCCATGTGGTTCCCAATTCAGATGGCCAATGTCGATCCTGTGGCGATTATAAGCAACTCAATGCCGCAACCAAAGATGATCGGTACCCATTACCCCATATACAAGATTTCAACAGCCATCTCTCAGGGTGCAAACGCCTTTTCGAAGATTGATCTTGTTAGAGGCTACCATCAAATTCCCAAGGCACAATCCTCCATTCCCAAAATAGCAATCATGACGCCATTTAGATTGTGGGCGTTCCTACGAATGTTGTTTGGTTTGAATAATGCCCCACAAGCATTTGAAAGGCTCATGGATGGTTTTCTACGAGACACACCTTTCACGTTTGTCTATGTTGATGACATCTTGGTTGCCAGTCTCTCACATGACGAGCACCTTGACCATCTCCGACAGCTTCTCCAGCTCCTCTCGACAAACGGACTGGTCATCAACAAAGCAAATTGTGTGTTTTTGGTGTCAGCAAGCTGGACTTTCTTGGACACTGTGTGACTTCTGAGGGGATATGTCCACTACCAGATAGAGTAACTTCTCTTCAAAACAGTGCTCCGCCTACTGATCATGCTGACCTTCAGTGGTTCCTTGGTTTGATGAAACTACTAGCATCATTTCATTCCACACGTCGCTGACATCCTGGCCCAACTTCATGCTCAAGCAAGCGGAAAAGGACAAACCGTTGTGTCGTCTGAGGCCTGCCAAACAGCATTTGAACAGGCAAAGGAAGCTCTCAAAGATGCTGTGCTTTTACATCATCCTATACCAGATGCACATATAAGTCTCACAGTGGATGCTTCCAGCTCGGCTTTAGGTGCTCAGCTCGATTAGAAACAGGGCCAAACTTGGATTCCTCTGGCATTCTTCTCTAGAAAGCTCTCTGAAGCAAAAAAGAAATACGGCGCATTTGATCGCGAGCTACTTGCAGCCTAAGGCGCTGTCAAACACTTCAGATATTTTCTTGAAGGAAGACCATTACGCTGTTCACAGATCACAAGCCACTGGTATCAGGTCTCACGAGTCAAACTGATCACTCGCCTCGACAAACAAGACAACTCTCCTACACACCACTAACATCCAGTACATCACAGGCAAATTCAATGTGGTAGCTGATGCATTTTTTCGCGCTTCAAAATGAACGTGGACTCTGAGGAACACGGCATCTACTCAGTTAACAGTTTCAGCCAACTCGCACAATATCAAGTTCAATCTGGTGAGATGAACTCCTATCGTACAGCCACCACAGGCCTAAAACTTGAAGACATCCAGTTTGGTTCATTAACCCTGCTGTGTGATACTTCTACTGGTGTTCCATGCCCAATTCTCCCTAATTCCTGGACCCGGCCAGTCTTTGATCAAATACATGGACTCTCATATGCAGGTGTACGCCACACACAGCAAGCCATCAGCCAGCGTTTCGTGTGGCATGGCATGAAACGAAACATACGTAGATGGTGTAAGGAATGTCACGGCTGTCAGTCATCCAAAGTCCATTGGCACACTCGAGCACCACTTGTGGAATGGCCACCACCAAGTACTAGATTCAGCAGCCTCCCATGTTGATCTCGTTGGACCTCTGCCTGCCAGTCAAGGCATGATCTACCTGTTCAAGATCATTGATCGCTATACCAGGTGGCCAGAAACCATTGTCTCCCAGATGCCCATGCCTCTACCTTGCTCAAGCTCTCATGCATCACTGGATTGCCAGGTTCGGCGTTCCTGAAAACATTACCTCTGACCAGGACCAGGGGGGGGGGGGGGGGGGGGGCAGTTCGCCTCAATACTTTGGTCTGAGTGCAACATTGGGCATTGACTTTCACACAACTGCTACCTCCCACCACCCACAGTGAACGGCATGGTTGAACGATTCCACCATCAACTGAAAACGGCACTCAAGGCCCGCACCACCACTCTCGACTGGTATGCAGAGCTGCCCTTTGTCCTGTTGGGGATACGATCTTCTTGGCGGGTGGACCCTGATCGTTCCCCAACCAAACTTGTTTATTGCTCAGCGCTTTGCCTGCCAGGTGAATTCCTTCATCCGCTGGATGGATGTCGCACTATGGAACCTAACTCGATGTTTCTCAAACATCTCCAGCACACCATGCGTACCATTCTACCACCACCAACCCCAGCGTTCCATGGAAAACAACCTTCCTATGCTCCTTCAAATCTAGCCTCCACTGGGTACGTCTACGTCAGAAATGACGCCCAAAGACATCCTCTGCAACGACCCTGTGATGGCCCATACCGCATCATTGACACCAGTGACAAATATTATACCATTGACATCAAAGAAGTTCAGAGAAGGTGTCAGTGGACCGTCTGAAATCTGCATTTGTCACAGAGCTCACGACTACAGGAAACAAGACTGTGGTTCCATCCAGTGCTGAGGTTTTACCACCTCAGACAGAGCCAACACGCGATAGAACAAAACCAGAAAAATATGACTGTGACTTCACCATCTCCTGTCAGAAAACCTAGTGTCAAGACCCGCTCTGGGCACATCTCATGCCTTCCCCCAAGATTTTAATGATAATTGCTTCGATGTTGTTTGTTTGTTTGTTTATGTTAACATTTCACTTCGTATTTGTCCTACGCTAGGAGGGGGTAATGTAGCGACATCTTCGAGTTCGCCTAAGACTTTAGAGTTGCGTTTTCTTGTTTTTGCCTTGACAATGTGGTAGAGTTACTTCCCTTTTGCTTTGGAGCAATGGACACGACGATTGCTGAGTTATTAACACTTCAGTTTAGAACACACTAAATCAGAAAGTACTGAAGATTCTGAGGGTTGTGACACACACTGATTGGGGCTCTGACAAGAAAAACTCGTCTCTGTCTTTACAATGCTCTGATCTGCTCCAAACTGGACTATAGGTGTGTACTTTACGGCTTGGCCAGACTTTCCTACATGAAAAGTGTAGATCTTATCCACCATCAAGGGCTTCGAATCTGTCTGGGTGCATTCTGCACCACCCTGTTTACTTCCTGTTTGCTGAGGCAAGAAAAAACAGCCCTCGCCATCCGTCAGCTGAAATTTACCTTGAACTACTGTTTGAATCTCTCATCTGAACACAAACCCCACATGTCACTGTGTTTTTTTGATCCCAAGTTCCAAAATAAATTTGACGATAATCCCACTTCCTTTCCACGCTTGAGAGTTCGTATTCTTCCCCATTTGAACAATGCAGATATAGACCTTCAAGTTTCCTGATGACTCACCATGAACTTTCTTAACTCCGAAGATCCAGGTTAATTTGGCCTCATATTGTGTAAAGACACCACAAGTTCCTTGGCGTACAAGTCCTTCCTCGCTAAACTGTGCTCGAAGCTTGCATCCTTCAGAAGAATTTTCACAGATGGTTCCAAATCTGAGAAGAAGATTGCCTCTGCTGCTGTGACGGACCGTATTTCGTATGGTCCCAAATTTTGGGGATATGTTGATGGAACAGATAAACCTGTAAAACCGGTTGGCCTGTTTACCTGACTGCTACTCACCTGCGTTTTGTCTAAGTCAGGAGCGAGCATTTCCCTTCAGTCTCCGAAGTACTACCGGCCGAGCTAGTTGTCCAGATGAGCCAAAGGGAGACTGGGGTGTGTTCGCGCTGGCAGTCTGGTATGTGTTGATAGTCGGATTGAAGTTAGGTTTGAATTAATGAAGTCTTTTTTTCCACAGGTGATTGGAAACTTTACAGATTTTGGTAAAGGCCTAAAAATATTTGATTGTTCCCTTGAGATATATATATTTGTTGAAACATAGGGGTGACAGTAGGAAATTGTAGGTAGTGAATGTGAGTCGAGATGAGGATGAAGAGAATGGAGTGAGTAGAAAAGAAGAAAGAATATGTATACTGATATGTGAACGAAAAACAAGTAATCTAGTTAAATCACCGCATTATTAAAAAAAAAAGGCGTTGCTTATCTTTTACTCTAGAGTACCATAATGATGTGAGTGTTGGTGAGCTCTGGAAGTGAGCAAGCAATGAAAATTATTGTGCATAAATTGTCTGAAAAAAATGTATTCTGATTCTCGTTGTGGAAAAGAAAAAAGGGATGAAGGGAAGTTGTTCCTCGATATGTATTTAGTGATGATGATGAACATTCTTTTGTTGATAAAAAGAGACGAACGGAAATCGTGCCTTGAAATGTAATTGGACACGTCTAGTGATGATGTGATATAATAAAATATTCTTTTCTTGATAAAATGGGACACACATTCATAATCCACGTATTATGAAAATACCACAGCCTGAATGAGCGTTTCTCTGAGCACCTTCCCTCAATGCGGCTGGGGTATGAAGATCCCGTAGGCTCTCACTTCAACAGCCCCTACCACAACTTCACCCATGCGAGAGTGGCTGCTGTCTGGCAGAACCGTTCCAGTGGACTCTATCGCCTCTTTATGGAGTCATCCATCATTTCACGACTGGGGACCCTCGCCCCTGCCGGCCTGAACACCAGAGAGTGACAGCAGCTGAGCTTCAGGCACCCCCTTCCCCTTCTCTCTACTAATTACTAGTCCCCCCCCCCCCCCCCCCTTTTTTTTTTTTTTTTTTTTTTTTGAACAGGCCTTCTTGCTTTCCACTTAAATTTGTTCGTGATTCCTACTCACTGCTTAACCCCAGTTAACTTCCTTTTATCTCTGAGCTCTGTTCATTCCTTCTTCTTTTTTTTATTATTGCCAGTCCTCATATAAGATCTGTCTCTGTCACCCACTAACTCTAAGCCTGATGACAGCTCTGTGAGCAGAAAGCTTGCTTGGATTCCTTCCTGTTCCCCTGATCACCGTACTCAAACCCTGGTGAGAGCACTCTTCCACCATTTTCTTCTCTATTATGAAAATAGTTTTTGATAATAGGACATGACGATAATGTGCAAACATTGATTATTGGATGTCTCCTGGAGTGCACAGTGTGTACATGTTTATTGATTGTTCATATCTTTCGTTTTTTGACGTGG
This sequence comes from Conus betulinus, assembly GCA_016801955.1. NCBI lineage: Eukaryota > Metazoa > Mollusca > Gastropoda > Neogastropoda > Conidae > Conus > Conus betulinus. The sequence goes on from JADBJO010001493.1 coordinate 106,793, forward strand.
ATGGAGAGGGTGTGACATTTGGTTCACTGATGCTTATCCATCTTCCCCTGCGTGGGGGGGGGGGGGGGGGGGGGGGGGGGGGGGGAGTTACCTTTTGGAACTGTTGTCGTTTTGCCTTTCCCTGCCCTTCTGTGCCTCACGGGATGCCTGAGGGGATAGTACAGCTCAACTCGTTTAAGCTGTTCAGTTGTGTGTGGCAATATGCTTAGTATTTTTGTGAAACAAATCCTAGTAACTGCTTGATTTCTTATAGGGTATCATAATTAAGAGCAGGTTATTTAGGGAAATGGTAAATGGGCCTTGCGAGTTCATGTCTTCCGTGAATACTGCTGGGGTTTTTTTTTTTTTTGTTTTGTTTGTTTTTTTTTTTTTTCCGCTGGCAAGGCTTTTGCCCCCTGAGGTTCTACACGAATTAGATAAATATTACCTGTGCCTTGCACCTGAAAAGCAGGACTAGGGTTGGAGATGTGGAGCACTGGTATTCAGCCAAGCGGCATATTCTCACTTATAAACAAAATTGTTGTAGTTGTTTTTGTGTTGCTGTTAAATTTAACAATTCTCTTCCAAAGGACTTTTATCTAAAAGACATAGATGAGGAAATAAGAAATACTATCGAAGAATATGCAGTGTTACTGTATGAAAGAAAAGAAATTCATAAGATTGCTAGAAATCAGATACTATTTACAATAGGAGACCAGCTCTTTCTAGGTGTTTTGCTTATGAAAATGAGATCGAAAACAATAGCATTTTCCATAGCAAAGAAACAGAAAGAAGCTAAACAGAAGAAAACAACTAGAAGAAGGCATCAAAGAGTTAGAGGAAAAAATGACCAGAACCGAAGAAAGATCAACGCAGTTTGGAAAAATATACAGCAGATCTAGTGGAAATTAGAAGTAAAAAAATCGATGGAGTTTTATTGCGTTCAAAAGCAAGATGGATTGCTGTAGGTGAGAAAGTATCTAAGCTCTTCAGTATTTTTTTTAAAAGGCACTACGTAAGCAAATGCATGAGAAAAAATGATAACACAAAGTGGGAGCGAGTGAATAGTCAAAATGAAATAATGAATGAAGCGAAAGTCTTTTTATGAAAATCTATATAGAAAGAAAAATGTTGAAAACTGCGAAATTACTGACATGGTAAAAGATTTTCCAACTTTATCATACGAAGAATCAAAGAACATAGAAGAAGAAATACCTTTGAAGAAGCGTCATACTCGCTGAAAGACATGAAAAGCAATAAAAGCCCAGGCACTGACGGTTTTACATCAGAATTTTTCAAAGTTTTTTTTTAAATCGATAGGAATTTTTGTTGTTCGGTCATTAAATGATGGATTTACAGGGAGAAATATCATCCCCTCAGAGAGAGGGCATAATCATTTGTCTTCCAAAGGGTGTTAAGCCTAGGGAATGCATTCAAAACTGGAGACCAGTTACATTATTAAATGTTGTATACAAGATAGGGTCATCGTACATAGCTAATAGACTTAAAAATTGTACTTCCCAAGATTATAAATGAAGATCAAACAGGATTCATGAGTGGTAGATATTATGGCGATAACATAAGACTTATTTACGACCTTACTCACTATCTGAACGTTACAAATCGTCCTGGATTATTGCTATGTATTGACTTTGTGAAAGCCTTTGACACGTTAGATTGGAATTTCATGATGAAAACCTTGAAAGCTTTCGGATTTGGTTCAACTATATGCCAGTGGATATCGCTGTTTTATAGAAATATGAAATCCACAATAATTGTAAATGGCCATTGTTCATCCTGGTTTAAAGTTCAGAGAGGGGGTGTAGACAAGGCAACCCCGTTTCACGATCTCTGTTCTTAATCTGCATAGAAATACTTGCTACTATGATAAGAGAAAATATATTGATTAAAGGTATAAAAAAAAAAATAAATGATAATGAGCATAAAATAGCTCCGTTTGCAGATGATACTCAGATGATGACCAAGGTGATGCAACGTCTTTGGAGGTAATCATTGAAACGATCAGAGTGTTTAGTTGTAAGTCTGGTTTATACATGAATGACAGCAAAACATAAGCAGTATGGTTAGGTAGTAAGAAAAGATCGACAGTAAAACATTTACCACATTTGAAGATCAATTGGAATCCACCAAATTTAAAATTTTAGGCGTATAGTTTTCGGTAGACTTAGATGACTGTGAGGAAATGAATTATAATGAAAAATTTTCAGAAATAAAAAGATATTCAACATCTGGATTTAAAGGTCTATAACTCCACAAGGCAGAATCGCTGTATTAAAAGTTTAATCCTTTCAAAAATAACACAGCTATGGTTACTCTTGCCAAATCCGCCAGATGACTTCATAAACAGTTTGCAAAGTATGTGCTTCAAATTCATCTGGAAAAGGAAACGGGACAGAATCAGTAGAAGGACGGTAATGAAGAGTGTAGAAAAAGGAGGACTGGGCCTACTTGATATCAAAAAGTTTATAAGTGGCCTAAAACTGATTTGGATACGCAAACTGATACAGAATGCACAAAAGTGGAAAGGTATTATATCTGCGTTATTCCCTGTCGTAGATAACATTGGCAAATATGGGGCATCTTTTCCAATGAGTGTCAATGTAAATGGCTTCTGGAAGCATACATTTGAAGTGTATAAAGAATTTTCACGAAAGATGTGTTTTGAAAGAGCTGATGAAATCTTTGCAGAACTTCTGTTTTACAATGATGAGATTAAGATAGGAAATCTACCCATCTCTTATAAACACTGGATCGACAGAGGCGTGTATCCAGTACATCATCTGCTGCGTGAAAAATGGTTCCTTTCTTAACATTCGAAGAATTCAGACTAAAATATATGTGAAGACAACTTTCTGACTTATACGGGATGTGTAAATGTGGTGAAGAAATATATTAAGGCACATGGCATTATTGTTCAGTCCAGTAAAGCCAAAGAGAACATAAAAACACTTGATATAATCCTGTCTATACCGAAAGGAACAAAACGATATTATGATATTCTCAATGATGACGAATGGGTACCTAAATGCTGTAAAAATGGAATAACGCAATAACAAGAAAGATAAACTGGAGCGTTTTTTTTCACAGAACACATGAAATACAAGAAGCAACTTTTAAATGGTTCCAAATAAGGATAATCTACAGAATTATTGCAACAAATGTTTCCCTTAAAAGAATGGGGGTTACCAATGTTGAAAAATGCAGTTTTTGCGAAACTGAAAATGAGATCATTTCTCATTTATTCTGGCAGTGTGACATCGTACAAAAATTTCGGAAAAGCCTAGAAACCAGCTTTAATCAAAAATGCAAATGTGAACAAAAGAAAAAGATGGAAAAGTCAACTGTTTTGCTTGATTTTTCACAAAATCATGAAGCAGATGAGATTTTTTTTTACTTCATTATCCTGCCGCCAAGTTCTTTATATACTGTTGCAAAATGAAGAAAAGTCGGCCATCTCTTAATCCGTATCTAGTGTGCAACTCCATTATCGATACAAAATAGAGAAACACTTAGCTTATATCAACATGGATTGTGCCAATTTTCTTTCCAGGTGGAAATGCTATGAACCTCTTATCAATGAAAACAATTGACTCCGATGGAGAATGTTACATGTACTATGAACATCTTTGTATTATTCTATTATACTTTTACAATTTGGAATTGCACTCTAAAAATGAAAGGTCATGTCTGTATGTCTTTTTGTTTTTGTTTGTTGTTGTGTTTTTATGTTGTGTGACATGAAAACTTCATCTTCTTCTAACCTGTAGCCTATGCTGTGCATGTTACACATAAAAGAAATCCACATTTCTGTCAAAGTTGCGGTTGTTTGGCGTTAGGTATAACATAGTAACATAATAATATGATGTTTTTCGTGTCGACGTGTGTTGTTCTGTTGTGTGGGAGCCACTGGAAGGACTCCACGAATTGCTCCTGTCAGTGACTTCTTACCTGTGCGAGAACTGTGTGATAAGGGCCAGATGCGGCCAAGTGCATAGACTGTTTGTGTGACACTGCTGTGGGTGCATGCGTGGCCTGAGTGAAAAGAAATATGTTATTGTGACAATATAGTTTCTAGTATCGTTGTGCGTCCTTTGAGATGTGGCGTAAACTAGTTGTTATACCTGATTGATATTATTATATTGTTGTTTGGTTTGATGGTTCAGGCAGCAAAAAAAAGAAAGTATAATCTTAACTGGTGCCTGACTATCTATTTTCGTGTGGTGTGAGTGTGTGTAGCGAAAAGTCGTACACGGATCCAAACTTCTTCAGTTGAATTGGACAGCAACACAAGCACCGCACACCATCCGTAACATCTGGTTATCCCGTAGTTTAAGCTTTCTTTTGGCTATTAAATTCAAAATTGTCTTTGTGGTAGGATTTGCTTTTGTGCCCTTGTAGTTGTCCCAATTACTAAGGATAGGTCACGTTCACAGACTTTCTTTTTGAGCAGTTGAGTTGTGTTGTATTGTTTTGTTGTATGACTGTTTGTGTCTAATTTCTTTCCCGTCTCCAGCGTAACGGGATATCTGCTTTTGTACAGTTTCTGGAGATACGAGGGCCTAGTTCTTCCTTCTTTTGTGGGCTTTGCTTTTCATTACTTTCAGTTACATCTCTCTGTCTGATTATTTCCATTTCCATCTTTACTTGGGGATTGTGTAGCTTCTTCAGCATTCTTAGGGTTCTTTCTCTTGAATGAGTGAGCGTGCAAATGGCTGCCTTGAACCAGTTAAAAAATATGTTGTTTTCAATGCTTAGTGTTTGAAAAAAGAAAAAAGAAAACAGCATTGATTATATTGTTATTATTTTTGTGCCATTTCTTGATTTATATTTGTGTTTATTGTTTAGTGGTGTACGGCTAGCTTTTATTTATTATCTCTGTGTTTCGCACCCACTTGGACAGTTCACTGCCACCTCCCGTTCCTATGGTCTCAGGGGCCAGATGCAAGTGTTGCAGGTTTGAAACCTTTCTGCTTGTGATAGCAATTGTGTGCATTTGATCCACAAGTGTTTGTGTCCGGTTGTACAGGACATTATTTCATATTTTCATTGTGGCACAGAAGGCTAAGGAAGAAAGACCTGCTAAAGGTTCACTACGATGTAAGGTATGTGGTCTGGAGGGAGAGGAAAGAATGTGGTTGAAAGAATTCCAGTTGAAAGTGCAGGAAGAAGAGACAACTTACAGATAGCAAGTACATATGCAAGAGGAAACTAAAAGAGAGCTTGAGCGAATGCAAGAGGAAACTAAAAGAGAGCTAGTACAAGAGGAAAACTAAAGGAAATTGAGTTATAGGAGATAGAGGAAACTGAACGAATTCAGTTTCAAGTGACATCTCAGTAGAGTGCAGTCTCGGGACAGGACAGTGAGAGTCGGGGTTCTGGTTTGCCCAGGTCTAACGTCCTGCCTTTCCCAAGTTGCCCCTTTGAAAGAAAGAACTGCTGATATAGATAGTTATCTGTTTCGTTTTGAAACTCATGCTCGTTCCTTAGGTCGGTCAGAGAATGTGTGTGTTACATACCTGTCTGCATTGCTTGAGGGTTTCACTTTAACTCTCTATCACAGTCTCGCAAAAAAATAATGTTGTATCATACGTGCTCCTGAAAGAGCTTGCTGAAAAATATTCAATGTACTCCAGATTGTGTTTTCGTAAGCGTTTTCGTGAGGCTAAGCCTAGCTGAGATGAACGTTTCGAAACCTTTGCGGTTGAGCTTAGGCGTTTGTATGACCGTTGGTTTTCATTATCAAAGATTGATAAGTCTTTTGAGGGTCTGGTGGATCTTATCTTGCGAGAACAGTTTTTTGGAGTGTGTCTCTAGGGACTTGACTACTTTTTGTGCGAAAAGGATGCGAAGTTGTTTGGTGGCATGATCAAGTCTGCCGAGTAGTACAGAGGTGCACATCCCACTAACGTACTTTCTAGGAAAGCTGATGTAAACATTTTTCCTTCTGTTGCTTATGGAACTTCTGGGTGGTCTGACAGAACTCCATACTGTGGTCAGTCTGATAGAGGACACAAGTATTCTTCTTTTCAGGGTACTGGTCACAACCCCGAGTTCCTCAGCTGGTCGTGGAAACAACTTTAGTAGTAACCATACCTCTGGTAGTAAGAATACCTCAGAAAGTTTTGATTAGTCTGCCAGTGTTATTGTTATCTGTGCAAGATGACAGGACATTAACTGCTAAGTGTCCATGGAAGTCTGGTAGAAACCCTTGTAAAATTTGTACCCTTAGTGTTCTTTTGTGGTTGGCAACTCTACAGTTGTCAAGAACTCAGTTGACAGTAAACATTCCAGTGCTGCTGTTCTGTTCTTGATACTCCTTTTGCTTGTCTAGCTGCTGGAGAGTTCACAGGCAAACTGCATTTGGGGGCCGGTTCTGTGAATGGCACTTGTAAGTTCCGTTCTGCGTGATACTGGTGCTACTATCTGTGGCATTCGCAAGCGGTTAGTTTCTGACACTCAGATGTTAGGAACCACAGTGAAGTGTGTTTTCTTTTTAGTGGCCATGTGGATGCGTTTCCACTGGCAACAGTTTCAGTCAGTTGTCCTTATTTTGTAGGCGATTTAACTCGTTGTGTCTTGGATAGCCCTCTTGCAGATCTCATTGTGGGTAATGTTCCTGGAGTTTCTGTAAGCAGTGAGTTTAGTTATGTGTTTAGCGAACCTTTATCTTTAGCCGCTGTTACGAGGGCTAGAGTTAAACATGTTGTGGACAAAAGGCATGTCTGTCAGATGTCTGATGATCTGAACATTCCCCGTTCTGATCTTGTTCAGAAACAGAAGGATGACGAGTCATTGAAGTCTTGCTTCCAGTTGGCGTTGTCTGGTGAAGTGAAGAGGTTAGGTATAACTACCTTTTACACTATTTGTCTGATGGTGCTCTATACAAGCATTTTGTCAAGAGTGATATCTCTCTTGATCAAGTTGTTGTTCCTGTTGAACTTCGACCTACAGTGTTGTCTGTGGCGCATGACCTGATTTTGTCAGGTCATTGTGGTTCTCGGCGTACTCTGTCTAGAGTCCTTAACAAGTTCTTTTGGTCTGGAGCGACTGTGGATGTAGCGAAGTATGTTGCTTCCTGTGATGTGTGTCAGAAGACAGAATCAAAGGGCAGAGTTTGTCCAGTACCCCTGCATCTCTTCCACTCATCAGTACCCCATTTGATCGTGCTGCTGTGTCTATTTCTGATGTTGTGCCGACAGCTGTTCTTTCACAGGGTACTTCAGTGCCTTGGTCAGAATAGCACCTTTGACTTGTGACCAGAACAGGTTTCTTTGGAGTGTTCTGCAGGAGGTTGCCTTTCTGTGAATCCCTTTCCAGAGTCTGTTGTTCCTAAAGTGGTTAGTACGGTTGGTGTCCACCATGATTGTGATGACGCTTTACCATTCCCATTTTAGCTGTTCTGATGGCGTGTTCTATGCCAGATGAAGATGTCCATTCATGACCGTTTGACCATGCTTTGTCTGACAGCAGTTCCAGGGAGTTGCGTGCATCTTTGATGATTTTCTGGACATTTTGACTCCTAAACCAGGTTCTTTTTCTCAGGTGATGTACTCTTAGAGATCCCTCTAACAACAGATGTCCCTATTAGAAAGAAGTGTTACGACATCCCTTTTTCTGTGAAAAAGGTTGTTGAGAGAAAGATTGGTATCATGCTAGATCTTGGTATCACTGAGCCATCAAATAGTCCATGTGCATCTCCAGTTGTGTTCAGGAAGAAAGATGGTACGTGTCGATTTTGCATTGCTTTCAGATCTTTGAACAAGATTACCGTGTTTGATGCTGAGCCTGTTCCTGACGTTGAGAGTCTTTTTGCAAGGTTAGCTGCTGCTCAGTTTTTCACAAAGATAGATCTTGCAAAAGAATATTGGCAGATCTGGTTAAGTCCGAGGATCGTCCGAAGACGGCTTTTACAACACACATGGGTCTATTGCAGTTTGTCAGGATGCCTTTTGGACTTGTGTCAGCTCCTGTAGTGTTTGCACGTATGATGCGTATACTGGCGTCAGATCACTTTTCTGCTATCAACTTCTTTGACGATATTCTTGTGCACAGTGTGTCATGGAATTCTCATCTTAGTCCTGTGAAGGGCGTGCCATCTTGTTTGAGGTCTTCTAACCTCACAGCTCGTCCCTCGAAGATCGAGGTAGGCTTTTAGTTCACTTGAATTTCATGCTCATGCTGTTGGAGGCGGTACTGTGCGTCCTGAAGGGAAGAAGGTTGATATGAGTTTGAACATGTCCACTTCTACTACCAGGAAGCAGGTCAGGTCTTTGTTCGGGTTGCTCAGTTTTAACTGGAGATATGTTCCTAGTTTGGCTACTTTGAGTGCTCCACTGTCTGATTTGATCAAAGATGCTGGTCATGCCGGGAGGTCTATTTCTTGGACTCCTGAGTGTGCTAAAGCTTTGAAGAAAATTCAAGGTATCTTGTCTTCTGCACCTGTGTTGTTGTTACCTAGGTTAGGTAATCCATTTGTTCTCAGGACTGATGCTAGTTTCGTTGGTTTGGGTGCTGTGTTGCTTCAGGATAGGGATGATGTTCTTCACCCAGTCATGTTCGCTAGTCGAAAGTTGCTGGATCGTGAGAAGGTGTACAGCACTATTGAGCGGGAGAGTGTTTAGCCATTGTCTGGGCTGTACAGAAGTTTGTTAGATTTCTTTGGGGAGTCAGGTTTATCCTGCAGACGGATCATCGTCCCTTGGCGTTCCTCCGAACGTCAAACTTCAAGAATTCCAGAATTGTGGGATGGGCGTTGTCGTTGCAGGAGTTCTCGTTCGAAGTACAGCCAGTTCCAGGTTAATCGAATGCTTTCGCTGATGTTCTCTCACGTTCATGTGAAAATCACTTGATCCCTTAACAAGTGACTTTGTGTGTGTGTGTGTGCTGCAGTTTTCTGATGCTCTTTTGATGTACGAGTTCTGGCTTTTTGCATTCTGCTATTTGTTTACTTCTCTCAAAAAAAAAGCAATTCGGTCACTTTTTTTAGGAAGGGAAATATTGTGACGGACCATATTTCGTCCAGTCCCAAATTTTGGCGACACATTGACCAGAACAGGTAAACCTTCAAAACTAGTTGGCCTGTTTACCTGACTGCTACTCACCTGCGTTTGTGTAAGTCAGGGAGCGAGCATTTCCCTTCAGTCTCCGAAGTGCTACTGGCCGAGCTAGCTCAGATGAGCTGAAGGGAGACTAGAGGTGTATCCTCGCTGGCAGTCTGGTATGTGTTGATAGTTGGATTGAAGTTAAGTTTGAATTAATGAAGTCGTTTTTCGACAGGTGAATGGAAACGTTACAGATTTTTGGTAAAGGCCTAAAAATATTTGATTGTTCCTTTGATATATCTTATGATTTGTCGAAACATAGTGACAGTTGGAAATTGTAGTTAGTGAATGTGAGTCGAGAGGAGGATGAAGAGAATGGAGTGAGTAGAAAGAAGAAAAAGAATACGTATACTGATATGTGATCGAAAAAAAGTAATCTAGCTAAATCACTGTATTGTTGAAAAAAGGCGTTGTTTATCTTTTCTCTAGAGTATCATAATGATGTAAGTGTTGGTGAGCTCTGGAAGTGAGCAATGAAAATTATTGTGCATAAATTGTCTGAAAAATGTATTCTGATTCTCGTTGTGGAAAGAAAAAAAGGGACGAAGAGACGTCGTTCCTTGATATGTATTTAGTGATGATGATGAACATTCTTTTGTTGATAAAAAGAGACGAACGGAAATCGTGCCTTGAAATGTAATTGGACACGTTTAGTGATGATGTGATATAATAAAACATTCTTTTCTTGATAGGATGGGACACACAGAATTCGTTCCTTTATATGTGATAATTGTATTCTTGGTACTTTGAAAAAGGGTTCCAAGTGGAAATGCTTTCTTTCAATGTAAACAATCATGATGTTAATCAAAGAAAATGTTCTATTGTAATGCATCCACTCTATTAAAACTTTGTAAATTCTGTCATGGGTATTTTTCTCCAAGTTCCTGTGAAATGTATTATATGACGAATGGCTGTTAGTTACAAGCAAGAT